>CAUDMG010004022.1:0-492500 GCA_958450375.1 Homarus gammarus | reverse complement strand
CACATACACACACATCAGGGAACACCCAAACAGCCAGGTATATAAATCAGGCTGTCACAATTTCCAACCATCTAATGATCAATGAATCTCATTGAAAAATAAATTAAATCCATGTTTAGTTTCAGCTATTACGTTTGATTTAAAACTTCAATGAAGGACTTAGATACTTGCCGAGCATCTTATGTAACTTTCCCTAGTCCCTTACAAAAGCATCCGCGGAAAAGACCAATTCATCATGTACTGAATTTTTATCTTTTTAAGGTGTGAGAGGAATAAACACTGTAGCCAGGGTTTTGTTCAACATGGATATTCGTTAAATAATAAAGGATAAACTATTACAGAAACTGACCGATACAGACGGTGATTTTTTTTTTCATAGTGGCAGCCAACCCCCGCCAGGCGTCACTATTACTGTAGAAAATCTCGCGTAATTTTGTTACTCACAACCTGGTGTTTGGTTTGTCACCACCTAGTATGACAGCATCACTTAATGTCACCGTCATTAAGAATGTGGTAACTTACCATCTAGTGTGTGGTCACTCACCACCTAATATTTCGTCACCCACGATCTAGTGTGTGATTACACACAACCTAGTATGTGGTCACTTACTACATTATGTGTAGTCAATTACCACCTAGTGTGTGGTCAATAACTACCTATGTGTAGTCACTCACAACCAAGTGTGTGCGGTCACTCACCATCTAGTTTGTGTAGTCATTCACCATCTAGTGTGTGATCACTCACCACCTAGTATGCGGCCACTCACTATTTAGTGAGTGGTGACCCACCACCCTGTGTGTGGTCACTCACCGGCTAGTGTGTGGTCATCTAGTTTCCATTTCTGGGTTGCTCTGTACTCTAGAGGACGTCCGCTCACACCTACCAATTACCTATCGTCTTTAAAACTCACCTGACACGGCCGTCTCGTCCACTCTGCAGTAATCCTATAATCATTTAACAGCCCGAGCTGGTGCGACAACCCACGCCATGTTCGGACGATGGCCACTTTGTGTTTGGAGCCATCGTTCGTCGTGTTCGGACGAAGGGCAGTTTGGTTCGAAGCCATCGATCAACGTGCTCGGACGAGGGACAATTGGGTTGGAGGCTATCGTTGGACGTATCTGGACGATGACCTCGCGTTACGCTTTGTTTGTAAACTAGATACTATAAACATCACTGATAAACTGGATACATACATCAGCTAATCAGAGACTAGTCATGCGACGTATGTTAAAGGGAAAGTTAGTAAAATAGAGTTCGAGTATGAGTATAGCCGTCAGTGTTATGAGGTCATGTTTGGTGCGAGTGAGGTGAGTGAATATTGGGGGGGGGGGGGGGAGGATAGGAGGGTGACACTACAGGTACTGGCTCATGTGCAAGGTCGTGGACGAGGGCTGGGGATGAATACCGATAGTGGTTCCAGGTCATGTGTACCTCTAGTGGGGTATCATCAATGGCGCTACAGGTCCCGAGTCATGCACGTACACAGGCGACTAGTGGCTGAGTTGCAATGGCTCCTCCCTTGTATGCCGTCAACACAATAAAGGAGGCAGGCACTCCACACACTGACCGCTAGTTTACCTGAATCCGAAGTGAATAAGGTGTGTTGCAACCACCGTGTCATAGAATATTGTACGTGACCTAAGAACTACCTCTGCCACATCAGCTAGAGCGTTATGTGGGCGAAACCAGTACAACATTTTTTTTTTCATTTCTCTCTCTCTCTCTCTCTCTCTCTCTCTCTCTCTCTCTCTCTCTGAGTGCCTGTTTCTAGGTAGAAAAACGCGAAGGGGTATTCAGAGTGTTTGCGTTGAATGAACTCAATGGGGATAATGAATTTTGGAATATGTTGGAGAAGAGTAAATAGGACGTGACGATCCTGAATGTGACTAAGTCAAAGAAAAACATTGAAACAGAGAGATTGTAACTCGATAATAATGGTCAGGGATACATGAACGAAAGGGAGACATAGAGAACGTAGGTGTCGTCGGCTGTGTTTGTATGTGGGGGAGGAAGGGTTGGAATAATGCATCGTATGGAAGAGTGTACGCAAGGCAAGTTTTAGATTAAAGTCGTGTGGAATAAAAATCAGAGCAGTCTGTGGTTAGTGAGGGTGTTGTATTGCAATATGCGACGGATTGCTTACATCACCTGGACATCGATTTATCTCTGCGTATCCCTAAGTTACGAGAGAATCACCACGGCCCATAATAATTGGCCAGGACCACTACACTCAGACCAGCAAATATTCCTTTACTACCACTTTCTGTTACAGATGGTGGGTATTTATTTCTTGACGAACGTTTTATCTGTACTGTATTTTGCGTTCCCAAGATTAAAGACAGGGATATAATTAATATTCTTCAACACACACACACACACACACACACACACACACACACACACACACACACACACACACACACACAAGTGATGAACTATGTAAATATAGTCACACATATGCGTATAGAAATTTGCCTCCTACACACATACAGTACATCACCCCATCACCCTTCAAACACAAATACACCTTTCATCCTCCACGCACACCAATACTCACTCCCGTCAACCCCTACACCTAGGTATACACCATCATCACCTGCCACACAAATGTATACACATCCTTCACTTGTCAAACACAAATACACACACACTTATCCAAATATACACTCCCTCACCTCCATACACAAATACAGTAACAACCTCCCTCATCCCTACACAACCCACCTCATCCCCATATATAATTACATATCCACATTCCTGTCAATCCCACACATACAGACGCACAAATCTACCCACACACATACACCAGCCACAAAATTCCACAAAAACATACACACACACACACACACACACACACACACACACTTTACTCGACAGTACTTGGTGAGGGGCGGGCTGCCAGGTGAGCACCACACCTGCGCGTTGAGGGAACCACCTCCTGCCTTCCCTCTGACTCACTCCAGGGAGGGGACGCTTAGTGTGCGGAAGTCGCTCACCCGCTCAGGCAAGTTTCGGGAATAGACTTCTAGCTGAGGTAAGTTAAGTTACCTCTTGTCTTGTGTTAATTCATATGAGTAAATTACTGTGTGGTGTCCCCGAGTTCATAGAAGTGCCCTGTCTTCCTAAGCAGTTCTAGCCCTTGCTGCATTCTGAGATGTCTCTACTGACACAATAACGAGAAGTTTTCTTAAAAGTGGAATTCTTTGTTGTGTATGTAACTAGTTGTTTGTGCTTGGAAGCGATATATGAGAGATAAAAGCCACACTAGAGCGGGAAAGCGCGGGGAAGTGTTGGTAGCGGGTGCGGCTTGGCAGTGGTGGTAGCGGGTGGCGACATCAATGATGCATTAGCTTACACCGTATACTGGAATGCTCACTTCACCTGCGATACTACGAATGCTACGTTTATTACATCTCGGGATATTTGTGATGTAAAATAATCAAGGCATTTTAGCTTTTAGTAATTCAGCTCATTCTCTCTTCTTTTTTTCGGGAAATAGCGGAGGTACAGTGCAACGTGTGTGAGGCGATAAAAGGCGACCTTATCAATGAAGATATTGCGTGAAATGTTTACCGTCAACACTAATACTCCGTACACCCGACACACACCACACCTAGTTCCAGCCTCACACCCACCCACTCCCTCAAATCTCTCCTTCACATTCACCCATTTCCCTAGCACACCCACCTCCCTCCCTCACACCTACCCTCATACTCACCCCTTTCCCCAGCACACACACCTCCTCCCTCACACACACACCTCCTCCCTCACACACACACACACCTCCTCCCTCACACACACACACATCCCCTCCCTCACACACCTATCTCCTCCCTCACGCATCCACCACCTCCCTCACGCACGCACCCATCTCCTCCCTCACACACCCATCTCCTCTCTCACACACACACCTCCTCCCTCACACACACACACACCTCCTCCCTCACACACACACACACACCTCCACCCTCACACACACACACCTCCTCCCTCACACACACACACCTCCTCCCTCACACACACACACACACCTCCTCCCTCACACACACACACACCTCCTCCCTCACACACACACACCTCCTCCCTCACACGCACACACACCCCCTCCCTCACGCACCTATCTCCTCCCTCACACACACACACACCTCCTCCCTCACACACACACACCTCCTCCCTCACACACACACCTCCTCCCTCACACACACACCTCCTCCCTCACACACACAAACCTCCACCCTCACACACACACACCTCCTCCCTCACACACACACACACACCTCCTCCCTCACACACACACACACACCCCCTCTCTCACACACCCATCTCCTCCCTCACACACACACACACCTCCTCCCTCACACGCACACACACCCCCTCCCTCACACGCACACACACCCCCTCCCTCACACACCTATCTCCTCCCTCACACACACACTCACCTCCACCCTCACACACACACACCCCCCCTCTCTCACACACCCATCTCCTCCCTCACACACACACACCTCCTCCCTCACACACACACACACCTCCTCCCTCACACACATACACCTCCTCCCTCACACACACACACACCCCCCCCCCTCTCTCACACACCCATCTCCTCCCTCATACACACACCTCCACCCTCACACACACACACCTCCTCCCTCACACACACATCTCCTCCCTCACACACACACCTCCTCCCTCACACACACATCTCCTCCCTCACACACTCACATCCTCCCTTCACACACACACCTCCTCCCTCACACACACACACACCTCCTCCCTCACACACACACCTCCTCCCTCACACACACACCTCCTCCCTCACACACACACCTCCTCCCTCACACGCACACACACCCCCTCCCTCACACACCTATCTCCTCCCTCACACACACACACACACCTCCTCCCTCACACGCACACACACCCCCTCCCTCACACAACTATCTCCTCCCTCACACACACACACCTCCTCCCTCACACACACACACCCCCTCCCTTCACACACCCATCTCCTCCCTCACACACTCACATCCTCCCTTCACACACCCATCTCCTCCCTCATACACCCATCTCCTCCCGCACACACTCACATCCTCCCTTCACACACCCATCTCCTCCCTCATACACCCATCTCCTCCCGCACACACTCACATCCTCCCTTCACACACCCATCTTCTCCCTCACACACTCATCTCCTCCCTCACACACCCATCTCCTCCCACACACACCCATCTCCTCTCTCACACACCCATCTCCTCCCTCACACACACACACCTCCTCCTTCACACACACCTCCTCCTTCACACACCCATCTCCTCCCGCACACACCCATCTCCTCCCTCACATCCTCCCTTTACACACCCATCTCCTCCTTCATACACCCATCTCCTCCCGCACACACTCACATCCTCCCTTCACACACCCATCTCCTCCCTCACACACACAATCCTCCCTCACACACACACACACCCACTCCCTTCACACACCCATCTCCTCCCTCACACACACACACACCCTCCCTTCACACACCCATCTCATCCCTCACACACCCATCTCATCCTTCACACACCCACCCCCTCCCTCACACACCTAACCCCCCCCCCCCCCCCACACACACACACACAAAAGTATTCATTAATTTCCCCAGTAAAGTTTTTAAGGGGAAGAACCACCTTGGAAACAGTACTTGACTAGGGAAATTTTTGTTGCCTCACTTGGACATGCTCCAACACCACTACACTCTCAACAAAGTGCTATGCCTCCTCCACAAACAATTATTTAAGTGCTATGCCTCCTTCGCAAACAATTATTTAACCCTTTGACGACGATGGTTTAACTCTTTGACGACGATGGTTTAACTTTTTGACGACGATGGTTTAACTTTTTGACGACGATGGTTTAACCCTTCAGGACTTAAAGGAGTAAATGCTATGCCTCCTCCTGAAACAATTATTTAAGTGCTATGTCTTCGTCACAGATAATCACATAAGAATTACATCTCCACAAACAATTACTTAAATATTACGTCTCCATTACAATAAGCTATCTACAGTATGTATTTTGTATTATGTATTAAGTGTGTAGAGGTACGATTCCTGCATTATATTTTGCTTGTATCAATACGTGTATCTTTCTGCCTCCACAACAATATATCAACATTTATTCAGATTTCCCCCTCAATCTTTATTTTTCTATTTCAGGGTGGTAGTGCACTCCTCCCCCCCCCCCCTCCTCCCTCTCCCGCTCCCCTATCCCTCTCTCTACCCCTTTACTTCTCCCTTCCCCTCCCTCTCTGCTGCTTCTCCCTCCTTTTCCCCCTCAACCCCTCTCTATACCCTTCTCCCTCAGCCCCTCACATACCCCCCTTCCCTCCCACTTCCTCTTCTTTTTACCTCTTCCCTCCCTTTCAACCAGTCTCTCTACCCCTTTCTCTCCCCCTCCCCCTCCTCATTTCCTTCCCCTACCCTCCTACCCCTTCGCCCGTCTCTCCCCCATCCTCCTCTCCCCCTCAATCCCCTACCCTTTCCCCCACCCCCCTCTATTATTGTACCCCTACAGCTTTTCTCTTATATCTCTTTCTTTCTCCCTCACCTAATCTTCCTCTTGTCTCCAATTAACCTCTTCCTTCCTCACACAAACCTCTTCTACTCTCTAATTCCTCTTCCTCACACTCGCCACTTTCTCCCTCACGCTTACCTCCTCCTCTTTCCTCATACTACCCTTATCTTCCCTCACGCTCAACTCTTTCTCCTCCTTCCTCATACTACCCTTCTCTTCCCTCACGCTCAACTCTTCCTCCTCCTTGCCCTCCTTCTTCATACTACCCTTCTTTTCCCTCACGCTCACCTTCTCCTTCCTCATACTACCCTTCTCTTCCCTCACGCTGACCTTCTCCTTCCTCATACTACCCTTCTTTTCCCTCACGCTCACCTTCCCCTTCCTCATACTACCCTTCTCTTCCCTTCTTCCTCACTACTGCGGGTTCACTCTTCAACCGGTTGTTTGCATTATGTTAACTTCAATCACGCCTTTTTCCTTTACAATTTATTGATTATTATTATCAACCAACCTTGCTATTCTATTACGAAATGCTGACTACTGGGGTCAACTGAGCTTCGCACCAGGTAGATAGTAGGGATCACTGATGTAATATTGTACCTGAGGCTGGACTGTCATTGTGGTGATGGTAGGCGATAGAGTAGCATTCCAGGCGGGAAGTTTGTGACAGGCGGATGTCACTTGATGCGGGGAGGCAAGTTGGTGGTGGCTACTCTCTCTCTCTCTCTCTCTGTCTCTCTTGCACTGTCTCCATTCACCCTCTTATTCATTTGTTTTTAATTCTCTCTCTCTCTCTCTAACTCAAGTTCAGTTAACAAGTGATTAAACATTTATTCATTCCTCTGCAACTCTTGTCTCATACTACAGTGTGAGTTATAGCATAAGCTGAGATTAGTTAAGACAGCTATTGGAGATCCTGGAGAAAGTATGATGGTGTTTCGTTGTCATTAACTCCATGATTATAATGGATTAAGTCATCGAACTCAAGGGATAAAGTTATCGCAGTGAAGAGATTAAGTCATCGTACTCTATAGATTGTGTCTTCATTCTTTACGAGACGGAAAAGGTAAAAAAATAAATCATTGTACTATCGCGGATTCGGTCAAGTTAAGTTAGGTTAAGTTAAGTTAAAGGGAAGTTAGGTTAGTTTAGGTTAGGTTTGGGGAAGTTTGAGTTGATTAGGTTAGGTTGAATTAGCTTAGATTAGCTTGAATTACCTCTAATTTGGTCAGTTTAAGATGAAGTTAGTTTAGACAAGATGAGGCGAGGTTTCGGGTATTAGGGAGTCCCAAGGCGCAGGGTCCCTTTGTACGTCTCCGTGATGAAGGCCAGGTCTAGTTTCCTTACTTTCCGTAACGGTAACGCAAGATGATGATGAACACCTTGATCTCTCCAGCTAATTCCGGAGCCGCCCAAGGGTATCTCACGTGTCGTACCTACGTTTTTCACTTGTGTATCTCACTTATGCATGTCATTGTGTTACGCCTGCGTGTCACCGATATCTCACATGAATGTCTCACCTTCCACCTATTCTTTCCTTTTGTATGCATCTTACCAATGTGTATGTGTGTTTCATACGTGTACTGTATCTCTTCAATATGTGACACACCTCTCTAATTCACATGAAGGAACCAAATGTAGAGTGTGGTAACGGAACGTATGAAGTGCGGTGACGAAAAGGTGTAGTGGTAGACGTATAGTGTATGTATAACAGTGGGTGTAGCAACAAGCGTAAGGTGTGTAACAACGGGTACAAGCGAGTGTTTGGCAGTAGGAAGCGACAGGACCTCCCCTCACTCAACAAGCTCACATCTCGCAAAGCAGAGGAAGGGTTAAGGGCGCCAGATGGCCACAGCCTCAACATTAGCGTCCCATAACATAACATTACCTCCTAATAACCACCTTCTCTTAATTACATCTCATCAATACGAGTTACTTATTAAGCCGTGGGAGACTGGGCATTATTGGACTCACTTTCCTGAACTTTAGAGTGAAGAAAATAATGAATAATAACTGTCGACACCTCACTTCATCTTTTTCTGTGTGTATTAAGTATTCTTCTCTGCATTATTCTTAGTTATGTTAATATGTTTTCTTCTCTTATTACGTTAAAATGTATTACACTTTGTTATGTAAAATGTATTCTTCGTTTATTATATGTTAAAAATCAGAATTTCTAACATACAGTATGTTGTAGTGACATCAGGGGTGCTGTATCCCTTGCGCTGTTGTTGTTGTGGTGGTGTGCTCGGGTGAGACGCTACTATGGACCAGGCGGGTCGGGATAGGGTGGCGGGTAGGGGTGAGGGGGTTTGCGCTGTGTCTGAGCGTGGGGAGGGGGGAATTGTTTATTCAATCACATTTTGTCAATTATCGCTGCTAATCCTCATCCCCCTTTGTTGCTTTGTAAGTGTGGGACATAATTAGTGTGCGTGCGTGAGTGTGTGTGTGTGTGTATTGATGAAACTTGACGGACATATAAAAGGTATAACCATAGAGACCAAAGATCTAAAATATGAGAAAGAACAGATCAAACACGAGGACCATAGACCCAAGCGTATAGATCAGGAGCGGGCGGACGTTTGTACTCAGATAAGCACCTTTCTCGGATACGTCATATGTTCTCCCTTGATTTCTAACCTTATATACTCAGTCCTATATATAACATCTCTCAGAAGCTTCAAAGCACGAGTTTGCGTCTCGGTTTGACTTGGTTAGGTTAGGTTAGGTTTATGTTTTGGTTAGGTTCATGTTTTGATTAGGTGAGGTTATGTTAGGTTAGATTCGGTTTGGTTAGGTTAGGTTAGGTTTATGTTTTGGTGAGGTTAGGTTAGGTTAGGTTTGCGTCTCAGTTTCTAATATGGGATCGTCCGAATAACAAGGGGCTTCATATTCAGGTCTCTAATGTGCAGCATTTGTCTAGGTTTACAAGCGACAGGAAGATACGTTTACCCGGCGAGTGCTCGTGTCTGTGTGTACGGGGCCATGTACTGAGTCAAATGAAGCCTGCGAGGTGATGGGGAGCTGAGACAGGGGTAGAGAAGGAGGGAAAGTCTACGGAAAGTGTGTAGAATAGAGGGAGAGAAGGTGAGTGTATAGAGGTGCTAGAGAAGGAGAGATGGAGGAATGTCGAGGGAGGGAAGGACGGTGAGTGTATAGAAGTGGTGGGAGGGAGAGATGGAGGTATGTATAGGGAGGGGAAGAGAGTATACAGAGAGGGGGGGGGGAGTTTTCAAAGAGGGGAGGAAGGCCGAGATTGGGGTATGTATAGAAGGGAGGGAAGGAGAAACGAAATTATATAGAAGGAGGGAAGAAAATATGGAAATTGTATAATCTGATGGAGAATAGAAAGATGGAGAGTGAATAGAGGGAGGGAGGAAGTGGGAATTACGGAAAATGTACGGAGGGACGAAGGGAGGGTGGGAAGGAAGGAGTGAATGTGTGTATGTGCGTGTATGTGTATAGAAGGGGGATTGGGGAAGAAAGTGGCGGAGAGGGAAAGAGAAGAAGAGTGGGGGAATAGCTAAAAGGGAAAAAAGTGATGGAGGAACAGTGGAATAAGACTTAATATGGAGACAGACAGACAGATAGGAGGCTACAACCGCGTGAACAGTAAGCCGCGTCTCTCATATGGAAACGTTCCAATATTAAACATTTGATTCCATTGCCTGTATACAGCTTCACTTATCTTGTAACTGTGTATGTGTTTGTATGTGTGTATGAGCCTGTGTGTGTGTGTGTGTGTGTGTTTTGGGTGAAGGTAAACTTGTGCGTGTATCGACTGTGATTTTTTTTTGTTGTTGTTAAGCTGAGTGAGAGTGCCAGTGTACCACCCGTGGACGGCAGCCAACAGCACACATACGTAGCTACGCTTTTATTAACTCTAACACAATAAAGCGTGTTGGTAAATCCCCTTATAGCGAGTAGAGTTTCCACATATAACCAATGCAAACAATTTAAACTAATAGAGACGAGGGTATTAACTGGAGCTGTAAGGAACAGTGGTGCCAACCATGACTACAACAAGCAGCCTTATTCGTTCTACTTACAAAAAACAGTGATACCAAACAACTTCAAAGGATAAGTGTTAGCAATTTAAATTACGTGAAGTAGTACTACTAACTTTAAACACTTCAAGCAATGTTACCAAATATTAGCCATGGAGTAGTGTTATTTCACAGAGCCATGGAGATACTAAACAAACACACCAATCAATACCAGCCCTTACTCACATATAACTCATAACACATTCCTGTTATACCGTACTAGGTAGAAGGCAGCTATCAAACAGGGAGGTACTACCGCCTGGGAAGTATTAGAAGCATAATGTGTTGTCTAATGGTCGACCCTGCTGCCATTTGGCATCACAAAAATTGTGACCTAGTCCCAGGTTGAAGATCTGACTTTCTGCCCCATTTACACACAATTGCAGGTCTCAATTCCTTCTCTTACTTTGACAACACAACATACATAATGTATATCGTTTTTCACTTTTGATTTTTTTTTCGTTTTTTGTATCTATTTATGGTTATTATTATTTGTATTCTTATTTTGTTATTAATTTGCATGTATTATTATAATAATAATAGTTATTATTATTATTATTACTATATTTCTGCCCCCCAGGCCCTGATGTCAGTGACCTGTACCCGGGTGGGCTAATCCCCGCAAAAAAAAAAAAAAAAACTCTTTCAACACGAACGTGTGTAAATATTCATGTTTGCCAAATATAACTGCAGAAACAGAGTACAGTTTTACCACAATTAATCTTCAACGCGTAATTTGGCAGCATCTTTAATACCTCCAACGCTTACCATCAACATACAACAACCCTCAACCTGCAGTGTAACCACATTCTCAGCTTTTACGTTCAACAAACATAACAACACAGACAATCCCAGGGTTATAAATAAAATCGACATCATCCGGATTTGTTATGAGAAAAATTCAATGTTCTTTATTTCTTCTAATGCGACTAACAGAGTACGTCGGTGTTGTTGTTCCTCTATGCTGCAGCTGCTGAAGTCAAATGAACCGTTTATAATATCCAGCAGCACCACATATTCGTCGTACTTATCTTCATCAAAATTTCTTAAAGGGTTATCTCTGTATTCAGTGTGTATGTGTGTATAGAAAACCTCTATAGTATCTTCGAACCTATAAATCAGTTTCATGAATCTCTGAACTTAGACATTGAGTATAAATGACTAGATTAAGAGTTTTTAGTTACTTAGGCACTGAAGATTTAATTTAAGGCATTTGTTTTCATATTTACGCTAAGGTAACGCCTAAGAACAAAAGAATGGAGGAAACTGCAGCGGGCCTATTGGCCTTTTTTTTTTTTTTTTTTTTTTTTTGGTTAAGGTGGGGAAAGGATGGAAGGCATGCTGGGGCTCAAGGCACAGCCAGACATGAGGGATGGAGAAGTCACAACATATAGTCGTGGGGGGAAAGGTTAGAAAAGAAGTTTAATGAGTTAAACAGAGGGGGACGACACCCCTTGTTTTACATATTACAGAGTTTGTTGGCTAACTAAGCTAACCTAGGATTTAGAATGAGGTTGCACAATGGTTATTTAGTAGACAATGACTAAATTGATTTTACAATTACAAGTTTATTAACATCTTATACTGTATTACGTTATGGACTCACTTGATTGTGACTTGTTAAATGTGAATTTATATCATCTAAGTTTTAATCTAAGGTGGATCACTGTGGCGGACATAGATGGGTCGCGGGTTGGGTTGTTGTAGTGCGGGCAGACTCCGGGGCCACCAGCCGTGGGGTCTCCCTCCGTTGATGTCTTCCCCGCGTAGGTGGTCTGGGCTGTGAGGGTCGTCCAGGAGCTTGTCCCAAACCTTCTTCCCTAGGCGATGGAACCTGAATTTGAGGGCCTCTGTTATATTTCTTAGGTGGATGGTTTCCACTGTCTCCTAGTAGGGTGGCGCTTGGCCACTGGCTGACCTCAAACACTTGTTTTGGAAGCTCTGTAGTTGTTGTAGTCTAGTCTTCCCGAGTGTGACGAGTGGTATAGATGGGTGCTCCAACACAGGCCTCACCAGCGCCTTGTACAGGTGAACTTGTATCTTCTCAGGCATCAGTTTAAAACGTTTTAATTTGCCTGCGGCGACTTTGGCTATATTTAGTCTGTCCTTCACGCGCGGAATGATGCCCGTCCGAGAGATGATGAGGCCGAGCAACCTGCCTTGTTTAGAGTACTCAATCTCTTCGTCGTCGATCATCAATGGGGCCGGCTTGAATTTGGCTATGGGTATGACCTCAAATTTCGTTTTGTTTGTTTTGATTTTCCATTTATTTTCATACTCCGAGATCTCCTCTATTGCCCGAGCAGTGAGTCGCGCCATCCTTGCTGTGGACCTTCCTGGGCAGGTGACGATCTGTGTTACATCGTTGGCATACATGACGTACTCGCTGCCGACGATTGAGGGTGGCAGGTCAGCCGTGTAGAGTGTGTAAAGGGTTGGTGAGAGACAAGAACCCTGAGGCACGCCACTCGATAGTGAGAATTCTTCTCCAAAATGTTCTTGCATCTTGATTTTGGCTCTGCGGTCCATAATGAAGTTGCAAAGCAGGCGCGTCAGATTTTCGGGTAGCCCCAGTTGTATGATCTTATACTGCAGCCCTGCGTGCCAAACTTTGTCAAACGCCTTGCTGACGTCCATCAGTACTATATTGCACTACAGGTGGCCAGTCATGGCATTGGCGATCCTCTCGTAGGCCTGAGCTATGGCGGTGGATGTGCCTCGGAACTGGCTGAAGCCGAACTGGCGGGGATTATGCACGTCTTCGTCCTCCAGATGCATTCGCAATCGCTTGTTGACTACTTTTTCGAAGATTTTGGCAGGTACCTCTAGCAGCGATATTGGTCGAAAGTTTTCGACTTTGTTTGGAGGCTTCCCTGCTTTTGGTATGAGGCGAATAACGGCTATTTTGAACATCTTAGGGAAGTATCCAGAGGCGAGGCAGGCGTTGCATATATGAGCAAGCCTCTCTATCATGTTGTCGGGGAGTTGAGCCAGGATCTTTTTGTTAATGTGACTTTCACCAGGTGATTTGTTTTCAAACCGTTTTATGACGGCTGACACATCTGCAGGAACTATGCGCTCCGTCAGGTAGCTTCCGTCCACCAGTCTAGTGAAGTTAGTCCGTGGGAGCGGCTGGAGCAGGTGCTGATGGTCCTGCAACTGACCTAAAATGTCCTCCTCAAACTCCCTGTCCAAGCCCTCGTTCTCCTGTTCACTAATGGTAAAGATCTTTCGTAAATATCGCCGATGTAGTTGTTCTTGGTTTTCTTCCTCGAATATTTTAACGTTGTTTAGGTCGAGCAGGTAAGGGACCGTGCTAGAGGTGGAACCCACCAGTCGCTTGATCCCTTTCTAGAATGCAGCAGAATCGCGATAATTGTTGGCTGCCTCCTACACCAAGGCGGCCCACTTTTGCTCATGTAGACGTTTGCTCTCGTGCTGGATGTCCGTCTTTGGCTCTCGGTACCGGTCTCTCAGTTCTTGCGTCCACCCGCGGATACTGGCTAGCTGTCTCAAGTGAGCGTACTGGACACTGAGCTGCCTCAGCTGGTGACTAGTGTGAGGATGGGGAATGGTCCTGTAACTGGTGGTCGGGATGTTGTTGTCCATCTCCGTCTTCACATCCGTATACCATTGTTCGACCGCGTCGTCGATGTCATTGGGGCTGGCTTCTTTCAGGTTTCTCCCCTGCTTGAGACTGAGAGACTCCTTGAAGGAGTCCCAGTCTGCCCGTTTGATGTTTGACCTGATGTTAGCGGGGATCATAATGGGATTGGATGAGAGCGTCACGACGACTGGCAGGTGATCGCTGGTACTGATGGGTCCGGCGGTAACGTGCCTGTTCAGGACTGCCTCGTTGTTAGAGAGGATTATGACCGGTGTTGTGGCACTAGCACGTCTGATCAATGTCGGGAAATCTGGCCCGAGGTGTTGCAGTTTTCCCCTTCTGATGTTGTCATACAGCGCCACACCGACGTTGTTCTCATTACCGTGTCCTAGTATGGCGTGGAGCGCATTTAAGTCCCCTATGATGTATGTTGGTTTTCTGTGGCGTAGCAACTGGCTTAGGTCTTGTTCGGGTAAGTAAGGACGTCTGGGAGGTAGGTACATTGTGCATATGATAACAGGTCCCCTAGTTGTCTCCACCTGCACTCCCAGAACTGAATCCTCGAAGTCTGGCAACACTCTGTGACTCAGCCGTGACCTGATGGCCACAGCGACACCATCGTTCAGCTCACCCGTCATGTTCCTCTGGTATACAGTGTAGCCAAAAATTTTCAGCTTACTTTCGTCCTTTATGCCAGTACTGTTTAACAGAATGATGTCTGGGTCTAATTGATGATATAAATTAGACAGTTCGTTTCGTCTATTAAGGAACCAGTGCAGGACATTATGTTGGACAATTTTCAACCTGCTAACGACTGCCATTTCGGAGACTGTAGCTTGGGGCGTCGTTTGGAGTGCTTGCTCGGCTTCTGCCATTTCTAGGGTGACGGAACTTCTTAGCAGAACCTTCGGACATCTGCTTGTCAGTCAATGGCGGGCCCTCGAACTTCTCGTCACCCGTGTACAGGAAGGTGTTCAGGTCCTGGGCCTGCGTGTCGTAGTAATCAACTGACGCTGCAGCTCGAGGGTCTTGTTCCTCTGTGGAGTGAGTCGTCATCATCTGGTCGCAACCATTGACTGTGGTTGCAGTCCGATGGTCACTGTCGTCGCTGGGAGTGCATGTAATGGGATCGCGGGCATTTACGGTGTCGTTGGAGCTGTGATCCCAGGGGGACTGACTGGCCACGTCGGGATTGCGGTTATACTGACTTTTGCCTAAGTCAAGGAGGTCATGGTCTATTTCTGGCGTGGGTTGAGGTCTTCGATAAGTCGTTGAGTGGGTTACTGCCTTAAGGATTTCTTTTGAAGGGACTTTGTCGCTTATTTCAACAGGTGCAATGTTGTTCCTGGTTAGTGTCTCGTTGAGGTGTTTCGAGAATGAACCTGGATGAACCATGTTCATGTGATGGGCATGCAGGTAAGACAAGTATATAGTGGTGGCTTTGGACTCGTCCAGCTGTGGAGAGGAGACGCTCCTGATGCTCTCGGCCACTGCGTCCCTCATGGCGCCCAGAGACTCAGTTACTGCCTGTTTTATTGAGTCCTTGATGGTTCTTATCTCTGATTGCAGGACTTCTATGGTCTCGCTGACATTGTTGAGCTTTTGGGAGTCTGCTTGAGTTTCTTTTAGAGCATCTTTTAGGGTTTGGCTGTAAGCCATGATCGTCGACTGAGTGGTCCTTTCTATGGTGTTAGAAATTTCCCTGGTTTCTTTTTGTGTGGTTATTTTGGTCAGTTTCTTCTCTGTTTCTTGAAGTACCTGTTTCCTGACCAGGCAGGTGGCAGAGAAGGTCCTGTGGCCACCCTTGCAGACGACACACTTTTTTATGGTGATACGGCAGTCTTTGTAGAAGTGCTGATCAGATGAACACTCAGAGCATATGACCCCTTGCATGGGGCAGTTCTTGGTCATGTGGTTATTGTATTTATAGCACTTCATACATTGTTGGATGGGCGTATACTTTTTATATTCTATTTGGTGTGATGAGATGGAAGTGCCATATGCATGGAGCCCCTTCTCCTTCATTCTTTTTGCACCGTTGTGTCTGCAAAGCGAACCTTGATTATATTATGGGCATACATAGGATACACAGAAGAAATATTCTGCGTTATTTTCCACTACATCTTTGTCTAACTTCTTACATACAAGGGTGAGCTTGGCGCCGTATTCCCGTGGGACAATGACCTCGTAACCGTTGGTTTTCATTTTGTCCATGGCACTAGACTTAAGTAGTTTATCAGCCTCTTCATCTGTTTCTGTGAGGATGATGTAACCATCTCTCAGATCCAAAAATCTATTTATTCTCACCCTTAGGTCGCTCAATAGCCTTTTTAGCCCTATCCGAGACCCCTGGGTCGGGGTTCCGGAGATCTTCACTCTCACTTTGGCCATGGTCAGTAACATACGTGAATGAATGAATGAAAATTCTACCTAATCTGTCCACCTCAGCTAAACCCCATGGATGCCGCTCCTCCTGTCCGCTTGCTGGGCGAGTAAAGACGGGTCTAGGGGTAGGGTGAACAGACAATCCCCTGACGGGAGCCCAGCCAAGCCCTAACACCTAACAGTGACAGATTATGAAGCACTGTCGAATCCCTAACAGAAAATGTTGCCACCCTTACTGTCTCGACTCAGCAGCCCTCTGAGGGCCCCTCTTGAGGCTCTGCCCGCAGGGTTCGCGTCGTTACCAAACAGCAGGGACTCTAGGCGAAAGGATAGGATAGGGAAGAAGCGCAGTGTACAAGAATAATAACATCCATGTACAACTACAAGATAGAGCAGTCAGAACGGACCCAACGTGAAAAACAAGGCAGACAGTCGTGACGGTCAGCGATATCAACTGAGGAGGCAGCGATGCCTAGCATGTCCGCTCGCTATGAAGGTTGGGTGCGCTCTGATTGGCCCATACTGGGAAGTCCCATTTACACCCAACCCATATTGCTAATATAAGCATCCAACCTATGTTTGAAACTATCCAGTGTATTCGAGTTAATGATGATATTTGGTAACTTGTTCCATTCATTCACTACTCTGTTTCCAAACCAGTGTTTACCAATTTCGAGCCTAAATCTAAATTTGTCTAATTTAAAACCATTGTTACGAGTTCGCTACTGGTTGGATAGTTTGAGTACCTTTATATTGTCCCCTTTGTTTAGCCCTGACTTCCATTTATACACCACTATCATGTCGCCCCTCACTCTACGTCTCTCGAGGGAGTGCAAATTAAAATGCTTTAACCTGTCTCTGTACTCAAGGTTCCTAATGCCCGGGATTAGTCTTGTCATTCTCCTCTGGATTCTTTTCAAGGATTCTATATCCATTCTGTAATACGGTGACCAAAACTGAACTGCTTAATCCAGGTGTGGTCTCACAAGAGCAAGATACAGCTTTAGGATGACCTCGCTAGTCTTGTAACTAACACTCCTTTGTATGAACCCAAATATTTTATTAGACTTGTGACGAGCAAGAACACATTGTTTACTTGGCTTAAGATTCCTACTTATCATTACTCCTGAATCTCTCTCGCAGTCGGATTTCTCAATGGCATCGTTGTTCATCTGGTAACTGGTTTCCCTGTTTACTTCTCCTAAACTGAGTATTTTACATTTGTCGACGTTGAATTTCATCTGCCATTTTTCTGACTATTCGAAAAATTTGTTTAGATCTTCCTGTAGTTTTGCCGGGTCCTCGTCATATTTGATAACGCGTCCTATTATAGTGTCATCAGCAAATTACTTATGTTACTGACAATGCCGATATCGATGTCGTTTATGTATATAATAAATAATAATGGTCTAAGTGCTGAGTCTTGGGGAACTCCGCTAGTGACGTTGCTCCAATGGGATTTGGTGTGGTTAATGCTCACTCGCCGTTTCCTGTCCTGTAACCACGCCCTAATCCATTTTAGGATATTACCTTTAATGTCATGCGCTTCTACCTTTTTTACTAGTCTTTCGTAGGGGACTCTGTCGAAGGCTTTGCTAAAGTCGAGATATACCACATCATAATTGTGCCCCTCGTCCACCGATTCGAAAACTCATGAAAAGAATGTTAATAGATTAGCTAGACATGAACGCCCGCTTGTGAAGCCATATTGGGAATCATTGATCAATTTGTGCTTCTCCAGGTGGTTTCGAATAGAGTTTGAAATGATTGCCTCCAGTAAGTTGCCTACAATTGATGTTAGACTGATTGGGCGGTAGTTAGAGGATAGTGATCTATCCCCCTTCTTGAAAATCGGTATTACATTCGCTATCCTCCAGGATTTTGATACTACACCTGTTTTTAAGGACATGTTAAACAAATTTGCTAAGGGCATACTAAGCTCTTCCTTACATTCCTTTAATACTCTGGCAAATATCTCATCGGGATCAGGTGACTTATGAGGCTTTAGTTTGTCTATTTGCTTACTAACATCGTTACTAGTCACTCCTATCTCGCTTAATTTGTTTTCTTCACTAACTCTGAATAGAGTCGGTGCCTTGAGTATCATGTTTAAATTTTCGGTGGTGAAAACTGTTGAAAAATACTTATTCAGATTATTGCTCATTTCTCCGTCGTTATCAGTTAGCTCACCGGTATCTGACTGTATTGGCCCAATCTTTTCTCGTGTTTTACTTTGATACATTTGATAGAATCCCTTGGGGTTTGTCTTCGCCTCCCTTGCTATCCTCAGCTCATTATTCCTCTTTGCTTTCCTTATTCGGTCTTAACCCTACCTGCCAAAACCTTATAATAATCCTGGAGGTAAATTTCGCCATGATTTATCCTCCTACCTATGGCCTTCCTTTGACCAATAATGTTCTTTAAATAATTGTTTGTCCATTTAGGGTCATTGTTGTTTGATCTGAGTTTTTTGTATGGTATGTTCTGCCTTTGTGCATTAAGTAACTCATTATTTAAATTGTCGTGGAACTCGGCAAACTCAGATCTCGTTATCAGGTCGGTTTCAGTCGTCAGGTCCAAGTAGTTCACCCCCAAGCATGATACCCCTTCTCTCAACTGCCTCTTCAAGCTATCAAAGTTTGCCCTTCTGAAATCTGGTACTTTTGTGGAATTTTCCATATAGCTGCCCTGAAAATCTAACTGGAATCTAATTTCATTGTGATCCCTGTTTGCAAGTTCGTTCCCTACCTCGACATGACTAATGAGGTTTTCTCTGTTCGACAACACTAAATCGAGTATATTATTACCCCAGGTGGGTTCGGTTATATGTTGACTTAGGAAACAGTCCTGGATTGTTTCAATAAAATCCTCTGATTCAGAGTTACCCTTAAGGTCAATCCAATCTATTTGGCCAAAGTTAAAGTCGCCTACTATACAGACTTTGTTGTGTATGGAAGCCCTGCGCATTTCATCCCAGATATGTCGCTCATTAACTCTATCAAGATTGGGAGGTCTATATATTACTCCTGTGAATAAATTTTCCCCACCGTCGATTAATTCTTTCCAAATTGTCTCTGTATTCCGATCAGTTTTTATTTCCTTATGTATGTATGCAACCTGCAATTTGGTATTCGACAGGTAACTCACGTGAGTCTAGGTTGAGCCATGTTTCAGTGAATACTATTATATCGATTTTTTCGGTTCATACCAAGGCCCTAATATCATCCATTTTGTTTCTCATACTTCTACTGTTCGTGTAGTAGACATTAAAGTTAGTCAGGCTCTGATTCCTCCCTTTGCCGCGTTTAGGTTTTAACTCGCTGTCTAATTTAGTTTTGTCGTCATTCCTAACACTATTTCCCTGTAACCTTTCACTTTGTTTACCTGCTCCCACTGCAGTCTCCTCCACCCGCGTGCTCACATGTTCCCCTAGCAGTTTAAAGACTTCGACATGTTTTGGACTGCCCTTTCGAGAGTCCCAGCCAGGGTAGCCACTCCATCCCTAGACAGGTGCACCCCATCCCTCGCATAAAGGTCCCTTCTGCCTTAGAAGTTGTCCCAGTTGTCAATGAATGAGACTGATATTGACTTGCAATATCTGTCAAGATGGCCGTTGACACCAACTGCCCTTGACAACCATTCACTGCCAACTCTCCTTCTATGCAGGACACCATATATGATAGGGATCCCTCCCCTAGACCTAACACATTCTATAGCTGTCTTGAACTTATCAAGAAGCTCCTCACTCCTACACCGGCCAATATCATTGCCTCCTGCACTGAGGCAGATAATGGGTGTGTTCCCATTACCAGACAAGATATTGTCCATCCTGTCAACTATATCCCCCACCCCAGCTCCTGGCAAACACACCCTCATTCTATTTTTATCTTTACTGCAAAAAGCTCTGTCCATGTACCGTACCTGCAAGTCGCCAACAATCAAGATTTTCTTACCTCCCTTGTCAGCCTTGTCCCTGACTATACTTACGTCCAATTCGTCTATCAAAGGACTGAAAGAGTTGGTACACTTAGCTGTTGTTGTCGTTTCCTTGGTGTCTTTTCTCACCACCAATTTGGTCGTCCCTCCTTACAACGTTCCATTCGCTTGAGTTTTCGTCATTCACCTGCTTCCCTTGTCTCGTTTCTTCCTTCATCCTCACTATCTCTTCTTTTAATTTCAGGATACCTTCCCTGGCCCTCTCTAATTCGGCCCTCAGAAGGGCACAGCCCTGTTCACAAGTCTCACTAGCCATTACCTACAGTTTATCCCCGGGAGCTAAGCCGCTGTGACGTTTCCTCTAGCGAGGTCACTCTTTTCGGTTTACATAGGAAATATAGCCTATGTCAAGGAGAAGGGAAACAATGGAGCACCTTAGCTTTCGTCTTTGTTCAAGACATCTTCAGAGGCAACTGAATTACATGAACAGAGAGAGGCTTAAGTACACAGGTGACATTACTAAACATGAGGTCAGGTCATAAACATGACATCCACTAATCCGCACACCAACACCACCACACACGCAAAGGAGCTTAAGAGAAAGGGCGGCGTGACTAGTCAAGTTAAGTCAGGTAAAAAATATGGGGCCCACTAATCATCTGTCCTACATCTAACTCCAATGCTTTCAAAGCATTTATAACTTTGGTCCACTGACAAATAAATTTGTGTAACATATTATCAGTTTTGTACTGACCATCACTAAGGTTTATAGAATTCAATTCCCTAATCAAACTAGCTTCAACCAGAAGTCTTTCTGTGACACATGATGATTTGTACACTGCTAAGCTGTTTTCCCAATCCATGGGATGTTTATTGTTCCTAACATAAACGAACAGTGCACTGCTTTCAGATGCTGTTCTGATATTGTTCTTGTGCTGTTTAATTCTGAGTTGCAATACTTTCCTAGTCTGTCCTACATAATTTCCAATACAGTTGCCACATGGAATGCAGTAAACACTTCCATTTACATGCAAGGTTGGGCTATTCTTGATTAATATAATGGTAATAGTAGAGTCATACTTAAAAACAACGTTAATATCTAATAATTTAAGGGACTGAACTAACGGGACAAATTCATTGCGATAAGGCAGAGTCAAAATATTCTTAAATTTAGGAATTTGCCTGGTTTGAGTAGAATGAAAGGATTTGTTAGCCCTTTTAGAACAGTTCTCTCAAATCAATCCCACTTTACCGTATATGAATGGATTGATCAAAACACATACGCTTAACAATCCATTACGTCCAATCGTGAGTTCTGTGGGTTCTGTTATGTACAAATTATCCAAGGATGCTATCTCCTCTTACATGGCCAAATATCTAATTCACATATACACAACAGCCGTGATTAAATTGATAAACTCAAGAGACACAATGAACCATTTGAATTAAAAACTTTTGATGTAAATTCACTTTTCACTAGAGTACCAGTGAAAGACCTACTTTCATTTCTCAAAGATGAATTGCAACTGTTAGATTTGACTATTGAACATGATACTTTTCTCAAAATGATATTTTTCATTTACTGACAAAGTGTTTAGAGCAAATGGGAAGTCTTACAAGCAAATATTTGGCATGAGCATGGGTAATTGTCTTTCTGTTCCTTTAGCCTGTATTTATATGGAGTTTTTTAAGGCTAGATTACTACCCAATATAGGGGACTTTATTCCTCCGTGGTATATATATATATATATATATATATATATATATATATATATATATATATATATATATATATATATATATATATACATATATATAATATATATATATATATATGTAACCGGTCGGAATTTACTGGACTTTAATTTCTCACTTGACTTGGGGTTTATTTAAAATTAATAGATGGTAATGGCAGTGGAAGCGCCCCTTTGAGAAAAATCCCGAACCAGCACAAGAACACTTACTCTACTAACAAATAAATTGTCCGTGACCCGTGGAAGGATAGCGTCTGTGACTGGGATGAATGAGACACACTGTTACATTTAGACACTTATATTCTCTCCAACACTACAAACACAATCCAATAATGGTACACCAATATGCGCACCTCTTAACTTGAACTTAAACACTACTCTGGGGAATAAAAGTTATACAGGATCTAGAAATTATTAGAAACTCAGGCAACAATAAATTTGGAGTATTAAGCAATGTTGCTTGCACAATGAACCGGCCTTAAGGGCACTCAACAAAATTATATCAGTCACTGAGGAAATGGTAATAAAAATGAGAAATTAAATACTCTACAATGAATAGGCCTTAAGGGCACTCAACAAAATTATATCAGTCACTGAGGAAATGGTAATAAAAATGAGAAATTAAATACTCTACAATGAATAGGACTTAAGGGCACTCAACAAAATAATATCAGTCACTGAGGAAATGGTAATAAAAATGAGAAATTAAATACTCAACAATGAATAGGCCTTAAGGGCACTCAACAAAATTATATCAGTCACTGAGGAAATGGTAATAAAAATGAGAAATTAAATACTCTACAATGAATAGGCCTTAAGGGCACTCAACAAAATTATATCAGTCACTGAGGAAATGGTAATAAAAATGAGAAATTAAATACTCTACAATGAATAGGCCTTAAGGGCACTCAACAAAATTATATCAGTCACTGAGGAAATGGTAATAAAAATAAGAAATTAAATACTCTACAATGAATAGGCCTTAAGGGCACTCAACAAAATTATAGCACCCCAACAGATGCACACTTCCTAACCTAACCTAACCACTACTCTGGGGAACAAGGTTATACCTGAGATCAGAATTATGAAGAACAATCAGAGGCATTAAAAGAATCAAATCACAGTATCACTCTGGTTCCACTTGATGGCACAAACATTCAAAACAATATTATCAAAATTATCTAGAAACTATTAAACTACACCCGTAATAAGGGAGGGAAAATGTTCCTCCAGGTATCTCCTAGAGACCTAGACTCACGGTCTCAGTGTGTGACCATTAGTCTACTCAGATAGCCTCAGTGTACTCCCAGTGCGTCCATAAAGCGGACGGGAGTGAGCCAATCAGACCTTGTACAGTTGAGAGAAGCTTTAGCGTCCCGTGTCGTTTAGTTGTCCGGAGCACTCGTTCACTCAAGAGATCCTTTGCTACCCCGCTAAACAGTGACAGGCCTACTTTGATCGGTCCAATGGCGACAATCGCCACCCTCAATCATCAACGGCAGTCTCAAACGGCAGTCAATCTCTCGCAGTCAACTCCGGGTCAACTCCAGTCAAGTGGGTTCTGGCGGAAACCCTGAAATGAACTCACTGTTAGCTCTAGTTTACTTTATCACTGCCCTATCTAACCCTGTCTGAGATCGAATGAGACTTACTTGTTATACTGCAATAATGCAACACAGGTGACTAGGACACGTGACTATTTCTGGGACAGACGCGCAGGGACGTCTTGTTTGCGTGAGTGCTATCCGGGACTGAGAGAGAGGCCGGGTCGTCTCTCAAGGCGTCAGCTTAGGTCTACGTGACCTATTTTCCGCCTAACTAATAACTCCTTGGGACACCCGTAACATTATTCAGACTGCTAAACGATCTATAATAATTTAAAATTCAATAATAGTCCCTTACTTCATGAATCGCATCATTATTAAATCGGTAAACTACATTTAATATCATATAGGCCTAGTTCCACCATCTCTCTCTAGGAGCAGGGAGCGCTCTCTCCCCTCCCATGACCTTGAGCGCTCAGTGTTGCCAATGGCGGGGCATTCGAAATCACTCTGAAATTTCTGAATATTACATATATATATATATATATATATATATATATATATATATATATATATATATATATATATATATATATTGATAAAATCACACGGGAAAATGGAAACAACGGAGCACCTTAGCTTTCGTCTTTATTCAAGACATCTTCAGTTGCCTCTGAAGATGTCTTGAATAAAGACGAAAGCTAAGGTGCTCCGTTGTTTCCATTTTCCCGTGTGATTTTATGAAGATTTATCTTATCCACGTTTTCATTTTGGATTTACTTGAATTATATATATATATATATATATATATATATATATATATATATATATATATATATATATATATATATATATGTAGATATGTAGATTTAAATATTGACTGGGACAACATTGTAGGTGACTATGAATCTGAAGACTTCCAAGACGCAGTACAGGACAATTTTTTGAAACAACTAATTACAGAACCTACAAATAAAGATTAAGAGATATCACAATAGGGGAAGAACTAGGGAACAGTGATCACAGAGAGCCTAGGTACATTGTTTTAACAATTCTAATATTAGCACCATAGTGTGGGCTGTACCCTGCTACACTTCTAAGAGGTCTCAGTCTGTCAATACATTGGCTGGTTAGCTGTTGTATGACAGGTAGGGTACAAGAGATATCACAGTAGGGGAAGAACTAGGGAACAGTGATCACAGAGAAATCAGGTTCACCCTAAATTGGGAAACGAAAAACAATGACAATATGGTCAGAGTCCCAAACTTTCGATTGGCGGATTATCGGGGGATAAAAAGGTACCTAGGTGAGGTCGCCTGGGAACAGTCAGGTCAGTCTCCATTAGGAACGGGTGAGTTCACAGATGACACAACAATTGATCATGACTATAATACATTCACTCGTATACTACGTAAAGCACAAGAACAAAATATACCATACAGAAAAACTAAGTCAAATAAGAATGAGCCAAGGTGGATGACCAGAAAACTTAAACATGACAAAGGAATAAAGAAAGGAATTTATAAGAAATTAAAGGGAGGGGAGGAGCAGCTCAGAAATAGGTATAATGAACTATCTAGGAATGTCAAGAAAAATGTAAGGAAGGCAAAGAAAGACTACGAAATCAGGATAGCGAGAGAATCCAAGGCGAATCCCAAGGGATTTTTTCCAGGTATATAGGACAAAGGTCAAGGACAAAGTTTGGCCTTTAAAGTCAGGGAGAGGGGAAGTGATCGATGACAGTGAGGAAATAAGCAAAGCATTGAACAGCTTCTTTTTATCAGTTATCACAGAAGAAATTCCAGAGGTGGAACTGATGTTTAAGTGAAACGAAGAAGAGAAATTAAAGAATATCACTATCAGAAAAGAGGATGTTCTTAAGAAGATAAATAAAATAAAGAAGACAAAATCCCCAGGGCAAGATGAAACTTTCCCTCGAGTTTTGAAAGAGTGTAAGGAACAGATTAGCGGACCTCTCGTAAATATATTTACAAACTCATTAGACATGGGAGTTGTGCCAGACTTGTGGAAACAGACAAATATAGTACCTATATTCAAAAAGGGAGACAGAGCATCAGCGTCAAATTACCGGCCGATTAGTTTGACGTCAGTAGTGGGGAAATTTCTTGAATCAATTATAGCAAATAGCATTCGATCGCATTTAGAGAAAAGCAAATTAATCTACGAATCTCAATATGAGCTTACAAAGGGAAAATCTTGTCTAACAAATTTGCTGACGTTTTTTAGGAAAGTCTTCGAGGTAGTGGATAATGACGAAAATTACGATGTTACTTACTTAGACTTTAGCAAGGCGTTTGACACAGTACCACATCAGAGGCTTCTGAGAAAAGTTAAGGCTCATGGTATCGAGGGTAAAGTTTTAAATTGGATAAAATCGTGGCTCACCGAAAGAACACAGAGGGTCAGCGTAGATGGTGTTAAATCTGTGTGGGGCTGTGTAACTAGTGGGGTTACCAGGGGTCAGTACTGGGCCCACTCTTATTCATAATCTACATAAACGATCTAGGTACTGGGATCAGCAGTGACATAAGCAAGTTTGCGGACGACACCAAAATAGGGCGGCAGATTAATTCAGGGCAGGATGCAAATGCACTACATGAGGATTTAAATAAACTACAGGAGTGGTCAGAGAAATGGCAAATGAAATTCAACACCAGCAAGTGCAGCGTACTTAATATTGGAAGAACAAATACTGTCAATGTATACAGCCTTAACAACATCAACCTAGAGAGGTCGACTTAGGGGTACTTGTTCGCCCGGACCTACGGCCTAGAAAACAGTGCGTTAATGTTCGAAATGAGGCAAACAGAGTATTAGGTTTTCTATCTAGAAGTGTAAGTAATAAGAGTGCAGAGGTCTTATTGCAACTATATCTTACGTTAGTCAGGCCGCACCTTGATTATGCGGTTCAGTTCTGGTGCCCTTATTATAGAATGGATATCAATTCACTGGAGTCGGTGCAACGAAGAATGACGAAAATGATTCCGGGAATTAGAAACCTTCCATATCAAGATAGGTTAAAGAAACTAAACTTGCGTTCCCTAGAAAGACGAAGAGTGCGGGGAGATATGATAGAAGTATTTAAGTGGGTGAAAGAATCAATAAAGGGCGATATAGATAAAGTTCTTATAATATCCGAGCAGGATGGGAATCGTAGCAACGGATTTAAGTTGGATAAGTTTAGGTTTAGGGGGGAGATAGGAAGGAGCTGGTTCACAAATAGGGTGGTGGACGAGTGGAACAAACTTAGCAACTTTGTAGTAAGCGCTGGAACGCTGGAAAGTTTTAAAAGGAGGCTCGATAGATTCATGGATGATAGAGAGTGGTAGTAACTCTCGACAGGAGCTGCCATGCACAGGCCAACCGGCCTATTGCAGACTCCTTTTTTTCTTATGTTCTTATGTTCTTATACTAAATCATCATGTGTCACAGAAAGACTTCTGGTTAAAGCTAGTTTGATTACGGAATTGAATTCTTTAAACCTTCGTGATGGTCAGTTCAAAACTGATATGTTACACAAATTTATTTGTCAGTGGCCCAAAGTTAAAAATGCTTTAAAAGCATTGGAGTTAGATGTAGGGGAGATGATTAGTGGGTCCCATATATTTTACCTGACTTAACTTGACTAGTCACGTCGCCCTTTCTCTTAAGCTCCTTTGCGTGTGTGGTGGTGTTAGTGTGCGGATTAGTGGATGTCATGTTATGACTTAACCTCATGTTTAGTAATGTCAGCTGTGTACTTAAGCCTCTCTCTGTTCATGTAATTCAGTTGCCTCTGAAGATGTCTTGAACAAAGACGAAAGCTAAGGTGCTCCATTGTTTCCCTTTTCCCTGTGTGATTTTATCAATATATATATATATATATATATATATATATATATATATATATATATATATATATATATATATATATATATATATATATATATATAATCATTTATACTTAATAAGCCTGCTGGACAATTAAACTGCCAAGTTCACAGGTGGATCACACCATTAAGTCTTTCACTCTTCTAGTGAACAACGATAAACATAAACGATTTTTCCTGGTGACTAAAAGTGAGTCAATCTACTTGTTGCCAAACCTCAAAACACGGCGATTGTCAGGGAATGTTACGTTTCAGATCTTAGTATATTGTAACTAGCACATACTATGCATACGGCGTTGTTACGTGAGCCCCAGACATCATAACATAAGAACATAAGAAAGTGGGATACTGCAGGAGGCCGACTGGCCCATACAGGGCAGATCCCTTTCACACCCATCCCAGCACTTCCATGTGCCTATCCAACTTCGTCTTGAAGCTCCCTAGCGTCCCCGATCCTACTATAGCACTCGGTAGCCTATTCCACATATCCACAACTCTATTACCAAACCAGTGCTTGCCTATATCCTTTCTGAATCGGAATTTATCTAATTTAAAGCCATTTGTTCTAGTTATTTCGTTATTACTGAGCTTCAGAACATCTTCCATTTTGCCCTTGTTAATCCCACTCACCCACTTGTACACCTCTATCATATCTCCCCTAACTCTACGCCTCTCTAATGAATGCAAGCCTAAGCTTTTCAGTCTTTCTTCATATGTAAGGTTTCTAATATTATGGATCATTTTTGTCATTCTTCTTTGTACTCTCTCCAAAGAATCTATGTCCATTCTATAATAAGGACACCAGAACTGAACCGCATAATCCATGTGTGGCCTCACTAATGCTAGGTAAAGTTTTAAGATAACGTCAGCAGTTCTGTTACTCACAGACCTAGATATGAACCCTAGAATCCTGTTTGCCTTGTTGCGAACGCTAATACATTGTTTTCTAGGTTTCAAGTCGTTGCTAACAAATACACCTAGATCTTTTTCACAAACTGAGTTTTCTATTTCCGTGTTACCTAGTTTATACTTAACGTTTGTATTCGTCTTCCCTATCTGTAGTACCTTGCATTTATCAGTATTAAAATTCATTTGCCATTCTACTGACCACTCATGTAAGGTATCTAGATCTCTTTGAAGGTGTTCAAAGTCACTGTCTGAATTTATCACTCTCCCCATTTTGGTATCATCTGCAAATTTACTAATCCTACTAGTTATGTCTAAATCAAGATCATTAATGAATATAACAAACAGCAGAGGGCCCAATACAGATCCCTGGGGAACTCCGCTTTTGACCGCACCCCAGTCTGACTTTAATCCATTTATGCTGACTCTTTGTTTCCTACCAGTTAACCATGACCTAATCCATTTTAATAATGATCCACCTATTCCATGTGCTTCTACCTTCCTTATCAATCTCTCATGAGGGACTCTATCGAATGCTTTACTGAAATCTAAATAAATTATATCATATGACTTATCATTATCTACCGCTTCATATACTTCTGAGAAAAAGCTAAGCAAATTTGTGAGACAAGAACGTCCCTGGGTGAACCCGTGCTGAGAAGAATGAACAACCCAAGCCAATGGTAAATAAAAAAATCTATTTCATATGATGTGAATTTGATTTTTTGTGTTTTGTGAGTTTGACGATTACAGTTTGATCCAGAAAAATAATCTTGATCAGCCGAGATTTTGTCCATTAATTATTCTGTTGGTGTTCTTTTGTACAATGAATAAATTTGTAAACTGGACTTTATGTAATAGTGGTGGGCTTTTCTCCAGTGGGAGCTTCTTATGGGTCGTGTGAAACCTTGAGGGTGAGGGAGAGAGGTTGGAAGAGATTCAAAGATGGCAAGACACTGTCTTTGGAGTTACGTCTGTGTCTGTAAACATGTTATTCTAACACAATTCTGAATAAAAGTATTAGAATAAGTAATCTGCAGAAACTAATGCTTAAACTTTTCTAGATCTATTTGACTTTCAACACTAGTATATAAGGGAGGGAGGGATAAGTCGAATGTTCATATTGTTGGACTATGAACAAGAACTACGTCCACTGATTTGAGAAAATATCGATACATGTTATTACTAGGGATATGAGTGGATGACGTCTGAGCATCTCACGATAAATTTACCTGTCATTTAATATTAGGACATCTATAACGTCAGGATTATCTCTGAATGATCAATGCTTTATATTATATGAAGCTTACCATGATAGCACCGTGCCTATCATGTAATCATTATCTTATAACACACTACAATCACAATACATCACTCACGTGTCTTATGTGTAGGTGAGTCATAAATGTTCAAAGTATCAATAAATCGACGTTCATACCTGTTCATAGCCCCTTAGATCACATGTGAGTGGACCGTCAAGTGGAAAATAACCTCATGTACACCAGTGTGTTAAATTTCTAGAGCCATCCCAGACCACTTGCTGCCACACTCGGTACACATTTTAGTACATTACAACACATACGGTGTGTGCAATAGACATTAAAACAAGTCTTTAATGTCTCTTATTTAGTTTATTGAAAAATTTTATGGATAAAATTATACAAGTGCTTTTGTTATCAACAACACTGCATATCGACTCAATATTTTCCCCGAGACAACAAAGCTATGTCAACTTAAAAGTAGTTTAAGTAGGGTTGAAGTAAGCTGTATTACTTATGTTAGGATTAGGTCAGATTAAAATTAATCTACGTCGATATTTGATCGTGTAACTTTTCTTGCCACTTTCCCACTGCAGGGGATTGACTCAGCACTCGCACATTAGTGATAAGGTGTCGTTGTGTAGCCTTGGAACCGTCCCCACCCAGTCCTGGCTGCCATCACCGGCCGTCAGGTCTCGTAAAGGCACGATAACTAAATTTCAGACTTTACCTCTACCCGGGAAACTTGTAGTTCCACATCTTTCGTTCGGGAGAGTAAACGCTCTGAATTATTACTGAGGCGCCCGGAGGGGAGTGACCAGAGTTGCCAAGAGACATATTTTCTCGCCTGGCTCACAGGCGGCAATGGCATAATCCACTTGCACCCTAAAATGGAAATCTAAATACTTATAGTAGAATTGATCTTGAGATTTTCATTGAAAATTATAAAATTTACATAAATCTTTTACATATTTTTTTCTTCAGAATTTCAGGACTGACGCGCTATAAGCATTAAGTGACGCTTTTGTCGAAGCGGAGAGCAAGTGAACTGCAAAGATGACTCTGGTGCTGCCATATTCTGGTCACAAGCGACTCTGGGAGCTGTTGGCAATGTTGACCATACTGGTAAGAAAATACTGAATCTAAGAATCGTAAGTGAATTTTTAGCTGCGCGTTCGTGGCAGTCCAGACCATTTATTGAAGGTGAGGATGTACACTTTAGCAGCGTGTTGATCGAATTAATAAACAATAAGAAGGTAATGTATTCCATAAGTTGTATCCTCTCGATGTAAGAATGTCCTCAGTTTTTCAATACATTAATCTATGACCCCTTAGACTTAGACCTAAAATTGTATAAATATGTCTTGTAGGAGTTTTATAACGTAAGACTGGCACTAAGTCATCTAAACTGTAAGTTAGAGAAAAGAAACTGACAAAGATAAAGTAAAAATTGGGAACTAACCTGGAGGGTTTCACAGTTGTTGCGATACTGTTTGTGATCCTGTATACGTACATGTATTTAAAGCAGAAGTTTGCAGCGTGTTTATGGGTACAAAAGTCAGCGTCATGGAAACTTTGAATCCCAGAACTTAAACAGTTTTTATCATGTGTGTAATGTCAGGCAAGATGTTGTTTTATATATACATGCATACATACATACATACACACATATATATATATATATATATATATATATATATATATATATATATATATATATATATATATATATATATATATATATATATATATATATATGTGTGTGTGTGTATATTGCTAACATTAAACACATGTTAAAACCCGTTAAACATCTTTAACGTTCTATAACCTACTCTAGAGACGGAGGCAGACCACGAGGGTAATGTTGTAGGTCTTGTCTTACTCATAGATCTGTATTGTTTTAGTTCATGTTGTTCGCACGAATATCGATTTTCCAATAATGTGATTGAAGCCAAGAATAGAATGCGCTGGTGGTGACCTTCATTACAAGTTCTCTCAACTTTGAACACCTTAGCTGGCTTAATAACAAAAATAATAGGGTATTTTGTTTACCCTCTATTTCAATATTCTACATAACACTGACTTAAGATGAGAACGAGGACACCCCCACTTTACAATAAGAGAGTTAGAATTTTCGGTCACCCATACACTTACTAGAAATGCCCTTCACTCATAAAGCAAAATGTAAATAACATGAATGTCTTAAGAAAAAATAATTTAATTGTCGTAAAATTCTTTGGGCCAATAAGTGCTGTATTCAAATTTGTTATTTGGTTCGTTACGGACACAAAGCACCACGAATACTGAACGTGTTCACTTTCCTATAATCTCCACTCGTAGGGTTGCTGGTGTATTATCCAGGTTTGATGTGAGTAAGGCGCATGGACTGGACGGAATACCCCCTCTTGTTCTGAGGGAGTGTGCTAAAGTTCTAGCCCGTGTGCTTGCTCCCTTCTTTCGCCTTTACCTCAAAACACAAACTTTTCCTTCTTCCTGGAACCATGCCTCAGTTCAGCCCATCCCGAAGAAGAGTGACCATTCCAATCCCTCTAACTATCGCCCCATTGCCCTAACTTCATCCCTCTCTTAAGATTTTCGAAACTATGTTAAACTCTCATTTTCTCTGTCATATCTGGGGTGGCTCTTCTTCTGTCCAACTGTTAGATTGGGTAAAATCAAAGGCATTTCGTCTTATTGACTCTCCTCCTTTAGTTGATAATCTTTCTTCCCTTTCTCTTCGCCGCAATGTTGCTTCACTCTCTCTCTTTTACAGGTACTTGAACGGGCAATGTTCGGTGGATTTGGCATCCTGTGTACCGCCGGCAGTGCCCACCGTTTCTCTGTGGCCATTGGTCACTCAAGAATAACCCGTTATAGTACATCCTTCTTTCCTCACACACCCAAACTGTGGAATGCTCTGCCTTCTTCTGTGTTCCCATACTCATACAATCTGGCTCACTTCAAAAAGCTGGTTTTCCAGCATCTTCGTGATGTAAATTAATATAATATTTTTCTTTTCTATTTTTAATTTTTTTTTACTCCTATTTTTTCGCCCCCTAAGCCCCGTTGTGGGTCGTTCGACCTGTGCCCGGGTGGGCTATTCCATGTAGAAAAAAAAAAAAATCCTAGTCCAAGTCGAGAACAACACTGACTCTCCCATCACTACCTCACCCCCGTTGCTGTAATATATGTACTCTACTACGGTGCATCCTTCCACAGTAGTCTCAAGATCACTTCATTCGCTCGCCTAATTACGTCTCTCGTAGATTAAGATTACAAGTATAGGCTCAAAATAAATGCCCATTACAGTTTAATTTAGGGTGCAGCGGACGAGTGAATACAGTGCTCGCATCCTTACCTAGGGGTAGCTGGTTCGCGCATGGAGGAAGTGATAGACTCATGAGTGCAGTGACGGCCACAATGCCTCCTTGCGGTGCCTGATAAAGGGATTTTGCTAATGACATGAAACAGTTATTTGGTCAGAAAAATACAGATACTAAATGAACAATGACACTTTAACATATTTATTGAAGAAAAAATCACAACATTAGGAGTGGTTGCGAAGGATGATGTTGTGACGAGTTATATACACTCTTCACTGTAACAAGGAAGTTGCACAAATTTTAGGTGTTTCCTGGAGTTTATATGTCGTCCATAGACAGTAATCATTCATTACAAAGTGTATATGTCTACGTGTGTGTATGTGTGTGTGTGTGTATGAGAGAGAGAGAGAGAGCACTAGAACCACCGTTAGAAGTATATGTCATCACAAGGACCAGTGTCGGAGTGGAACAAGGAAAGGTTAAATAACAGGTGCAGTAGAAAAAGAGGGGGTAACATCACAGGGTGGGGTAGAAAAAGAGGGGGTAACATCACAGGGTGGGGTAGAAAAAAAGGGGGTAACATCACAAAGTGGGTAGAGCAAGATGGGGTAACATCACAGAGTGGAGTAGAAAAAGAAGGAGTAACATCAAACAGGGGGTAGAACAAAACGGGGTAACATCACTGAGTGGGGTAGAAAAAGAGGGGGGTAACATTACACAAGGGGTAGAATAAGAGAGGGTAACATCACAGAGTGGGGTAGGGGGGCTAGTTTCAGGGGGTATAATAAGAGGTACTCCACACCCACACCTGCTCTGACTCTCCTGATACGAAATAATTAAACACAGTGAGAGTTTTCCTCTTTGCCTTCTCTGTTGCATGACTGACAGGGCACGTGATGTTTGCGCTGTTGCTCCTGTGTGTGTGTGTGTGTGTGCGTGACTGGGCAGCCGCACCCAGTAAAGTCATCCTTATGCGGTCGAAAACACAATCAAAATCACAGATCCAAGCAAAAACGAACTATACAACCTCTTATGGTCGCGGCATGGAATGTCAAGACCCTTCTGGATACTGGCACAAATGAGCGTTCTGAAAAAAGAACTGCCCTTGTGGCAAAAGAGCTGGCTAGGTGCAACATCACCATAGCAGTCATTAGTGAGTCCAGGCTCCCAGACGAGGGTCAACTCACAGAACAGGGGTTTGGCTATACCTTCTTCTTGGAGGGTAAGCCTGCTGCGGAGAGAAACAGCATTTATGAAGTTGGCTTTGCTTTCCGCCAACGCATCCTACTCAGGCTAACTGAAATGCCTATTGAGATCAACGACGGCCTCATGACGCTCAAGTCTCACTGAATCACTCACGTCATGTCTTTTTCATCATACGCCCCAACACTGGATGCAAAGGATGACATCAAGGAGGCCTTTTACGCCGACCTCGACAGAGTGTTAACCTCTATCCCCATAGAAGATAAGGTTGTGCGCTTTGGTGACTTCAGTGCCAGAGTTGGCAGAGATGCTGACATTTGGCAGGGAACCATAGGGAGAAATGGACTAGGCCAGTGTAATCCCAACGGCCTACTCCTCCTCAGCAAGTGTGCTGCACACAAACTCACTATCACCAATACCTTGTTTAGGCAGGCCGACAAGTTCAAGGGTTCGTGGCAACACCCACGATCTAAACACTGGCATCTCATTGACTACATCATTGTCAGAGAAAGAGATTGTGGAGATGTCCTCATCACCCATGCTATGCGTGGCCCAGACCACTGCGACACTGATCATCGGCTCGTCAGAGCCGAGCTCTGACTTCACGTTGCGCAAAAATGGCGAAGGTGGCAAGCCTCTAGAAGAGGTTTTAACACTAAGCGTCTGGAGGATCCACTGGTAGCACATGCTTTCGGAGAGCAGCTCGAACGTGGGCTGATAAGACACCAGACAACGAACAACCTAAATCCTAGTACCGAATGGGATATTCTCAAAACTGTCATGACAAAAACCTGCAGAGAGACCCTCGGCCAGATCGAAAGAATACACCAGGACTGGTTTGATGAAAATGACCCGGCAATGAATGTACTCATCAGTGATAAACGTGCTGCTTTAACTGACTGGCAAAACAACCCTCAGTCTCGGACCGAAGCTGATACCTTCCGCAAGAAGAAAACTGTAGCCCATCAGGAACTTCGCAATCTTAAGAATGACTGGTTAAAAATAAAGAATGTGAAACACAAAAATTTGTAGATCAGCACGAGATGTGTGAGGTTTTAAATTCTACCGAAACACTTTTATGGGCCAATCATTCGTGGAGTAGTCCCCATCTCGTCATCCGACGACTCAACTGAAACACTGATGTGGATGTCCAGACTACCAAGCAGGTCCCTCAGCATCCAGAGCTGGTCCACGTGAGCTATCCTCCATCCCTGGACGAGGTAGCTACTGCCATCAAACAGATAAAAAATAACAAAGCTTCAGGGCCTGATGGAGTCCCAGCAGGAGGACTTCTGCTTCCCAGCCGTCTCCACTCTCTCCTGAGAAAATATGGGAAAAAGAAGGAAATCCCCCAAGGTCTTAAAGACGCCTCCATCTAAATATATATAAAACAAAGATATATGTCTGTGTGTTTGTGTGTCCGCACGAGAATCTCGGAAACTACTTTACCGATCTTTTAGTGATGATGGATGGTGTTATATGTAGTGCTGATGGATGGTGTTATATGTAGTGATGATGGATGATGTTATATGTAGTGATGATGGATGTTGTTATATGTAGTGATGATGGGTGGTGTCATATGTAGTGATGATGGATGGTGTCATATGAAGTGATGATGGATGGTGTTATATGTAGTGATGATGATTGGTGTTATATGTAGTGATGATTAGACAATAAAATAATAACAGTTTAATGCTAAAAAAATATACTTTGCTGTACCGTTGTAGTGGAATTTACATACACCGTTAATGATGGAAGGAGAAGTTTTGGGGACTGAACAGTGAGACAATGTGGAGCCTCCCGGAGGGTGGCGTCCTACCGTGGCCTAGAGGATGAGCCGCCCGGACCAAACTTGGCATGGATAGAAAGTGTTTCTTTGCTTGTCTCATGGACAGTTCTATGTTGGATGCTCCAGAGTGTGAACTGGCAAAAATCTGTACATACTTGCAGCTAATGGCAAAACCAAAAATGTGGTTTACCCTAATGCACTACAGTGAGACAATGTGGAGCCTCCCGGAGGGTGGCGTTCTACCGTGTGTGTCCGCACGAGAATCTCAGAAACTACTTTACCGATCTGTAGTGTTGATGGATGGTGTTATATGTAGTGATGATGGATGGTGTTATATATAGTGATGATGGATGGTGTTATACGTAGTGATGATGGATGATGTTATATGTAGTGATGATGGATATTGTTATGTGTAGTGATGATGGATATTGTTATGTGTAGTGATGATGGGTGGTGTTATATGTAGTGACGATGGATGGTGTTATATGTAGTGATGATGGATGGTGTTATATGTAGTGATAATTAGACAATAAAATAATAAGAGTTTAATGCTAAAAAAATATACTTTGTTGTGCCGTTGTAGTGAAAAACGTGGTGGAACTTAGATACACCGTTAATGAACTATTGATGGAAGAAGTTTTGGGGACTGAACAGCGAGACAATGTGGAGCCTCCCGGAGGGTGGCGTCCTACAGTTGCCTAGCGGATGAGCCGCCCGGAGGGCGGCGATTCTGCTAGTCGTCAATATTTATAAGAACAAGGGAGACCAGTCAGACTATAGCAACTACCGCGAGATCTCGCTGCTGTCCGCAGCTGGCAAGATTATTGCCCGAGTCCTCCTAAACAGACGGAAAACTTCCTCCAAGAATCTCAATATGGGTTTAGACCATCACGTGGCACCACTGACATGATCTTTGCAAGGAACAGCGTCAAGACCTGTACATAGCTTTCATCGACATAGCCAAGGCCTTCGACTCGGTCAACAGGGAAGCCCTCTGGTGGCCCCTCAGCCGTTTAGGCTTAAGCCCAAATTTCATCTTCATTGTGAGGCAACACAACGATGGCATGAACGGCAGTGTTCTGCACAATGGCACGCACCCAGACTGAGTTATTTCCCATCCAAACAGGGGTTAAACAAGGGTGTCTACTGACACCAATTCTCTTTTCCATTTTCTTGGCTGCCTTCCTTACTTGTGCCAGTGCCAATTTAGCCGGCGGGGTGGACACCGAGTACCGGATGAAGGGTCATTTCAACAAAAGACGACACCAGGCAGGAACAAAGGTGTCGGCAGCTTACATTATTGAGCTTCAGTATGTAGACGACCACACCCTTGTCGCTCACACTGAACGTGACCTATGGGAGACCCTGAGCACCTACGCAAATGCGTATGCACACTTCGGCCTTGAGGTGAATATACGCAAGACTCAGATTCTCTTTCAGCCTGCCCCTGGTTCAACCACACTTCCACCATCCATCCAGCTTATTGTTACCCACTTTCGGTATCTCGGCTCCCACCTGTCCACCACCGCGGACATCGATGAAGAGATTCAGCATCGGATAGATGTGCATCTCAAGTTTTTGGTAGACTCCGAAACCGTGTCTTCAGCTGTAGGGAGCTAAAATTATCTATAAAGTTACAAGTATATCGAGCAGTGGTCCTCCCCACCCTGCTATATGGCAGTGAGACATGAGTTACACACAAGAAATACCTCAAAACACTTGAAAACGTAGTCTACATTCCATCCTCCGAGTTTGCTGGGAAAACAAGAGGAAAAATGACAGTATTCTTGCTGACACCATCTGTAGGAGCATCGAGGCAACCAGTATCCATGAACAACTACGCTGGACTGGCCATATTATCTGCATGGACAACAGCAGACTGCCAAAGCAGCTACTTTACAATCACCTAACGAATAGTAAACGTAAGGCCGGCGGGCAACAGAAAAGGTATAAGGATAGTCTTAAGACAAACCTGAAAAGGTGCCAAATCAAGCCCCTCACGTGGGAGACGATTATTCCACATCGTAATGCCTGGAGGAGCACCACTCGAGAAGGTGTCAATACTTTCGAGTTAGCCCGACTGCAAACCGAGGCAGACAAGCGCCAACGACGGAAAGATGCTGTCACTGCCCCTCCCGCACTCGATGTAACCCTCCACATGTGCAACATTTGTGAACAACTCTGCCGATCCAGTATCGGCCTCTTTAGTCACCTCAAAACTCAACAACGAATGTGACATCCCTAATAATTCATATCATTGTATCATAGCTGGATGATCGTCATACTCGATTCTGAGTGACAGCAAAGTAGTAGTAGTAGTTGTAGAAGTGTGTGTGTGTGTGTCTGTGTGTTGAGGGCTGCATCTTGAAGGTTACTGTATCAACACGGGGAAGGAGACAAGGTTAAGTGTACTGGGAGGGTGGAGAGATGCCCCAGGCGACGTGTGTAGGGCAGGAAGAATAATTGTCAGCAGGAGAAAGGGAGGGAAGGGGAAATAGAGAAAGAAAAAGAGGGATGGATGGAGGGAAGGAGGGAGGAGGAACTGAGAAAGAAAGGGAGGGAGGGAGGGAGGGGGAACTGAGAAAGAAAAGGGGGGGGAGAGGTAAGAGAGGGAGAGGAAGGAAGACGGTGTAAAGGAGGGAGGGAGGGAGGGAAGGAAGGAGGATAGCAGAGAGAAAGGGGGAGAAGGAACTGAGATAGAAGGGGAGAGATGAAGGGGGAAAAGGAAGAAGGGGAAGGATGGAAGGAGAAGAGGGGAGGAGAGGTGAGAAAGGGAGAGGGAGGGAGAAAACGTGAGAGGGAAACAGGGGAAAGAGAGAAGACGAGAAACGACAGGAGACTAAAGAAGAGGATATGGAGAAAGGCAGAGATGGAGGGAGGGAAGAGAGAAGTAGTGAGAGGGGGATAGAAATAAGAAGAGGGGTGGAGGGAGAAAAGGAGGGGTAGGGAGATGGTTTGAGGGGGAGAAATTTCAAGAAAAAATGAAAGAAGAGGAAAGGAAAGAAATTAGGAGAGAAGGGGATGGAGGGCAAGGAAGGGAAATATTGTGAGATGGGAAACGAGTGACAGACAGACAGACAGACAGACAAAAGTGAGGAAAGCAAAGGAGAGGATATGGAGGGAAGGAGGGAGGGAAAAGAGGCCAAGAGCTCGGAAGAGAGAGTTAAAATAGAAAATCAGAAAGATAAAAGTATGAGACAGGCAGACAGACAGAGACAAGGTCAGGCCAGCCCAGGGTATAAAAGAGTTGACTGGAGGCAAGGTGTGTGGCGCTCTGAAGTGTCATAAAGCGAGCCAGTGGGCCGGTCACCCACCCGATGGCACTGGACAACACACACACACACACACACACACACACACACACACACACACACACACAAAAAAAAAAAAGGAAAATAAGGTGAAGGAGAGGCAGGAAAGTGAGGAATGGACTGATGACGGAGAGACCGGTGAAGGAGAAGCAGATGAGGAGGAAAAGGTGGGGGAAGGGCAAGTGAGGGAAAGGAAGGGGAAGGAGGAGCATACGATGGATGCAGATATGAAGGAAGCCTAGTGTCAGGCATACAGGCGAGGGAAGTCAGGTGAGGGCCGTGTAGGGGAAGCAGGTGAAGGCCGTGTAGGGGAGGCAGCTGAGTGCCGTATAGGAAAGGCAGGGAGAGGGCTGTGTATGGAAGGCAGGTGAGGTACATGTAGGGGAGGCAGGTGAGGGTCGTTTAGGGGAAGGCGGTTGGAGCCCGTGTAGGGGAGGCAGGGTGAAGGCCGTGTAACGGAGGCAGGGTGAAGGCCGTGTAACAGAGGCAGGTAAGGGCCGTGAAGGGGAGACAGGTGAGGGCCGGGTAGGGGAGGCAGGGTAAGGGCCATGTATGGGAGGCAGGGTGAGGGCTGTGTAGGGGAGGCAAGTGAAAGCCGTGTAGGGGAGACAGGGTGAGGGCCGTGTAAAGGAGGCAGTATGAGGGCCATGTAAGGGAGGCAGGTGAGAGCCGTGTAGGGGAGGCAGGGTTAGGGCAGTGTAGGTGAGGCAGGGTGAGGGCTGTGTAGGGAAGGCAGGGTGAGGGCCGTGTAGGTGAGGCAGGGTGAGGGCTGTGTAGGGAAGGCAGGGTGAGGGCCGTGTAGGGTAGGCAGGGTGAGGGCCATGTAAGGAAGGCAGGGTGAGAGCCGTGTAAGGAGGCAGGTGAGGGCCGTGTAGGGGAGGCAGGGTAAGGGCCGTGTAGGGTAGGCAGGGTGAGGGCCATGCAAGGAAGGCAGGGTGAGAGCCGTGTAAGGAGGCAGGGTGAGAGCCGTGTAAGGAGGCAGGTGAGGGCCGCGTAGTGGAGGCAGGGTAAGGGCCATGCATGGGAGGCAGGGTGAGGGCTGTGTAGGGGAGGCAGGTGAGAGCCGTGTAGGGGAGGCAGGGTGAGGGCTGTGTAGGGGAGGCAGGTGAGAGCCGTGTAGGGGAGGCAGGGCGATGGCCGTTCAAGGGAGGCAGGGTGAGGGCCGTGTAGTGGAGGCAGGTGAGAGCCATGTAGAGGAGGCAGGTGAGAGCCATGTAGAGGAGGCAGGTGAGGGCCGTGTAGAGGAGGCAGGAGAGAGCCGTGTCGGGTAGGCAGGGTGACGGCCGTGTAAGGGAGGCAGGGTGAGGGCCGTGTAGTGGAGGCAGGTGAGAGCCGTGTACGGGAGGTACAGTGAGGGCCATGTAAGGAGGCAGTTGAGAGCCGTGTAGGGGAGGCAGAGTGAGGGCCGTGTAGGGGAGGCAGAGTGAGTGCCGTGTAGGGGAGGCAGGGTGAGAGCCGTGTAGGGGAGGCAGAGTGAGTGCCGTGTCGGGGAGGAAGATGAGAGCCGTGTAGGGGAGAAAGAGTGAGAGCCGTGTAGGGGAAGCAGGGTGAGAGCCGTGTACGTGTAAGGGAGGCAGGGTGAGAGCCGTGTACGTGTAAGGGAGGCAGGGTGAGAGCCGTGAAGGGGAGGCAGAGTGAATGCCGCGTAGGGGAAGCAGAGTGAGAGCCGTGTAGGGGAGGCAGGGTGAGAGCCGTGTAGGGGAGGCAGATGAGAGTCGTGTAGGGGAGGCAGTGTAGGTGCCGTGTAGGGGAGGCAGTGTAGGTGCCGTGTAGGGGAGGCAGAGTGAGTGCCGTGTCGGGGAGGCAGATGAGAGCCGTGTAGGGGAGACAGAGTGAGAGCCGTGTAGGGGAAGCAGGGTGAGAGCCGTGTAGGGGGGGCAGGGTGAGAGCCGTGTACGTGTAAGGGAGGCAGAGTGAGAGCCGTGTACGTGTAAGGGAGGCAGGGTGATAGCCGTGAAGGGGAGGCAGAGTGAATGCCGCGTAGGGGAAGCAGAGTGAGAGCCGTGTATGGGAGGCAGGGTGAGAGCCATGTAGGGGAGGCAGATGAGAGCCGTGTAGGGGAGGCCGTGTAGGTGCCGTGTAGGGGAGGCAGAGTGAGTGCCGTGTAGGGGAGGCAGATGAGAGCCGTGTAGGGGAGGCCGTGTAGGTGCCGTGTCGGGGAGGCAGATGAGAGCCGTGTAGGGGAGGCAGAGTGAAGGACGTGTAGGGGAGGCAGAGTGAGAGCCGTGTAGGGGAGGCAGGGTGAGAGCCGTGTAGGGGAGGTAGAGTGAGTGCCGCGTTGGGGAAGCATAGTGAGAACCGTGTAGGGGAGGCAGGGTGAGAGCCGTGTAGGGGAGGTAGAGTGAGTGCCGCGTAGGGGAAGCATAGTGAGAGCCGTGTAGGGGAGGCAGGGTGAGAGCCGTGTAGGGGAGGCAGACGAGAGCCGTGTAGGGGAGGCAGTGTAGGTGCCGTGTAGGGGAGGCAGAGTGAGTGCCGTGTCGGGGAGGCAGATGAGAGCCGTGTAGGGGAGACAGTGTGAGCGCCGTGTCGGGGAGACAGAGTGAGAGCCGTGTAGGGTAGGCAGAGTGAGTGCCGTGTAAGGAGGCAGGTAAGGCCCGTGTAGCGGAGGCAGAGTGAGTGCCGTGTAGGGGAGGCAGGTGAGAGCCGTGTAGGGGAGGCAGGGTTAGGGCCGTGTACGGAAGGCAGGTGAGAGCCGTGTAGAGGAGGCAGGTGAGAGCCGTGTAGGGGAGGCAGGTGAGAGCCGTGTAAGAGAGGCAGGGTGAGGGCCATGTAAGAAGGCAGAGTGAGTGCCGTGTAGGGGAGGCAGAGTGAGTGCCGTGTACGGAGGCAGGTGAGGGCCGCGTAGGGGAGGGCAGTGTGACGGCAGTGTAAGGGAGGCAGGGTGAGGGCCATGTAAGGGAGGCAGGGTGAGGGCAGTGTAGGGCAGACAGAGTGAGTACCGTGTAAGGAGGCAGGGTGAGAGCTGTGTATGGGAGGCAGTGTGAGAGCCGTGTAGGGGAGGCAGAGTGAGTGCCGTGTAAGGGAGGAAGGGTGAGAGCCGTGTAGGGGAGGCAGATGAGAGCCGTGTAGGTGCCGTGTAGGGGAGGCAGAGTGAGTGCCGTGTCGGGGAGGCAGAGTGAGAGCCGTGTATGGTAGGCAGAGTGAGTGCCGCGTAGGGGAAACAGAGTGAGAGCCGTGTAGGGGAGGCAGGGTGAGAGCCGTGTAGGGGAGGCAGGGTGAGGGCAGTGTAAGGGAGGCAGAGTGAGTGCCGCGTAGGGGAAACAGAGTGAGAGCCGTGTAGGGGAGGCAGGGTGAGAGCCGTGTAGGGGAGGCAGGGTGAGAGCCGTGTAGGGGAGGCAGTGTGAGAGCCGTGTAGGGGAGGCAGAGTGAGTGCCGTGTAAGAGAGGAAGGGTGAGAGCCGTTTAGGGGAGGCAGATGAGAGCCGTGTAGGTGCCGTGTAGGGGAGGCAGAGTGAGTGCCGTGTCGGGGAGGCAGAGTGAGAGCCGTGTAGGGTAGGCAGAGTGAGTGCCGCGTAAGGGAAGCAGAGTGAGAGCCGTGTAGGGGATACAGAGTGAGAGCCGTGTAGGGGAGGCAGGGTGAGAGCCGTGTAGGGGAGGCAGAGTGAGAGCCGTGTAGGGGAGGCAAAAGTGAGTGCCGCGTAGGGGAAACAGATTGAGAGCCGTGTAGGGGAGGCAGGGGGAGAGCCGTGTAGGGGAGGCAGATAAGAGCCGTGCAAGGAGGCAGGTGGGAGCCGTGTAAGGGAGGCAGGGTGAGGGCCATGTAAGGGAGGCAGGTGAAGGCCATGTAAGGGAGGCAGGTGGGGGACGTGTAGGGGAGGTACGGTGAGGGCCGTGTAGGGGAGGCAGGGTGAGAGCCATGTAAGGGAGGCAGGTGAAGGCCATGTAAGGGAGGCAGGTGGGGGACGTGTAAGGGAGGTACGGTGAGGGCCATGTAAGGGAGGCAGGTGAAGGCCATGTAAGGGAGGCAGGTGGGGGCCGTGTAGGGGAGGTACGGTGAGTGCCGTGTAGAGGAGGCAGCGTGAGGGCCATGTAAGGGTGGCAGGTGAAGGCCATGTAAGGGCGGCAGGTTAGGGCTGTGTAAGGGAGGCAGTTGAAGGCCATGTAAGGGAGGCAGGTGTAGGCCATGTAAGGGTGGCAGGTGAAGGCCATGTAAGGGCGGCAGGTTAGGGCCGTGTAAGGGAGGCAGGTGAAGGCCATGTAAGGGAGGCACATGAGGGCCGTGTAGGGGTGGCAGGTGAAGGCCGTGTAGGGAAGGTACGGTGAGGGCCGCTTAGAGGAAGCAGGGTGAGGGCCATGTAAGGGAGGCAGGTTAGTGCCGTGTAGAGGAGGGAGGGTGAGGGCCGTGTAAGGGAGGCAGGTGAAGGCCATGTAAGGGAGGCAGGTGAAGGCCATGTAAGGGTGGCAGGTTAGGGCCGTGTAAGGGAGGCAGGTGAAGGCCATGTAAGGGAGGCAGGTGAAGGCCATGTAAGGGAGGCAGGTTAGGGCCTTGTAGAGGAGGCAGGGTGAAGGCCGTGTAAGGGAGGCAGGTGAAGGCCATGTAAGGGAGGCAGGTGAAGGCCATGTAAGGGTGGCAGGTGAAGGCCATGTAAGGGAGGCAGGTTAGGGCCGTGTAAGGGAGGCAGGTGAAGGCCATGAAAGGGAGGCAGGTGAGGGCCGTGTAGTTGAGGTACCGTGAGGGCCGTGGAGGGTAGGCAGGGTGACGGCCGTTTAGAGGAGGCAGGTTAGGGCCGTGTAGGGGAGGCAGGTAAGGGCCGTGTAGGGGAGGCAGGTGAGGGCCGTGTAGGGGAGGCATGGTGAGGGCCATGTAAGGGAGGCAGGTGAGGGCCGTGTAGGGGAGGCAGGTGAGGGCCGTGTAAGGGAGGCAGGTGAGGGCCGTGTAGGGGAGGCAGGTGAAGGCCGTGTAGGGGAGGCATGGTGAGGGCCATGTAAGGGAGGCAGGTGAGGGCCGTGTAGGGGAGGCAGGTGAAGGCCGTGTACGGGAAGCAGGGTGATTTCCGTGTAGGGGGGATCGGTTAGGCCCGTGTAGAGGAGGCAGGGTGAGGGCCATGTAAGGGAGGCAGGTGAGGGCCGTGTAGGGTAGGCAGGGTGGTGGCACTGTAGGGGAGGCAGGGTGAGGGCCGTTTAGAGGAGGCAGGTTAGGGCCGTGTAGGGGAGGCAGGTTAGGGCCGTGTAGGGGAGGCAGGTTAGGGCCGTGTAGGGGAGGCAGGTTAGGGCCGTGTAGGGGAGGCAGGTGAGGGCCGTGTAGGGGAGGCAGGTGAGGGCCGTGTAGGGGAGGCAGGTGAAGGCTGTGTAGGGGAGGCAAGTTAGGGCAGTGTACGGAGGCAGGTGAGGGCCGTGTAGGGGAAGCAGGGTGAGGGCAGTGTAGGGGATGCAGGGTGAGGGCCGTCTAGGGGAGGCAGGTGAGGGCCGTGTAGGGGAGGCAGGTGAGTGACACAGGTACTCCTAGTCTTAATTATACATTAGTAGAGCGGCGGCGAGTGTCCTCCAGCAAGCTCGTTAATATCACCTCAATACCCTAGTCTGGCTGAATAGTATCCCTCCCTCCTCCTCTCTAACCCCTCCCTCCTTCCCATATTCATTTCTCTCTCCCTCCTTTGCTCTCATTTTCTTCCTCGTTTTTTCCTCTCCCTTCGCTTTTTCCCTCCTTCTTTCCCTCTCAATGCCCCCTCACCCCTCCTGACTTTTCCTTCCCTCCCTCTCTTGTTCCCTTCCTCTCATTCGGTCATATTTCTTACCCTCTTTCCCTCTCACCCTCCACCCTGTTCACCCCTCCTCCTCCTTTACATCATTTGTTAACGATACTCAGTCCTCCTTCCTTAACCTAAAGCATTTACGAGATCCCCTCTAACACCTCCTCATTTTACTCACAGACCCTCTCTTCTCTACCAACCACCTCCTCCCACTCATCTTCGCGTCGTCCCTCTCATCGCCCTACACCCCAACATCAACCTCATCTCTCTTCTTCCCTCTACCTCTCTTTCCATTCCTTCCCTCCCTTCACGAATACGTCGTCTTACTCTCCCTCATATCTCCCTCCCGCCATTTCTTCTCCCTTTACACTTATATGTCACCCTCCTATCCCCCATCTCTCCTTAAAACGCCATATAATTACCCGTTACCCCTTAATCCCTCCAGATATTTTGTATTCCCGTTGATGATGCTCTTCTTCCTCCTCCTTCATCTTCACACCCTCAACATCACATCCCTGGGTCCTCGTTTTCTCCTTTCTTAACCTGTCTGGATCTCACAATCTCCGGCTCTCTTACATTCCCTTTCCACTAAATTTCTATCTCCTCTATGTGTGTGTCATCAGCTATAATATCTCTCCCTCAGCCCCTTCTTCCTCCCAATCATCTCTCACCGTCATGAGCTCCCTCCTTCTGCCTATATAAAGTTAACCTTATGTTATTTTGAAACTTCCCATCTATATAAGTGTCTTCCCCTCCCTCCCTCCCTCCCTCCCTCCCTCTCTTCCTCCCAAGCTTCTTACTTCTTCTCTCCCTCCATACTCCTCTCAATCATCTCTAACCTCCATCCCTCCCCCTACTCCAGTCTACATAGATGTCGCCTCACCACCCTTCCTGGCCTCCTCAAGTCTCCCTAGTGGCAGAGGTAGGCTGTGGATGGTCGTCGAGGCGAGCATCAGGTAGAGGCAGAGGGAGGTTAGAGTGGCGTAAAGTTATATAAGACCGTGTGTGGCGAGCATGCTGAAGGCACTATCCTGAGCTGCCACACCCCAGGGCACGACCAGGGGTAGGTGGTCACCACACTCCGCAGTCTCATATATTCAAGAGTTAAATATTTATCCTTATTGGAACTATGAGGACTCGCTTCACTGCATTAATTATGCTGCGACACAAAGCTGACGTCCAAAATATTGTTTAAAGGACCATTTACGGGGTTTATAGTTGGCAAGTAATATTTTTCTTGAACCTGTGTTTGTTTGTGTAAAAGAAGACGTTTTCACGATACCTGTGGGTTCATAATCAATGTTATGCCAACTGAACAGTATCTTAGGCCCATACACTATTATAAACGTCTCGCACCTTAACACACAGAAACACAGGTTATAAAAACGTGGCAATTCTGAACCCATTATATGACCCTTTAAGCGAATAAGAGTGAGATCCAACCATAACTATAGCTGTATTCTTTAATCCTTACTAAATGAAAATTAATGCACGAATCTTCGGTGTTAGTGTACAGGCCTTTCTGATTAACACCTGGAACAGACACAATAATACAGGATTTAGGGGCTAATGAGTTAAATTAACATTATTATGAACGATAAAGAATTGCCATGGTTCTCGGTAGTAAACCCGGGACGTGAGGGAGCCGTAAGGATTGATTAGTGTTGTTTTATCACCAGTGACGTCTCTTTTTATCATTTCATCATTTATTAGCTTACTCACCGTTCGGGCGGTCGGTCTCTTCTTTGTTACTTTGTTACGACCTTCATTTTCCAGTGTTATGGATCTGTCATCTGGCGAACTTATTCACTGATTTACGAAAAAAGACACCACACCATAAAATATGCTGCACTCAACTGTCTACCAGAAATATATCATGACTTCCACTTTCTAAAACTGCATCATGCTTTAGAAATAATACTATATGTGTCCACCAGTCAAATATTTCATGACGTAAGGAAATAACATACATTGGTTTAATAATCGGCACATTAACCCCTCCATCCCTAACTTGTGTGTCGCAGGGAGCGCGGGTGGTGTGGGCGGAAGTAACGCTGGTACACGAGGGCGCCCTGGGAGGTGCTGCCTGGGGCTACAGTCTGCTCCCCTCCACCTTCCCCCTCACCTGGGACGAGGCGCGGGCCGCCTGTGAGGTGGTGCCGGGCTCTATGCTTGCTAGAGGTGAGCAACACACTGTTTATGCATGATACCATGTATGAAATATCACATTCACTTTCAGTATACCTAAGTCATTACTGACAATTGCTTTCTCATACTCACCAAAAAGTTGTCAACGTTCCTCTGACTCCGTAAAAACAAAAAAAAGCAGTCATATATATTTTTTAAAGGTAGAGTCACCTGTCCAGTTCTAGGAATTCCACTTTCCAAAGTGTAAACTCTGACATTGTACTCTCTGCAAAAACAGTCACCGTCGTAGAAAAAGATGGACTTTTACAGTTAAAGAAATCTGGCATGAAGGCCAAAAACTATTGATTTTTCTTCGGTCATTATTACACAAAGACTAGTAAAACATCTAGAGCAAACGATAAAGGCCAAATTACTACATAAACTTTTGATAAGAGGTGGGGTTAGATAATGACTTAATTTCATAGCTATAATCACCATAAAATCAAAAGAAGGCAACCATAAAAACATGATAAATACTTGTTTGTTTTTTTCGTACAGGAACAAAAGTGATTATTTCTAACTCAGTGTGACCTGTCCTCCACCCAGCTGGGTCCCTCAGCCAGCATAACCAACAACTTTACCTCTGCCTCCCAGTGTTATTACTTTTGATCTTAAGTAAATAATTAACTCCTGCGGCCTATAAACATAATGTTTGTAGTACCTCAGTGTGACTAATATATTCCTTTTCTGCCCGGATGTGACTTGTGGTGTGACCCTAGTGGAGGAGTGGCAGGCGGAGGCAGCAGTGGAAGAATACCTTAAGACGCTGCAGTTCACACAGCCTGTCTGGCTGGCCAACAGACAAACTCTACCAGAAGTGTGAGTGAACGCTAGTCATTCCACTTTATTACTATCTGATATATGTATCAGTTATACAGTACGTATGCCTTAATCTCTCGAAAACTTGAATATTTATTGAGGCAACTTGAATATTTAATTCCTTCTTGAACATTTTGTGTTTCCAACTTGAAACTTCCTATCTGGGATTCTTGATTTCTCATATTGTTTAGTTATTCCACTCCTTTCTTCTGAGTAATCATTCAACCTTTCCTTGTATAACCATTCCACTTCTAATAAGTAAATTCGTGTTGAATACGCACTCTCTCACTAGAGCTAACCTATTCAGTGCCGGTACAGTATACTAGCATTGCAATGATTTTAACTCGTACAAAATCAAATTATATCAGCAAGTTGGATCTTTCTCAATTCACCCTGCTGATACAAAGAATTTGGTCAACTTACTGCCGTTATAAGTAGCTCTTTTTGACGTATGAAACTTAACTTACCATACACTGCACTTATTAACTTCATGAAATGTACTCGATAACTCTAAATTAACCCAAAATTCGCTTCGTTTCTCAAGACCACTTAGTTTATCATCCGTCAACTGGTCACTGTGTGTTACAACAACGAGATCACCAACACATCTCAGGTAATATGTCGTGGAACTAGTGGTGTATTATCATGGTCTGTGCTGAGTTTTAAGTTATTATTTTGAGTATCCGGACCGTATACTCTCACACGTTGTTTTTGTAAGTGTAAATGTTATTATGTGTGTGTGTGTGTGTGTGTGTGTGTGTATATGTGTGTGTATGTGCGCGTGTGTGTGTGTTTGTGTGTGTGTGTGTGTGTGTGCATATACCCTCTCTCCGCATGCGTGTATAAGTGTATGCGCGTATGCTTCTAGTCTGTATGTGTCTGAGTGTGTGTACGTAAACATAAACAAAACACGCTAGTTGGGACTGAGAGGAAGATCAATAAATATATCTACCTTCCAGTATGCCATGGAATTTTTCAAGGTCAAATGGGCCCCAGTCCCAATAGACTATATAGTTTATCTCGGCCCCAATGTATAGCCTCAGTTATCTGATAGTATGCCTGATCCACCTGGTCCCAATGTAGCCTAACCTAACCTCACCTAACCTAACCTAACCTAACATTCGCAGTTAGGATCTTAGAAATGAATCCGACCTGAACACTCGCTCCTTACAATTTAAAATACCATAATGAGGTAGTAGGTAGTAGGCAGCAACCAAACAGGGAGGTACTACCGCCTGGGAAGATATTGGAAGCATAATGTGTTGTCTAATGGTAGACCCTGCTGCTATATGCATCACGAAAATTGCCAAGTCCCAGGTTGCTGATCTATCTTTCTGCCTCACTTACACACAATTGCAGGGTCTCAACTGTCTCTCTTACTATTGACAACACCACAACTAAAACCGTACTTATTCTTGATCTGTTTTATTCATTCTATTTTATTCTCCTATGTCAGTTGATATTAATACTGAAGCGGGGCCTTCTCGGATGGGTCCCACTGGTCGGGAAGGTTGTGGACCCCAGGGCCGACCTGATCATCATCAAGCTACTGGGGCCTCAACTGACGCCACTACGGTTGCTGGAGGATCGGCTTTTTTCACACTTCATTTTTCCAACACTCGCGGACTGAGATCCAATTTTTCTTCTGTAGAGCACCATCTATTAACCTCTTCCCCCGATCTCTTTCTACCCTCCGAACTTCAACTGACCAAAGCAGCTTCACCCAAACCTTTTCAAGTCTCTAACTACAACCTTTATACCTACTTCCGCTCTAAGGGAGGTGGATGCGCCTACTGCAATACACGTACACCTATAGCCCGACTCACAGATCTTGAATCTCCCCTTTATGATGTCATCTGGCTCAAAATATCTCTACCTACTGTGACTATTTTTCTGTGTTTCCTATACTGTTCTCCCAACTCTACCAACTATTTCGAACTCTTTGACTATCTCACTTCTTGCCATGAGTCGTTGCTATCCACACACCCCTACTCCGAGATCCTCTACCTAGGGGATTTCAATGTACATCACAGAGAGTGGCTTGGCTCTGCACTCTCTTTTTCCTTACTTAATGATTTGGAACAAATAATCAAACACCCTACACGCGTTCCTGATCGACACGATCAACTTGCTAACATTCTTGATCTTTGTTTTACCTCTAACCCCTCACATTATTCATACTCAATTTTTTCCCCCTTAGGGTCTTCTGATCACAACCTTATTTCTATTAAATCAAACTGGGCACGACCACCTCCCCCACCCCCCTCTAAACGTCAACTATGGCACTATCGGAGGGCAAGCTGGCAATCCTTGCGAGAATTCTTCACCGACTTTCCTTGGGATGAATGTTGCTTTTCCACTCGGGATGCCTCAGCATGTGCTGACAGCATTGCTGGGGTTATACAGGGCGGTATGAGTGCATTTATCCCATCTTCTACCAAAACTTTCACATTACAATCATGGTTTGATCTCTCCTGCTCTCTTGCTTGCAGGGTGAGAGAAAGGGCATATCGAGCTATGAAACTATCTCCTTCTCCTATTACCCACACCTCTTTCGTTACTTTTAGGAATCGTTGTAAGGCTATTCTTCGTAGGGCCAAGCGGAATTTTATTAAAAGAAAGACTGCTGTCCTGACTAATTCTTCCTCTAGTAAATCCTTCTGGTCCTAAGCTAAAAACATCTGTAACAACTTCTGCACGCCTTCTTTTCTTCCCCTCTTCCGTCCCAATAACTCTATAGCCAACTCTCCCCCTGAGAAAGCCAACCTCTTTGGCACCTTATTCTCCTCTAATTCCACCTTAGACGATTCCCACTCTACCCCTCCTACCCTTGCACCTCCTACTGAACCTGTGCACTTTCCTATAATCTCCACTCGCAGGGTTGCCGGTGTGTTATCCAGGTTGGATGTGAGTAAGGCGCATGGACCGGACAACAGAGGCACTAAAGTGGTACAACAGAGGTCTTAAGGTGGCACAGCAAAGGTACTAAAGTGGTACAACAGAAGTACTAAGGTGGCACAACAAAGGTACTAAAGTGGCACATCAGAAGTACTAAAGTGGTACAACAGAGGCACTCAAGTGGTACAACAGAGGTACTGAAGTGGTACAACAGAGGTAATAAAGTGGCACATCAGAGGTACTAAAGTGGTACAACAGAGGCACTCAAGTGGTACAACAGAGGTACTAAAGTGGTGCAACAGAGGTACTAAAGTGGTGCAACAGAGGTACTAAGGTGGCACAACAAAGGTACTAAAGTGGTACAACAGAGGTATTATAGTGGCACAATAGAAGTACTAAAGTGGTACAACAGAGGTACTAAAGTGGTACAACAGACGTACTAAGGTGGCACAGCAAAGGACCTAAAGTGGTACAACAGAGATATTAAAGTGGTACAACAGGGGTACTAAAGTGGTACAACAGAGGTACTAATGTGGCACAACAAAGTTACTAAAGTGGTAAAACAGAGGTACTAAAGTGGCACATCAAAGGTACTAAAGTGGTACAACAGAGGCACTGTAGTGGTACAGCAGAGGCACTAAAGTGGTACAACAGATGCACTAAAGTGGTACAACAAGGCACTAAAGTGGTACAACAAAGGTACTAAAGTGGCAAAACAAAGATACTAAAGTGGCAAAACAAAGGTACTAAAGTGGTACAATAGAGGTACTAAAGTGGTACAACAGAGGCACTAATGTGGTACAACAGGGGTACTAAAGTGGCACAATAGAGGTACTAAAGTGGTACAAATGGACAAATGTAAAGTACTTAGTCTAGGTCTTTAGGAGATGCAAACAGAGAAACCAGATATCAAATGAACAACGATGTTATAGAAAATACGAATGTGAGAAAGATTTAGGAATAATGATAAGTAGGAATCTTAAGCCAAGTAAACAATGTGTATTTGCTCGAAACAAGGCTAATGAAGTACTTTGGTTCATACAAAGGAGTGTTAGTTAAAAGACTAGAGAGGTCATCCTAAAACTATGTCTTGCACTTGTGAGACCTCACTTGGATTACGCAGTTCAATTCTGGGCACCGTGTTTACAGAATGGATATAGAATCCCGAGAAGGAATTCAGAGGAGAATGAAAAGACTAATCCCGGGCATTAGGAACCTTGAGTACAGAGACAAGTTAAAGCATCTTAATTTGCACTCCCTCGAGAGACGTAGAGTGAGGGGCGATATGATAGAGGTGTATAAATGGAAATCAGGACTAAACAAAGGGGACATAACAAAGGTACTCAAACTATCCAACCAGGAGCGAACTCGTAACAATGGTTTTAAATTAGAAAAATTTAAATTTAGGCGCGAAATAGGTAAACATTGGTTTGGAAATAGAGTAGTGAATGAATGGAACAAGTTACCAACATCATCATTAACTCGAATACGCTGGATAGCTTCAAACATAGTTTGGATGGATATATAAGCAATAGGGGTTGGGTGTAAATGGGACTGCCCAGTATGGGCCAATAGGCCCACTGCAGTTTCCTCTATTCTTATGTTCATATGCTCTTAACATAGCTGCCAATTTGTTTTGTTTTTATTATTACAGGGATTAGCCCATCCGGGCGCAGGTCATTGACCCACATCTGGGCATTGGGGGCGAAAATGTAATAATAATATTAATATTAATAATAATTAGCTCAAAGTAAATAAAATTTATAATACAAAATACAAATTTAAAAATAAAATAATAATAAAAGTAATAATAATGGCAACAACACTGACAATAATAATAATAATAATAATAATAATAATAATAATAATAATAATAATAATAATAATAATGATGATGATGATGATGATGTGATGATAATAATAATAATAATAATAATAATAATAATAATAATAATAAAGAACCATCAAGAAATACAAAAATGAAAAAAAGATCAATAGTGAGAAACGATATATGTAGTATGTTGTGTTGTCAAAGTAAGAGAAACAATTGAGACCCTGGAATTGTGTATAAATGGGGCAGAAAGTCAGTTCAGCAACCTGGGACTTGGTCACAATTTTCGTGATGTCATATGGCAGCAGGATCTACCATTAGACAACACATTATGCTTCCTATGTCTCCTCAGGCGGTAGTACTTCCCTGTTTGATAGCTGCCTTCCACCTACTACCTACAGAAAAGCACAAAGACACAGACGTGGTCCACTGAGGCACTAAGTGGCCTACACAGGCACTAAGTGGCCCATTGAAGTACTAAGTGGCCCACACAGGTACTAAGTGGCCCACAGTGCTTCAAATCACCACCTACACTACTGTATTGATCATCAGGGGCATTATTACTGGAGCCGCCACTTATATTCTTGGTCCCAACACCTTATTGATTAACGGATAATGCCTGGCTTAATGTTGTGAACCCCTGCTCTGTGTGTGTGTGTGTGTGTGTGTGTGTGTGCGTGTGTTTGTGTGTGTGTGTATGTGCAGTTGTGTGTGTGTGTGTAGGTGTGTGTGTGTGTGTGTGTGTGTGTGTCTAGTTGTGTGTGTGTGCGTGTATGTGTGTGTGTGCGTGTATGTGTGTGTGTGTGTGTTTGTGTCAATAATAAAATAATAATAATAATAATAATAATAATAATAATAATAATAATAATATTAGTAATAATAATAATAATAATAATAATAATAATAATAATAATAATAATAAAATAATAATTAACGGTTTATTTAAAAAGTTCTGCAGCCCGAAGGCTGAAAATATACATTGGACATAAATGACTTAATACATACATTGACATTGGTGGTTTAACAAAAGTCTTCATTTGGGAAAGGTAAAGGAACATACGGTGAACATACGAGCATACAGATTAATTTAGGTGTTGAACAGCAAACACGTAGTGTAGTAACTCCCTCCCAGATGGTGTTAGGAGGGACCTCACGTGGTGTAGTAGTTCCCTTACAGATGGTGTTATGAGGGACCTGACGTGGTTTAGTAATTCCCTCACAGATAGTGTTATGAGGCTCATCACGTGATATAGTAATTCCCTCACAGATGGTGTTATTAGGGACCTCACGTAGTGTAGTAATTCCCTCACAGATGGTGTTATGAGGGGCCTCACGTGGTGTAGAAATTCCCTCACAGGTGGTGTTATGAGGGCCATCACGTGGTGTACGAATTCCGTCGCAGATGTTGTTATGAAGGGCCTGACGTGGTGTAGTAATTCCCTCACAGATGTTGTTATATGAGTGAGGTGTGGTCCCAGGCCTTCCTATCGTAGACGGATTAACACATCGCTGGCTGTTTTTTTGGGGAGTCTCACGGGCAGTTATCACTGGGTACCTGGGACCTCACTGTGTGAAGGTTAACTTGGGTACGACTCAGCTGTTACTGTTGAGTTGTTCTCACTGACTTAAGCACTGTTCACCACTGTTCACCTCTGTTCAACACTGGTTCTATTCCTTTTCTAACTGAAATTGTAACTTCTGGCGAGAACTTGTTGATATTCCGGTGGGGAGGAGGGGTTTAGGGGAGGGAGTTGGTATGGACCAACATAACAATTGACCTGGCTGCTCCCACAGGAGTGCCAGGTACGTCTTGACCCTTGAGTGTGTGTGTGTATGTGTGTGTGTGTGTGTGTGTGTGTGTGTGTGTGTGTGTGTGTGTATATCGACCCGACAAAGTTGAACACTGTATAACATATAAGAGCCGGCTACCTTATTATATGTCGCCTGAGGCAATCCTCTCCTTCCCTCCAACCTCCCTCCCCCACCCCACCACGGTCACCAAGATCACCAGCTCGCACAAACTACGACTGTCACCATACACATTAACCTACCATACAGTCACCACCTTCACCCACCTACGACAGTCACCAAACATACTGACCTACTATACAGTACAATCACCACACTCATCAGTTCATGACAATTACCACCCCCACCAACCCAATAGCCACCTGCTCCATCATTCACATCTAAAACACTTTTACAGTCATTACAAACTTTCAAAATAATCACTACAAGGCTTAGAAATAATCATTATAAACCTTAGAAATAATCGCAAAAGTTTAAAAAATAACCACATTAGTTTTAGAAATAATAATAAAAACTTTGAAAGACCACAAAAACCTAAAAAAATAATTACAAAAGCCTTACATTTTTTTTTAATACTCACAAAAGCTTTAAAAATAATAATTACAAAGCCTTAATTAAAAATAGCCAGTGGGAATACGCACCCAAAATAATCTATTCATATTACATGATTTGCCAGAAATAACGCATTTATCAAAATTCTTAATTTATATCCCCTTTACATACTACGACCCCAGGCAGGTTGTAAGAGATGGAGAACCTCGCTCATAAGCTATGGAGTTTAATCCCACACCAGAGGGATCTAGTGGAGCTCCCCTCGGTCCCTCCTTTCTCTACCCGATATCACGTATGGTAGATTTTTTTTTTTTAGGGATGGGTGGAGGGATGACGGGGATAATCTAGTTTGTTCATTCCCGAGGCTTGTTGGTGTGTTTCTATGTGACTAGCGGTCCTCAATCTTAGCTGCAACAGTATCTCTAATATGTGAATTTGTCATTGACTCACTTACTCACTGACGGAGTGTTGTAGACTTACAGAAGTGAGCAGAATTTGTTGTACAGACACGAGCAACAGTCGTGCGACACTCCCGCATACCGTACAGTAGTTCCACTGCCAATGTGAGGTGGATCCTCTCATCCCCCATACTCATCAACCAATTTGGGGGGTAAACTCCTCAGGCTTATTGCAGATTCTACCATCGTTGTCTACTTGAATATGCTGAGTGAGAGTGTCTCACGACTATTGCTCGTGCCAGTACCTGTGTGTGTCAGATTAACTAATAATACTTATGGATGTCAGTTTACCTGACCTACAGCATGCATAATATAGTATATTCATGTTGTCTATTACATTTTTCGGTAAACAACTCACTACTACTACTCCTACTTGCTGCCACTCGGAATCGAGTATGATGATCATCCAGCTATGATACAATGATATGAGTTATTAAGGATGTCTCCTAGGTAGGTGAATTCTGAGGTGACTAAAGAGGCCGATACGGGACCGGCAGGGTCGATCACAGATGTTGCACATGTAGGGGGATACACATCTAGTGTGAGAGGGGCGGCAGCAGCTTCTTTCCGGCGTTGGAGCTTGTCTGCCTAGTAGTTATGCGATCGGGCTAACTCGAAAGTATCGACACCTTCTTGTGTGGTAATCTTCCAAGCGTTACGGTGTGGAGTAATCGTCTCCCTGGTGAGGGGGTCGATTTGGCACTTTTTCAGGTTTATCTTAAGACTATCCTTATACCTTTTCAGTTGCCCGCCAGCGTTACGTTTCCTATTCGTTAGGTTGCTGTAAAGTAGCTGCTTTAGCAAGCTACTGTCCTCCATACGAGTAACATGGCCAGTTTAACGCAATTGTTCATGGTTAATGGTAGCCTCGATGCCTCTACAGTATGGAACGTAGACTACGTTGGTGAAAGTTTTAAAGTGCCTTGAGGTGCCTCCTGTATGTAACCCATATCTCCCTGCCATATAGCAGGGTGGGGAGGATCACCGCTCGATATACGTGCAACTTTGTAGATAATTTCAGCTCCCTACAACTGAAGACACGGCTTCGGAGTCTGCTAATGGCTTGAGATGAACATCTGATTCGATGCTGAATCTCTTCGTCGATGTCCGCGGTGGTGGACAGGTGAGAGCCGAGAAACGGGAAAGTGGGTAACATTAAAGAAGGAAGTACCGTTAAGCTGATTGGGTGGTGGAGGTGTGGCTGAACCAGGGGCAGGCTGAAAAAGAATCTGAGACTTTTGTACATTCACCTCAAGGCCGAAGTGTGCATACGCATCTACTTAGGTGTTCAGGATCTCATGTAGGTTGCGTTCAGTGTGAGTGACAAGGGTAAGGTCGTCTGCATACTGAATCTCAGTAATGGAAGCTGCCAACACATTTTTTCCTGCCTGGAGTTGTCTTATGCTGAAAAGACCCATCATACGGTACTCGATGTTCACCCCGTCGGTTAAATTGGCGCTGGCACGAGTAAGGAAGACAGCAAAGAAAATGGAAAAGAGAGTTGGTGCCAGTACACACCCTTGTTTAACCCCAGTTTGGATGGGGTAGAACTCAGACTGGGTGCCATTTTGCAGTTGCCTCACAATGGCGATGAATTTTGGTGGGCAGCTGAAACTGCTGAGGGACCACCAGAGGGTTTCCCTGTTGACCAAGTCGAAGGCCTTGGTTAGGTCGATGGAAGCTATGTACAGGTAGGGACGCTGTTTCTTCACCTTTCCTGTATCTGACGGGCAGCAAAGATCTTGTCAGTGGTACCATGTGATGATCTAAGCCCACAGTGAGATTCTGGGAGGAACTTTTCCGCCTTAGGAAGAAGTCTGTTTTGGAGGACCTGGGCGATAATCTCACCAGCTACAGAAAGCAGCGACATCCCGCAGTAGCTGCAACAGTCTGAGCGGTTTCCCTTGTTCTTATTTATATTGGGGGATTTCCTCCTTTTCCCATATATTCTCCAGGAGAGAGTGGAGACGGCTGGTAAGCAGAGGTCCCCTTGCTTTATACACCTCGGCTGGGATTCCATCAGGCCCTGAGGCTTTGTTATTTTTCATCTGTTTGATGGTAGTAGCTACCTCATCCAGGGATGGAGGATAGCTGAGGTGGGTCATTTCTGGATGGTGAGGAACCTGTTGGGTAGTCAGAATATCCACATCGGTGTTTCGGTTAAGCAGTGAATAGTACTGCTCTTTCCACTGCTGAAGGAGGCCTTCATCGTCTTAAATTTTGGAGTTACCGTCGGATGAGCGGAGAGGGTCTGTGCCACGAGTGATTGGCCCACAAAATGTTTTACTGGAATTGGAAAATTCGCTCATCTTGTGCTGATCTGCATTTTTTGTGTTTCACGTGCTTTATTTTTAAACCAGTCGTTCTTTAAATTGCGAAATTCACTCTGGGCCACCGCTTTATTCTTGCAGAAGGTATCAGCTTGGGTACGAGACTGAGGGTTGTTTTGCCAGTCAGTTAAAGCAGCACGTTTATCACTGATGAGTACATTCATTGCCGGGTCATTTTCATCAAAGCAGTCCTGGTGTATTCTTTCGATCTGGCCGAGGGTCTCTCTGCAGGTTTTTGTCAGGACAGTGTTGAGAATATCTCATTCGGCATTCGGATTTGGGTTGTTCGTTGTCGGGTTGTTTATCAGCGCATGTTCGAGCTGCTCTCTGAAAGCATGTCCTACCAATGGATCCTCCAGACGCTTACAGTTAAAACCTCTTCTGGAGGCATGCTGCTTTCGCCATTTTGGGGCGATGTGAAGTAAGAGCTTGGCTCTGATGAGCCGATGATCAGTGTCACAGTGGTCTGAGCCACGCATGGCACGGTTGATGAGGACATCTCGGCGTTCTCTTTCTGACACTAATGTAGTCAATGAGATGTCACTGTTTGGATCGTGGATGTTGCCACGAACCCTTGAATTTGTCGGCCTGCCTAAAAAAGGTATTTGTCATAGTGAGGTTGTATGCAGCACACTTGTTGAGGAGGAGTAGGCTGTTGGGATCACCATTTCTCCCAACGATTCCCTGCTAAATGTCAGCATCTCTGCCAACTCTGGCATTGAAATCACCAATGAACACAACCTTATTTTCTCTGGGGATAGAGGTTAGCACTCTGTCGAGATCGGAGTAGTGTTGGGGCATATGCACTGATGAACAAGACATGACCTGAGTGATTCTTTGGGACTCGGAGTGTCATAAGGCGCTCGTTGATCCCAATAGGCATTTCAGTTAGCCTCTGTAGGATGCATTGACGGATGGTAAAGTCAACTCCATAAATGCAGTTTCTCTCCGCAGCAGGTTTACCTTTCCAGAAGAAGGTATAGCCAGAGTCCCGTTCTGTGAGTTGACCCTCGTCTGGGAGCCGGGACTCGCTAATGACTGCTCTGTCGATGTTATTCCTACCCAGTTCTTTTGCCACTAGGGCAGTTCTTCTTTCAAGACTCTCATTCGTGCCAGTATCCAGAAGAGTCCTGACATTCCATGCAGCGGCCATAAGAGGTTGTATAGTTGGTTTTTGTTTAGATCTATGATTTTGATTGTGTTTTCGACTGCATAAGGATGACCTTACTGGGTGTGGTTGCCCAGCCAGTTTTTTTTTTTTTTTAGGCAGGCTATGTTTAGGGCACCTTTTCTAGTCCACTCCCCATATGGGGTGAGCAAATTGGCTCCTCGAAAGGGTTGCTCAGTCGCACAGACAGGACTGGATTACACTGCTGCTTCGATCCCAGTGCAAAAACGACCAACTTATCTCTGCTGCCCATGTGCCTGTCCTCGTCACCACTCGTCCGTCACCATAGGACTTTTGAGGGTGTAGGGGTTTTGATGATGATGAGAGGTATGATGAGCTAGATGATGGCTGTGTGTGAGTTCATTTATGTGGTAAGGCAGGAGCACAGGCTGCAACCACACATCTTCACTCCCCCTTTTCCTGCTCCATTGGTGCAAGTGTTGGAACAACTGGGGAGAGGGAGAGTTGCAATGGACTGCTGATAGCCCAGTTTGTTGGGTTTCACCTTAGTAGCCTGTCCATCGTGCATTGCCTTCGTCCGCCAGTGTAGTCGTTGGGTTCCCATGGTGGTCGCCTCTTCCGCCTATACCCCCGTTGGGGTCTGGTTGGAGCTCTGGAAGCATGTCTGCCTGATGCGGGGCTTCACCACAGATTTTTCGTTCGTGGTTTACTCCTGTAGCCTTATACATACCAAGGTTAATCTGCAAGGCAGCGGGGCAATGGCTGGTAGGCGCCAGGACGTATTCACACGCCAGTGGGCTTATTCGCCGTCCCTCTGGGGCCTACTGCTACACCGAGATCCCCTGCTGGTCTCGCCTGGGCCCACGAGGCACCCAGTTACCATGTGTTGCCATGAAGAGGTACAGCAGGAGACTTGATGGTAAAGAGGCAATGTACTGGCAGGGGAAAACTTAAGCAAGTTGCTTCCCTGTTCACCAAGAGGGCTAACCAGCGGAGGTAGCTGAAAGGGAGAGGGAGCAAGCAGTGCTTGCACCTTAACACTAACATAATGCTGCCACTCTAGATGCATTTCACCACTCTGTGTGTATACACACACACAAACGTGCGCACACACACACACATACACACACACACACACACACACACACACACACACACACACACACACACACCGTCTCCAGCCTTCATAGGGTAAGGACGTCGGCGCTACCCATAGTCTCTTGCATATTTTCAGCCTTCGGGCTGCCATGTTATCTTAATAAACCGTTAATTATATTATTATTATTATTATTATTATTATTATTATTATTATTAAACACACACACACACACACACATACATCAGCAAAGGAGAGTTGGCAATGAACGGTTATCAAGGTGCAGATATTGCAAGTCAATATCAATCCCATTAATTGTCAACTGGGACAAATTTTACGGCAAAAGGGACCTTTATGCTAGGGATGGGGTGGCAAGCCTGGCTGGCTCTCTCGAGAGGGCAGTTCAAAAGACGTCGAAGTCTTTAAACTGCTAGGCGTACATATGAGCACGGGGGTGGAGGAGACTGCAGTGGGAGCAGGTAAACAAAGTGTAAGGCTACAGGGAAATAGTGCAAAGAATGATGACAAAACTAAATTAGGCAGGGAGTTAAAACCCAAACGCGACAAGGAGAAAACTCAGAACACGACTAACTTAAATGTCTACTACGCAAACAGTAGAAGTATGAGAAACAAAATGGATGAAACCAGGGCGTTGGTACGTACCGAAAAAATCGATATAATAGCATTCACCGAAACGTGGATAAACCTAGACTCACGTGAGCTACCTGCAGAATACAAAATTGCAGGTTTTTTACAAATTATTCCACACCGATAGGCAAATTAGGAAAGGAGGCGGAGTAGCAATCTATGTCAGGGATAATCTAAAGTGTGAGATAAATAAGGAAATAAAAACTGAGCAGAAAAGAGAAACAATTTGGATAGAATTAATCGATGGTAGGGAAAAATTAATCACAGGAGTAATATATAGACCTGCTAATCTTGACAGAGTTAATGAGCGATTTATATGGGATGGAATGCGCAGAGCTTCCATACATAGCAAAGTTTGTATAGTAGGCGACTTTAACTTTAGCCAAATAGATTGGATTGACCTTACGGGTAACTCAGAATCAGAGGATTTTCTTTAAGCAGGTGAATTACATGACCTCACTAGAGGTGACCTCCCACAATGTACCCACAGAGGGCGACCTCATCTACCTGAAGAACTGACGGTTGAGGATGACCTGATCACGAGATCTGAGGTTGACGAGTTCCACAACAATTTAAATAATAAGTTACTTAATGGACAAAGGCAGAACATACTATACAGAAAACTCAGATCAAACAACAATGACCCTAAATAGATAAATAATTATTTAAAGAATATTATTGGACAAAGGAAGGCTATAGGTAGGAGAATAAATCGTGGTGAAGTTTACCTCCATGATTATTATTAGGTATTGGCCAGTAGGGTTTAGACAGAGAAAGGAAAAGCAAAGAGGAATAATAAACTGAAGGTAGCAAGGGAGGCGAAGTCAAACCCCAAGAGTTTCTATTAAATGTATCAAACTAAAACACGAGAAAACATTGGACCAATACAGTCAGATATCGGCGAGCAACTGATAACGATGTAGAAATGAGCAATAACCTGAATGAATATTTTTCAACAGTTTTCACCACCGAAAATGTAAACATGATACCTGAGTCGCCGACTCTATACAGAGATAGTGAAGAAAATAAATTAAGCAAGATAGTAGTGAGTAATAACGATATTATTAAGCAAATAGACAAACTAAAGCCTAATAAGTCACCAGGTCCCGATGAGATATTTGCCAGAGTATTAAAGGAATATAAGGTAGAGCTTAGTATGCCCTTAGCAAAGTTGTTTAACATGTCCTTAAAAACGGGTGTAGTACCAGAATCCTGGAGATTAGCGAATGTAATACCGATTTTCAAGAAGGGAGATAGATCACTATCCTCTAACTACCGTCCAATCAGTCAAACATCAATTGTAGGCAAATTACTGGAAGCAATCATTTCATACTCTATTCGAAATCAGCTTGAGAAGCACAAGTTGATCAATGATTCCCAATATGGTTTCGCAAGTGGACGTTCATGTCTCACTAATTTATTACCATTCTTTTCATCTGTTTTCGAATCAGTGGACGAGGGGCACAATTATGACGTGGTATATCTCGACTTTAGCAAAACCTGAGACAGAGTCCCCCATGAAAGACAAATACGAAAAGTGCAGGCTCTTGGCATTAAAGGAGATATTCTAAAATGGATTAGGGTGTGGTTACAGGATTGGTAACAGCGAGTGAGCATTGACAGCACTAATTCCGATTGGAGCAGCGTCACTACTGGATTTCCCCAAGGCTCAGTACTCGGACCATTATTATTTATTATATACATAAACGACATAGATGTCGGCGTAGACAGCAACATAAGTAAATTTGCTGATGACATTAAAATAGGGCGTGTAATTAAATCTGACGAGGACTCTGCAAAACTGCAGGAAGAGCTAAACAAATTTTTTCGAATGGTCTGATATATTGCAGGTGAAATTCAATGTGGACAAATGTAAGGAACTCAGTATAGGAGATGTAAACAGAGAAACCAGATACCAGATGAACAACAATGTTATTGAGAAATCCGACTGCGAGAGAGATTTAGGAGTAATGATAAGTAGGAATCTTTAGCCAAGTAAACAATGTGTATTTTTGCTCGAAACAAGGCTAATAAAGTACTTGGGTTCATACAAAGGAATGTTAGTTACAAGACAAGCGAGGTCATCCGAAAACTATATCTTGCACTTGTGAGACCTCACTTGGATTACACAGTTCAATTCTGGTCACCGTATTACAGAATGGATATAGAATCCTTGGAAAGAATTCAGAGGAGAATGACAAGACTAATCTCGGGAATTAGGAACCTTGAGTACAGAGACAGGTTAAAGCATCTTAATTTGCGCTCCCTCGAGTACCGTAGAGTGAGGGGCGATATGATAGAGGTGTATAAATGGAAGTCAGGGCTAAACAAAGGGGACGTTACAAAGGTACTCAAACTATCCAACCAGGAGCGAACTCGTCACAATGGTTTTAAATTAGACAGATTTAGATTTAGGCGCGAAATAGGTGAACATTGGTTGGGAAATAGAGTAGTGGACGAGTGGAACAAGATACCAAATATCATCATTAACTAGAATACGCTGGACAGCTTTAAACATAGGTTGGATGGATAATATGAGCAATAGGGTTGGGTGTAAATGGGACTCCCCAGTATGGGTCAATTGGCCCGCTGCAGTTTCCTTATGTTCTTAAAGTTGTCAAATCCTCCAGTTTCCGTCTACACCTCCTCCGCTGACTTAGGTCCCTCGGAGTTCCAGCGCCCGAGCTCCTCAGTGTGTACTCAGTATTCATACTTCCCTAGCTCACCTATGCCTCCCTATGCATGTCTTCCTCCCTAAATGCCACACAACGTAAACACCTCGAAAAAGTGCAAAAGAGTACATGCAAGATTATTCTTTCCCCTTCCTACTCCACATATCAAGAAGCGCTCAACACACCGACCCTCTCGGCTCTCTCTGACCATCACCACGACCTCTTCTGCAAATTTGGTGAAAAGCTTCTGCACCATCCTCGAAACCAGCTCTTACTACCACCCGAGATCCCTCGTCCGAGAATTGCTGTTCGACTCCACAACGGCATCCAGCCCATACGAGCACCACTGGTCCCTACATGAACAGCCATTGTAAAAATTACCAACAACTCGCAATCAACCAGTGTATTCAGTCCAGGCAATTTTACCTTTTTGCACTGTCACTATGTTGAAGTGTCCTGTTGTATGACTTTCTCCCTACCTAGTTATTATATATTATATTTGTATCACATATTACTTGTATATTATTTATCAATCAATAGACCCATTCCCCAATTGTGTAACTGTATATTTTCAGCCTTCCCGCTGCCATGCCCTTTCGATAAGCCGTTTATTATTATTATTATTATTATTATTATTATTATTATTATTATTATTATTATTATTATTATTATTACACACACACACACACAAACAAAATAATTTGTTCATGGATTTTATACGAAAGGCCTCCATAATTAACGCTGCTAAAAATGTACTCAGAGTAAAAGTCATTAGGAGAGATGGAGGGGCGCCGAGTGCCGAGTGAGAAATGAATATGGATGTGGGAATTTATGTGGTTACTTGAACACCCGCTGTCGGTTAGCGTAGGCAGTCAAACCCCCGGCCAGGCAAAACCCCAGGTGGGTGGTAAAATTAACACACTCATCACATCAAAAACAAGCAATCGTAATTATACTTTCATCTGAGGAGCTCAATAAAGTCTTCGTTTGTATGGTAAACTCTCCCGCATGCACTGTAGGCCAGTTTATAGTACTAGTACTGTAATATGGAGTAGATAGTTCGTTGAGGATGGTTTTCAGTATACAATATACAGTAGCAAGCTGGGCTAAGGTCAGCGCGCGGTGGGAGGTCTGAGGTTTCCAACAGTGGAGGCTTCCTCTTTAACATAGAGACCCCACGGCGACTTCTCAGTTGAGATTTGCTTTGTGAATTTTTAGGATTACAAGTTAGAGTTCTGGCCTGGTCCCCAAGATGAGAGGAGACGCGGGGAGGGAAGGTTAGCTTGTTACAGGTTACTGCTCTTTCCTTTAATGTACAGTACAACGTTTGTTAATAAAAGTATGAATAAATCTTGAACTATTATGTTTCCACGTATATTTAAACAACAGTGTTAATGGCTAAAATACAGGTAGTTTTTGCTTCCACGGTAGTAATGGTGTTGGAAAATTTCCGGAGTGAACACTGTGTGCCGAACCTGTTGACACAGCTCAATTTTGGCACCTTAATCACCTGGTGTACAGTTGTCCATGATCAATATAACATTTTCAGCTCCCGAAAATCTCGAGAAAAACTTGATAGTGTATGTTTACATAGCCTGTTTGTTTTCTGCTCTCGATGGCATTTTATTTCCGCATATTACGCGCTGGAGGGCGCTGTGTGTAATTGTTAGTGTAAGTCAGTGTTTGTTCAACTGTTTAAGTGCTTCCATGAACTATTATGAATTTCTCTGCCTTGTTTATTTTATATAGATTCTATTTGTTGGAAATAAAATCTTGTTAAGATACACAATAGCTGTGAATTGAAAGAAATAAGCTTTCTAAATATTGTATACATATTACACACGACACAAACTATATACTTTTATTCACTAATCTCGGCGGAGAGTTTATAGCTTTACAAGCCTTAAAGACAAAGGCCTTTCAGTCAAATCTCCACCAACCCCCGGTCTCTGCAGCAGACATCCACTAATGTCCCCGCCCCTGCCTCCTGGTCACGACTATTCACCCACACACACCTTTGCTAAGCTTCCCCAGCCAAGCCCAGGCACTTACTCCACCCCTCCCGAGAACATGGCAAATGCTTCTCATATTCGAGAACATGGCAATTACCCCGATTTCCAGAGGACAAAACAGTTCTCCCTGCCACCTGAGAACAAGAGTACCCACCCTGACTCAAAGAACAGTGATTCACCACATCCCTCCCTTGAACTACCCATAACCATCCATATAATTATCACTTGCCCCCCCCCCCTCTGATAATCCACTTAAATCGTGGTTTGTGTTTACTAAATATACATATTTGATACTCGCTTGACTGACTTTATCCTGTGATGCGTTGTCCGACCTTTATCCTCAGCTGACGTGGCTCTCCCTGAAGTTCAACGTTGTCGTCAGACTTGCTGATGTCCGTATATGGTGGTGTTGAGTCACCCTGGGAGAGGGGAGGCAGCAGGTTCCGGGAAACTAAACGCATGTTAAGTCCACAGACATTGTATCTCATCTGACCAGTGCACGGATGACTACAAGGGCAGCGACGGATTTCTGGAGTGGAAATCGAGGATATATACAACACAAAACAAAACTACCCATAACTGGAAGCCATGATATGTTGATAAAATGCTATCAAACTCAGCATTATACAGTCCAAAATCATTAAGTCATTAAGTTAATTGCTGGCTGTTTAATATATCGCTTAAAAGTTGCCTGTACAGAAACGAGCAGCAATTTTACGACACTCTACCCCCATACTGTGCAGTAGTTCCAATGCCGGTGTGAGGTGGAACCTCTCCTCCCCCATGCTCATCAACAAATTTTAAGGGTAAACACCTCCCACCTATTGTACATTCCACCGTCGTTGTCAGAGTGAATATGCAGAATGAAAGTGTCGCACGAATATTGCTCGTGACTGTACGACTCTGTTGGGTTAGATACAAGGGGGAAGTAGTGGAGGAAAATGCAACAATGCAGAACTAGAGGAATGGACAAGGAAGGACTGCGAATCAACCCCCGAGCCCCACGACCTCTCACCCAGGAAGGGGCGTTTAATGAGTAAATACAGTGAAAAGATTAACGAGGCAGATGCTGGGAATGAAATGAATCCAGATCCACAATCAAATTCGGATCTGTTATCAAAAAATATTTCCGGTATGAATGTCATGTAAGCAAACACTCACGCTTTCCTTTACAAGAGAGCAGAGTTGAATTCTTAAGACCCATCACCATGATATTCTGTAGTAGGTGTTGTAGAGCTGTTGTATAAGAACAGGAGGATCGACCCGGAGGTTTGTTACAGTAGTTTAATGTTGATGGCTATAAATCGTTTATGAAGCTCTCTGAAGCAACCTGTAAGAGGGATATAGTTATTTAAACTAGACAGGAACTTATTACCAGTCGGATGAGGGTGCAGGGGAAAGATGCTTGTGAAAAATCGAATGATGTAAAATTTACAGATCCCTGAATTACAGCTTATTAAGCCCCAAAATTTAAGATCTTTAACAGACAAAGTGATTGCACTCAATTCTAGCTATTTGCTTGTCATGGGGGACTTCAATTTTGGCGACATCGACTGAGGGAAAGAAATTACACCAAATAACCTTATTAACCCTGCAACTCGTTTTGTATAAACTGTAAGAGAGAATTTACTATTCCATCATGTTAAAGATCCGACTCACTATAGAGGGAAACAAACACCCAAACCGCTGGACCTACTCATAGCTAACGAGGAGGGTGTGGTGGCCAAGTTGGACACAACTAGCCCCGTTGGCACTAGTCCCCCCCCCCCCTGGGGATTTTGGGGATTTTATGGGATGGTGATTCCCATACACATTGGCCTCTTAGCTATTGAATTCAGGTTGTCTGCCAAAAAATCCTCCTCTGGTTGTGGCGACAGTACACGTTTGAAGTTAATATTAAATTATTAGTATTATATTATTACAGTCTAGTGTAGTATATTAAATTAATATTTTTGTTTTTAATTTTGCAACTTACAATGGTCTGTGTGTTGTTATAATCAGTCTGTAGGTTATGTATAATGGTGACCTGTGGTGTAATGGTCAGCATATTCGCCTCGAAAGCTAGCGGACCAGGGTTCGATCCCGGGTCATGGTGAAACTATGGGCAAGTTTCTTTACACCATTGGCCTTTGTCTACCCATCAGTAAATGGGAACCTGGATGTTAATCAATTTGCGGATCGTGTTCCGGGGTAATGGTTAGCCAGTGCAGTTGGCGAGTTGTCCGGTCTTCTCGGATTATTCCTTGACACTGGGTCAAGCAACTCTTTAACTTAGGGTGATGTTGTTGTGTTGGCGACAGCTTCTACACCTCAAACAAATTCACGCCTAAGAGGTCCTTGGGCCGGCCATCCTCGTCACACGAGGGGCAACCCATTAGGGTGTGTATGAGTTCAAGAGCTCTTACTTTGGCAGTGTGTTGGAGATAAATACTTTGTATAGTTACTCTTTTAGGCGGATATGTCGGTACTGTAATATCGAAGAGAACTGTCCGCCAGGATGGTGGGAAGTGCTGTTGTCTCAACTTTATACAGTTGGTCTAGTCGAAACATCTTCATATGTGTAGCTGTAGTTTAGATCCATTTAGACTCAACAGTCCCATGGTTCATACATTCTAGCAATTTTAAGGAAACATTGTTATCAGGATCACCACGCAAAAGCCTCAGGGCTATCATGAGGTTGACTTCAATTATTCTATCACTGACACTGGGTATACCTAGTTTTTTCTTCATATTAAGTACTTTAGTGCTCATGGGACAGCCTAGGATAATTCTGAGGGCTGCGTATACATGGTTCAGGTGGTTTGCATTTCAAGATGAGTTTTAGTATGTACAATGAAAGACAAAAGTCGTTTCGTGAAATTTGGTAAAAACATATGCCTAAGGGCTAAACTTTTGGTGCGCTCTGCCTTGTAGTAGGGGGGCTCTCATAATGTTTCACTAGTTATATGTAATATTCGGACAAAACCACGACACGACTTTTGTCTTTGATTGTACAAGAATATCATCAGCATAGCCATAGCTTATTGTGATATTGCTGGGGTAGTCTAGTATTGATTTTAATAATGCATTCATAAGAACAATGAACAAAGTGGGACTAAGTACTCCGCCTTGGGGGTCCCAAGTTGCATATCTTTAACATCAGTTTTGTAACCCTGAAACAGTGCAGCAACCCTTCTGTTAATGAGGTAACCACTTATCTAGTGTAACAGCCAATGTCCTATATCCATTATGGCTAGTTCGCACAATATAAGTTGCCTATTGGCAATATCAAATGCAGCTTTTAGGTCAAGAAATGTGGTGCTTCTTTGTCATTCATCACCATGTACAGTTAAAAGTGGAGTGATGCAATTATGTACACCTTTACCATTAGTGAAGCCATTTATGTTAGAGACGTGTGTTCTCTGATTCTGTATAAGAGTCTGCCAAGAGCCATCCTCTCAAAGGTTTTACACAGGCAGCTGGTTAGTGATATGGAACGAAAAGCATCAGGCTGTCCTGACTTCGGAATTGGTACAACAATACTGTTGGTCCATGATGTGGGTAGTTGGCTTTCAGCATGACTCACATTGTGCAAGGTCAATAATGGATTGCTTGGTACACGCCTTAGCAGTCTAACGATATTGTAGGTATTCCGTCCTCACCAGGGGCAGTGGATCTACCCCTGGCGAGGGCGGCATCAAGCTCCCACTTAGTATATGGAACACCACACTCATCGTGCTGTTTGCCCAGCATAGAGTTAATGAGATTACTTCTCTCTACAGACTTCGCATCAAGGAGTTCTCGAGACCTAGCTGGTAACATGTCATTGTCATAGCTAGAAACATGAGTCTATTAGTCTATATATTTCCAATTTACTTAGATCTTGGTGACAAAAATTCAAAGTATTTAGAGGTTTTGTAGTAAGCTTGAATATGTTCTTTGCTAAAAGAACTTTTGTTTATTCTGATATTGATATAATGTTGTATATATTGCATATATAATAATATATATTTCCATGTGCGCCTGTTGGAAGGAGAAACACACACAGCGGAAAGGCCTCCTCTAAACAAAAACAACTACATCCAAGTATAAGGGATTCTTCCTCTTCTATTTTACTTTAATTTTTTCTCTATCCCACTACTTTTAAACTTTCAAACTCTTCAAACATTCTTTCATTCAATCTCTTACTTCATTAATTCCATATGTTAGCTATTTCTTAGTTACTTTATTTCTCATAGATAGGCCTACCCCCTAACCTCTGACCTGTGGTAGCATGGCTCGAGGGTTAAGACACGGGGGTTTACTGTAATTACTGGTTCCAAGATATGAGAAGAGGCAAAGGTGAATATTGCAGGAGAATGATACCCCCAACATACAATAAAAATGGTTTATTAAAACGAAGTTAGACTTATGACTACTTTCAGTAACACACAACTACAATGATCATCTCCATGACTCCAATCAGTTTGTACTTTTCAACTAGGTACACCTTCGAACATCCACCATGACTTGGTTTGCTTTAAAAAAACACACAATACTATAATCTTACATATAGCACACTTGAGCACCACCACGAGAATGGTAGCTGTTGCTTACTAACAGGACTCTTAGCAATAGTGTAAGGGGGACTCTTTTTTTTTACTTCATATTTATTCTATTTATTTTCCATTACTTTTATAGCTTGCTTCATCTATGTTTGTCTTTGGTACGCCCAAAATGTTCTACACTACTGAGGGTATACACAAACACTTGTTATCTTGAAAATAGGTTCTTATTCTCGTATGGGAGATGAATACAGATGGACAAAGAAACTCTCTTCCACGCCATAAGGACTGGTGATCTCCACTCTTTGTATCACTCCGCGCTGGCATGTACAAATGCCAGCATTCACAAGCTGAATACATAAAATGTAAATATGATAATTCACATACATAACATGGTGCATAATAAATGGAAATATTTCATAGGATCAATACGTGTTCTGTAATACTTTACTATACATAATTAATGGAGTAATATAAGAATACACAGCTTAAGGTACTACTTCGTGTCCATATTATACACCTCCCTCCCCCCTATACGCTCATAGTTTCATCTTGAACGGACCTTTTGTTTCTGAGTCGCTCGGACCTGCGGAGTACCGGGGCAGAAACACAAGGTGGGGATGGACTTACTGTAAAGACATCAACATTAGGGGACTCAACTGGGAAGGGTCAACACTAGGCAGCTCCACAGGTCGGAGGAAACGACGGTTCCTCCACCATACTCTACCACTAGGAAGACGCACTTGGTAGTCCCTGGACCGGCCAATACCCATGACAACCCCAACCTTGTCCCAGCGGTGAGATACAGGATCTTGAATCCTGACCTGCTGGCCGATACTCAACCTGGGAAGGGGGCGGGCATGACAGTCGTACCGAGCAGCGACATCTGCGGCTCGTTCTGCTGCACGGCGGTCACATTCTTCAGTCTTGGCTTGCCATTCTTGAGAAAAAGACTTCGGGTGGGCAGGAACACAAGACCTGAGATGATGTCCGTAAAGAACCTGGGCTGGGGAGCGTCCGGTGAAGTTCGGGGTGTTGCGTAACTCTAACAAACCTCGATCGAAATCCTCGCAGTCGATATTTCCTGAGGGTGACACCTTAAGGATCAGGTGTTTAACAGTCTTGACTGCGGCTTCAGCGTGTCCATTCGCCTGGGGGTAGTGGGGCGAGGTCACGACATGACGGACTCCCCAACGGTCCATGATGTCCCGGAACTCGTGGCTAGTGAGCTGGGGTCCTCCATCAGTCCTGAGGCGGAGGGGAACACCAACTTCTCTGAAGTAATGCCTGAAATTCCGGATGGTAGCAGTAGCCGTTGTATCACTACCACAGGGGACGACAACAGTCCATCCAGACAATCGGTCGGCAATGACGAGGAAGGACTTCCCTGCCACTGCAAAGAAGTCGGCCGACACAGACTCGAAGGGTCTTGAAGGGTTATCGTCGCACATTAAAGATTCCTCTTGCTGGCTGGGTTGCAGAGTCTGGCACGGCTCACAGGCACGGACGGTACTTGCAATGTCCGCGTCGATTCCGGGCCAAAATACAGTCTGCTTCGCCCGTCGCTTGGTGGCCTCCACTCCTCGATGGCTGTCGTGAAGGCGGGTCAAGGTACGGCGGCGTAGGGCAGCAGGAATGACTACTCGTGGACCATACAAGACGAGGTCTCCGTCACAATAGAGGTCCTCGCGTATCTTCCAGTACAAGAGTAGTGATTCATGAAGGTCGTATTGGTTAGATGAAAATCCCTGGGACACACAGTCGGCGAGCCGGATGTAGGAAGGGTCAGCCCGGGCTGCGGTGCGGAGATCTTCAAGGGTCTTGTCTGCATCTGGTGCTGAAGACTCTTCTGATGTGAAGACGGCCTTCAATGAGACTACTGACTTGAGGGATGCAGCAGCTGTAGAACACAACATTTCGTCCTCTGGGGTGGGGCGACTGACAGGGGCGCGGGACAGGGAATCCGGGATGCACAGCAGCTTACCCGCACGCCACACAGCCGTGAAGAGATAAGGCGAGAGCCTCTCTTTCAAACGTTGAAGGCGAGGATTCTCTACTGCATCCAAAGAGTAGTGATTGATAATTATAGGTATAAGAGGGCGATAATCCGTGAAGAGGGTGAAGTGCTGAAGTCCTATCAGGTAGAAGCGGCACTTCGCCATCGCCCAGACAACAGCCAACATCTCCAGCTCAATCGTGGCATATCGGGTCTCGGCGTCCGTCAGGAACCGGGATCCACACTGAATTAAGCGGAGTTGTCCACCGCCATGGTCCTGCAGAAGGGCGTAACCAACGCCGTAGAGTCTGGAGGCGTCAGTCTGGAGGACGGTGGGTAGGGCTGGGTCGTAACAGGCGAGGACAGGTGGACTTAAGAGGGCCTGCTTGACTCGCTGGAAGGCCTCTTGATGATGTGGGGTCCACAGGAATGTCCTCCTGGGGCTCAGTAGGGGGCGTAACGGCTGGGCTGCGGTGGAGATGTCAAGTGAAAATTCAGCCGGCTGATTGACCAGACCCAAAAGAGAACGGAGGTCTGTCAGGTTGGCAGGGGTTGGAAAATCCCTGATTCCACTTAATTTCTCCGGGTCAGCTGCGATACCTGATGCTGAGAGAGTGTACCCACAGAAGTTCACTGATGGTGCGGCGACTACAAACTTGTCAGCGTTGAAGGTAATCCCGTACTTTCGACATCTGGTGAGAACTTCATATATTTGGGAGAGGTGGGCACAGTAGTCTTCGTCATGGAGTAAAATATCATCAACCACCTTGACACAATTCGTGACCCCTTGAAGGGCCGCGTCACCACGTTGACAGAATGCATCGCCCGTAGCGGCAAATCCCATGGGGCCTCTGCAATACTGATATCTTCCATATGGTGTGATGAATGTAGTCAAATGCTGGTCTTCTTCGGCCAACTCGATCTGCCAATAACTACATAAGTCGTCCATCTTTGTAAAAAAACTTCGTCTTCGGGTCCATATTTCGAACAGCTGCAAAGGGTGTGGGTGAAGGGTGGGCTGGACGGGAAACTTGCTGGTTTAGTTTTGATAGATCGGTGGAGATTCTTACTCCACCACGAGGTTTGGCGACGGGGACGAGAAGGTGGCACCAAGGTGAAGGTTCGTCTCCGGCCGGCTTGATGATTCCCTGAGCAACCATGGAGTCAAGCTCTTGTCTAACTAGCTCCTTGTAGGCGTGAGGAATCAAACGAGGGGTGTGGATGGCAAAAGGTGTGGCACCATCCTTAAGATGAATCTTCATAGGTGGACCCACCATCGGCTTGAGTGGTGTGGATCCCAAAGATTTCTTCGTAACGAACACGTCAGCAAATTCCTTGAGAAGGTAAGCTCTTGCATCAGAAGGGGACGTGTTAGTAGAGATAGGGAATTCCTTCAACCTGTTGACATGGGTGACCTTTAAAATAGGTTTGGAGAATTCCTTGGAAATAATGGCCAACTCTTGACAATGGCCATATGATAAAAGCGGAGTCGGGATCCCATCATGAACATCAATCCAGGCTGAGCAAGACTGCTTACCAAAGGTAAGAGTAGCCCAGAAAGATCCCAAAGCTGGAGCCATCTTGGAACCCTCAGCTGTCAGTTTCGTTGTCTGAGGAGGGGGCTGTAGGTTGCTCCCGGGTATTCCCAAACTTGCTAAGTGTTGTGGACCAATTACTGAGACGTCAGCACCGGTGTCAGGTGACATCTGAAGACTGGATGACAAGTTCCCGTGAGAAATGACGACACTGATGTGCTGGGGCGTCGTGTCTGTGGAACAATGTACACGACGGCAGGAACGACTGGACACAGCGTCTTGCTGCTTGCCAGAAGGAGGGGGCGCGCCAGCACTACCTGAGGATGACTTCTTGGATCCTTGGTGGTGTCCTTTTTGTGTCTTCTTACGACAACATTTGTCATAATGGCCCACACGACCACAAAGTCTGCACTGAACTTTGCTAGCAGGGCACTTGACTGTGTAAGCCCAGTGACCCTGGCGGTCGCAACTTCTGCACACGCTTTGAGCAGCTGGGCACTGGGAGGCATCATGCTGTCTCGTGCAGCTGTTACACAAAGCTGCTGCTGAAGGTGTAGCTGGAAGGTGAGGGGTGGGGTTACCTTGCTGTTTCTTACCCTTTCTGTAGGAAGACACCGCCCTCACCTGGTCAGGTTGTGAACGTAAAGCTGAAGTCGCACACCTGGCGGCCTCGTACGCTCGACATTTTGTAACTACATCTTGAAGGGAGGAAGTGGGGTTAAGTGAAATGAGACGCTGAACTAGCTCTTCATCTCGAATACCCGTTAAAATAATTGTCTTGAGTTGTGTCTCTTCACAGACTTGAGAATTTCCAGGACAAACATCAACTTCCTCTGAACATCTTTTCAGCCTTACAAAAAATGCATCAAAAGATTCTCCATCAAGCTGCTTACATTGGAGGAGTTCTCTTCTTCTAAGTGCTTCGTTGCGCTGTCCCTTAACATGTTCCTGTAACTTGTCAAGCACGGCTTCTACAGTCAGAGTTGTCGTAGGAGGCACTTGAAGTGTGTGCTCGAGAGTACGTTGTGTCTCTAAGGACAAGCACATATGAAGCTGTATCATCTGTTTAGGCTGTGGTAAACTTGACAGGTCAACCATTGTTGCATAGTCTTGCCAACGTCGACGCCATTCCCGAAATATCTGATAAGAAGCATCAGACTTCAGAGAGGGAGGCGTTTGTGCTGCAGCCTTTTGAGGAATTGTTGAACCGACTCTGGGAAATGAGGTACCAGTACCTCTTGTCGTATCAACATTAATAGTAGCAGAAGAATCTTGTACAGTAGATCGTTGTGGGGAGGCTAACAGAGAAATCAAGACTTCAAATCTGGCTTGATCCTCTCTTCTTCTCAGGTCATCCTCACTTCTACGTATATCTTCTAGTTCTCTGCGTCTTTGTTCATCTTCGTGGCGTCGTCTTTCAGACTTTCTGTACCGAATTTCTTCCTCTTCTCTCCTTGCAACATAGTCCTGGCGTCGAGAAGTTTCCATCCACTTAATCAGTTGAAGGAGATATGTGGACGCAGGCACCGCAGGAGAGCTTGCTCGCGACGAACGAGGAGATTCTGTGGGTGATTGGGCGTTGTCACTGTGGGGAGCGTGGGGCCTGAGTGTGGGTGGGGAGAGGTCTCCCAAACTTAAACTCATGACCCCATCGTCCAGGGTATCATTTTGATCCCTGTGAGACATGCCGACAGCTTCTGTACTCTATCTGTGCAAAAGACCGGGTCAACCCCTCGTAATCTATGCACAGAATTACAGAAGTCGAAAGTAATTCGCAAGAATTTAATATAAAGTGGGCTTGTGAGTGCGTGTGTGTGTGTGTGTGTGTGTATGGCTCGTTGCCGGGAGACTTGGTGCGCGTAGTGGCAGCTAGGCAGGGTCGCGCACTGAACCGAAGTTGTCCTCAGTTACCCAATGACCGGAGGCGGGAGCGGACGTACTGCTGGGCAAGCTCCCTCAGTCATCTGACTGCAGTTTGCACAGACAATTCTGGTTAAAATACACAACACAGCACTTCACAAAACACTTCACTTCACAGCACAGCACTGTACACAGCATAGCACTTCACAACACTGTAAGTCCTGAGGCTTGTAGTCTGGCTGTAAATCCTTGAAGCTGAAGACGAGACGCCATTAACACAGTCCGTCGGGAAGGCTTGGTCCACTCTGTGTCTCACTGAGAAATCTCACTGCGCCATCTATGTTTGTCTTTGATACCCCCAAAATGTTCTACACTACTGAGGGTATACACAAACACTTGTTATCTTGAAAATAGGTTCTTATTCTCGTACGGGAGATGAATACAGATGGACAAAAAAACTCTCTTCCACGCCATAAGGACTGGTGATCGCCACTCTTTGTATCACTCCGCGCTGGCATGTACAGATGCCAGCATTCACAAGCTGAATACATAAGATGTAAATATGATAATTCACATACATAGTATGGTGCATAATAAATGGAAATATTACATAGGATTAATACATGTTCTGTAATACTTAACTATACATAATTAATAGAATAATATAAGAATACACAGCTTAAGGTACGACTTTATGTCCATATTATACACTTCATATCTATATTTTATATTAATCTTATTTTCTTAGTCTTTCTGTCTGTAAGTATCTATCTTATATTTCTTTGCTTATATTTTCTTAGTCAATATTCTTTTCTACACTTTATTCCTTCTGTCATATATATTATTGTATTTTCTGAATTTTATATACTTTCTTTCTCTCAATTTATTATCCTGCTTTAGTATCATTCTATACCATGGAATAGTTTGGGAAAACCATGTCATTCTTACTATAACACTTTTTATACTAACAGCAGTAGGGTGTGTCATACGGGGGCGAATTTTTTTTTTGGAGTTTGAAAAATCGGCCCATGGTATTAATGATGTAGTTCTATGTGCAGAATCATGTGATATCTTCAGATTTGAAAAGTTTTCATTTTTTGCTTGATAAATTTTAACTTGAAATCTTATGAAAATTCAGTATTCCCACCCTTTTACCAACACCACTAAATAGCTTATTTAAAGTAAAGTAAATGTATCAGGTTAATTCATTAGGATGAAAATGATCCAGAATAGTGAAACGAATGATCTTGGCACATTTATTAAATTTAATATTCCTTTAGAAAACAAAATCATCAAATACAAAAACCGGTTTTACTACTACGACCCGGTGCTGCTGCACACCATAGAGAACATGTCTTTCTTGCTTCTGTTTCTACTCATCACCTCCCTGCTGACCACCTGAGCTCGGATGTAGCCTTCCCTCCTCTCCTGGCTGTACACGTGACTGCTGGCCTCGCTCACTTGCTGTACACAACGCTCTATACTCTGGGTGTGCAAGGGCCAGGCAGGGACATGCATGGGGTTGTCCAGGAAAGCTCTGACTTGAACATTGGTGAGGCTGCAGGTAAGAGGGGGCTCACTGCCAGCCTGGATGTTATCCAGATCTATGAGATCAGTGAGGGTCTTGGCACCTAGATTGACTTCAGGAGTCTTCCTGACCCTGAAGGAATCGTCACCAACTGATTCGTCATGCCCAGATCCTCTCATAAGTCTCATATCCAAGATCTTTTTGACTGCCACTCTTCTCTCCTCCTCATCCTTACTGCAGAGCATTGTCTGCAGAACTGCCTCGGGATGAGCATACCAGGAATATCTCCTCACAGTGCTCCACAATCTGAACAACCTTCCTTGGCTGACTCCTCAGGAGCTCAAACTGGAAGAGAACATGCCTCGGACCTTCGGAGAACGATGACTTGACCTTGGTGTTGAACCAATTTGGCAAGTAGACACTCACGATGAATTGGACAATAAGTCTCAGGTTGTGAAGCTGGTTCCCTTTCAGTTTATGATGAGCGACCCAAATTCTGCAGAACCTGAGAGCCGTTGTGAGCCACCTAGAATGTGAGACTGGACCTATCTGCAGGTAAGCAAGTCTATCAGGCATGACCCCAATTTTGATGGCACTGCAAATCATGTAACCATAGTACTGGTCAGTACTCAGGTCGTCAATGACAGTATGTGCAAGAGCACAACGAGTGGAGGGCCAACTGTGATTTTTTCAAAGCTCGGATTTATTTCTAACTCAGTGGCAGAGTCCAGCATCTTGCCAAGAGGACCAGACCATCTGTTGTTTGAAAGAGTCTTGCCATCCAGCTTCTGGATCAGATGTCTGAGTGGCAACTCGTTGGTGTGAAGGTCACAAACAATCCAGACCAGCTTCCTCCCAATCTTCCGCTCTATCCACTGTATGACCCCCCCTTGCCACCCTGTGTTCGTGTTGGTGCTGTCCCCTCCAATGGCCTGCAGGGTCTGGTCTACGTTCCTCTCTCTGAGCCAGTTCACAATGTTATCTGTCACTTTCTCAGCTGGTTTCCTGATGTCATCTTTCTCTGGAGTGAAATGCCACAAATACTTCCCTCCTGGTTCACTGCAGCAGGAGTAGTGTTCCTCCTTCACCATGGCAGGGAACAACTTGTCAGAATCTCCAACTTTCATGAACACTTTAGTGTCATCCCTTCTCCCATCAAAGAACAAACAATTGATTCCATTTTCTCTTATCCCCTTATCAAACTCCTCTTTTAGGTTACTGACAAGTTTCTCCTGAGCTCTCCTTACTTTGTTATGATCTATCACCAGGTGAACATCATCAGGTGTTATCAAACCACCGTCAATCCAGGCAGCTGTTGCTATCTCTGCAGTTTCTCTGAGACCAGTGTGGTGTCGCATGCTGGCCAGAGCTATGCTCGGGATATCTTTCCTATTTCGAATCTTATGCCTGGAAGGTTTGGGATCATTATTTTCTGGGTTAGGGACAAAGTCACCATTCTCCTGGTCAGCACTTGGATCAGCAATGGGGAAGTCATTAAACTCTGAATCAGCTTGACTCCAATCATCGGCCTTTTTTACCTCACCCTGGGCCTTCTCAAGTCTCTTTTCCTCGGCAACTCTTCTCCTCTTCTGTCTCTCTGTGGCAGCCTCCTGTCTCTTGGACTCCGGAATATCTTGGCTAGAAATCATGAGAGCCTCTATACTGCCAGTCTTCTCTCTCTGTGCTTTGACAAATGCCAGTTCGATCACAGGAATCTTCAGTTCACGCTTGCAAATACAGGAGATGTGGGCCTCGGATTTACAGTCACGATCGCATCCAAACTCAGGACAGAGAACAATTGGGCACTTGCAAGTAATTATGTCAAATAACTGGTCCAGTTGCTTGGCAAAGCTGTCCTTAACTGCAAGTTTTCCTCTCCCAAGAGAGATATCTCTTGCCTTTTCCCAACTGGCTAGCAGTCTCTCACTAATCTTCTTCTGACTTGTTATGACTGGAGGCTTGAACTGAGCGTTAGCCAGAGTGTACTGTGCCAAGACAGCTTTGGTCATATTACTGGCAATGTCTTTGTTTGTGTAAGTTCTTTGGTTCTTTTCACTGATTTGCCTGATTAAAACACCGTATCTCAAAGCATCTCTCAATGTAGGCAACTCCGACTTCAGGAGCTCTCTCCCAGACCCAAGATAGTGACTGAGATGGCTGGATTTTTGGTTCCTCGTCCTGACACAAGCAGCCATCGCAAATATTATCAACTTATAAATGCATCAGAATCTGAAACAGAAAAAAATATTGTTAGTTGGGTTGTTAAAGAATGAAGTCAGAAAGCAATGTTCACTATTTAATTGTAATGCACTAATGTAGCTGTACGTTAGATTTTCGATAAATTTCACGCTAAAATTTACCTAGCAAAAGTTTGCAAAATATTGAAACTGAAATTATTTTCTGTTTATATACACTAAAATCTACCAAAAAAGTGATGGGCCATTAGTTTTAGCTGATCTTCCCTCCTATGACACACCCTATTACAGCAGTAGCCTGCCACCACCCAGACTTTTATTATAATATAACATATCTCATTGAACTGTTAGGTAGCGTGCTAGCGAGCTTCTGGGCATGTGAGTTACAATAGTTATTTTCTGAGAACCAAATGTTAGAATGGATAGAGTGATGATACGAGTTTACTAATTCAATATTTATTTACATAAGGAGTGAACAAGATGTTAATTACGTACACCCAGACAAGACTGGACCACTTAGGTCTCACTTTACAAGTAGCAAAATAGATCTTCAATTCTTGGTTACAACATTAACCAATCATTATATTATTTCAGTGTCAATGCAGATATTTATATGACACACTTGACAATATCCCAAATTAAGATATTATTTCGCATATAATGCTATTTCGGAATGAACAACATGACACTTTAACTAGAACTCAGTTGGTAGTACATATGAATGATGTACTCACAACCCACATAACAAAGGTTATTACTGGTCATATCAATATTTATGGGTCAATACTCAACATGGGATAACTATATGTTTGCTAATTATCCCCAATCAGATACAACAATAATAGGTAGGACTCAGCTGGTAGTACATACGAATGATGTACTTACAACCCACATAACAAACGTAATTACTGGTAAAACCAATATTCATGGGCTCAATACTCAACATGGGATAACTTTATTTTTGCTAATTATCCCCAATCCTGGATACCAACACTGCTCGGTACATATAACCAAGATTGGTGAACGGGACAAGACTGAGTCCACTGGTCGCGGGGGTCGTTTACTGGAGTAGACTCGATCAGTGTCTTAGCACGGTGTTCCCTGGGTGCTCCTTAGGACAGGAGCAGCTCCTGTCCTCAGATTCTTATTAAAGACATCCTTCAATGTAGCCGCCCATAGGCGGCTACCGAACCTCGGTAGTGGTGACAAAACAGACAGTGCCTGGAGATGTGTTGAGGAAGAGTCATGAGTGTGTCAAAATGTCTAACTCAACTGCACATAACTATACGTCTGGCAAAAATACAGAGGATACTTACTTTACTTTAATTATACTTGGCACATGATCATTTCACTATTTTAAAACATGAACTCTGATATTCACAAAATTCGACTGAGTTAAACTGACTTAACAAGACGGCGGGAAACAATCGTTCACATACCTGGAGATGCATTGAGGAAGTCACGAGCGTGTGAGTCTTTCTCGTGCATTCGTTTATTTAAGGGCCTCGGGCAGCTCAGGCCTATGCAGGCATGCCAGAAAAGCTAATTTCACAAACGACAGAAATTCTATTCAACTCAGTCGCTGTACACACAACTATGAAAATCAGTGTCAAGGGGTCAGGTGAATTTCTTATGTCTATTTTTATAATCTAATCAGAGATTGAGCTTGCGAAGAAAAAGTGAAATGGACGTCAAATACACACACTAACAACACTACTTTTCCGGAAACCTCAAAACTACAAACGAAGAACTCTTCATGGGGAGCCGTTAGGTCTTGGAGATTATGAGTTTGACAGAATCTTTTCAGGAGATTAATGACTTTCTTAAATAGACAACTAACACTAACTAAACTACAAACATCAGATTCTCTGATGTTTGGGCATCAAAATAATCTAACTTCAGTAGCAATTGGAAACTCATGGCTTTTCCCAGGGACGATATAAGGACATGCCACTCATACTGGCAGGCTCGACATTCACTTACTTGACAAGTTTTACTAACAATAAAGACAGTTGAAGCTTTCAACATCACTCACAAGGAATCTTGAATGTTTCATCTGTAATCAGACATATGTATTTGCCTTAATATATACAACTACCGTTGCAATTTCAAATTTTGTGTCGTTACACAAAGGAGGTCTCGGGTGCACTCTAAGATTGAGAGAAAACGGAGGACTCAGACGTCCTGAAACGATGAGAAAATGGACGCCTCAGATGGGGGATTCAATAAAGAAGGCATAGCTACTGTACATGCTTTGTGGGTTGTTTAGCGTATTAAGAATCGTCTGATTTTACGTTAACTAACATGTACGACCGTGGTCATTACAATAGCATCACACTAATACCTCAATAGCACCAGGACTAATTGCTCCCTGCGCTACTTTGTGACATTCGCCAAGAAGTAAAGTGGCTACCCTCATACTCTTGCTCACTCCAGACCCCATAAAACTGAGGAAACTACATACATGGATACTCAGATAAATAACACACCCAATAAGTAACTCTGCTTATTGTGATAGACTCATAATAATGCTTTTGAGCTGGTCGTGTTTACCCCACCAGACGTGAGATCAACAGGTGGACAGGGAACACCTACTGGCCACCTCCTCTGAGCGGTTGGCTGTATGTGAGATCTCAGCTCACCGCACCACCGTGTTACAAGACGCTATCCGTTCTGGAGATGGATGTCGTCCTGGCGTACAAGCAGAGGCTTGAGAGTGAGTTACCAAGTCGGAACTTAAAGATATATTCATCAGACTCCTTCACTGTACACACCGGCTTGTCAAAATCAGGCTATGAGCTTATATTAATTTTCTTATATCAACCTTTTTAAATTAAGCAGTGACCGAGCTTTCAAATGCAAGAATTAAACTGACGTCAAGTACTAAGAATGGCAGTGTATTGTAGGTGGAGCTTCGCGATGAGATAATGAGATTTTACCGATAAGTTTCCAGCGATAAGCAATAGACTGTTTACATTTTAGAAAACTATTTACTTTCTATAATACAAGACTGACATCAATTTCAATACTCTCATCGGATTCTCTGATGTTCATAGATCAAAAAAGATATGGCTTCAGTTTTGAATTGGTATCCCATAAGTTCACAAGAAACATACTGATTTACAGCTGGCGGATGGGTACTCAAAACACATCGTCTTAACACATAAAGATATATGATGCCTTCAACATTTATTCAATACACTTAGAATGCTTTCTCTCACTGTATGTATATCTGATTTAATGTGCAATAAATTAATTCACTTTTAATTTCAAATCTCTGAACACCATATGAGGTATTAAGAAATATCAGAGTCTCTGAGGTACTAGCTAAAACAACTGTCTATGCATACTTTGTGAGAAACAATATGAGACCATGGACGATAAATTTTGGTATATGAGGGCTGACACCCGTCACACGTAAAATTTCGGAGCATATTGACCCCCACTTGCACAGATAGTTGCACATAAGAGAAAACGGAGGACTCAGGCGTACTGAAGTGGTGAGAAAAAGGATGTATCAACTGATGGAGTTTCACTCATGTTTTGTGGACGGTGGAGCATAATATGAATAATTAAGTCTTGAACAGACTCGCTATGCTATTGTGACCACGACACAAGGCCAAGCGACCGCACCTACCATATTTGGGGAACTATTAGAGAGTATATGTGAACAGCTTCCAAAAGAACCATGTTTGGATTTTATAACCGATACCTACCATCCTCTCTCAACCAAGAGTATTGAAAGAGATCGAAGAAGTTCATCCACAGCATAGTTGATCAAAAGTCCCATGACAAAGATCACAAGAAAACGGAAAGTTTTTTGTCAAATAACAAAAACAAGCAAAGCCATACTTTTTCCTTCTAAACGAATGGAAAAGGGACAAATATGGGCAGAAAGATCTACTTTGTGCAGACAAGTGCACCTCTCTTATGAGCGCTGATGGACAGAAAACCTTTTCAGAAGATGTTGAGGAACTGAGCTCCATGCAAGAGGAAGCAGACACAATGATTGTGCTCCACTGCCTGCACATTGCAGCTCAAGCCTCATGTCACGAAATGTAAGAGGATGCACCTAGGTAGTACCAACAGTAAAGAGGCGTATTACATGTCCCAATGGGGCGAACGAAACTGCATTAACAGAGGCCGAGTGTGAAAAGGACCTGGGTGTGTATGTTGATAATGAATGAAGTTTTCGGGCCATTGTGGGAAGAAAGTGAATGAAGCAACTAAATTAGTAGGTCTTGTAAGAAGGTCATACGCTCATAACGCTCTTCAAGAGTGAGGTACTTCCCCATCTGGTCCACGATACATGCTAAGGACTGTCAGTTGGCTGAAAATGTCCAAAGGAGGGCCACTACGGCACCTCAGTTACCCAGAGAATTTAGAAACGCCTGTAACTGCCTAGCTTATACTACAGACGGGCAAGGAGTGACCAATTGAAGTTTATGAACATCTCAGAGGGCACTTCTCAGTCAATTGTCCTTACCTGGAGCTGGCCACAAGTCCAAGAAACTGTGAGAGCAGACAGTGTTGTGACGGCACTGAGTGTGAGTTCTTTCAAGACCAGACTTGAACAACATTTGTAATAGGTAGTAGGTAGCTATCAAACAGGGAGATACTACCGCCTGGGAAGATATTGGAAGCATAATGTGTTGTCTAGTGGTAGACCCTGCTGACATATGGCATCACAAAAATTGTGACCAAATCCCAGGCTGCTGACCTGACTTTCTGCCTCATTTACGCGAAATTGCGGGGTCTAAATTGTTTCTCTTACTTTGACATCACAACATGCATATATTATTTCTCACTCTTGATATTTTTTTATTTTTTATGGCTCTTTATTATTATTATTATTATTATTATCATTATTATTATTATTATTATTATTATTATTATTATTATTTATAATTTAACAAAAAATTATTAATATATTTTTTAATAGTTATTTATTTTATATATTTTTGATAAATTTATTACTATTATTATTATTATTATTACCATCATCATAATTATTATTATTATTATTTTGTTGTATTTTCGCCCCCCCCCCCCCCCCCCCAAGCCTTGATGTGGGTCATTAAAAATGACCTGTGCCCGGGTGGGCTGATGCCCTTAAAAAAAAAAATTATAATAATAATATATATGACTGTGTGATTTTCAAACACTATTGCGTTCATTCATTTGCTGAAGTCTGCACTGAACATCAGACGGAAAGTTTTGTTTGACACTAGTTGGCAACAAAAGAAGACTCATAGACATACAATTTTAAGTTTAACAAATTTATTGACAAAGCTTGGAGTACAGCTTGCCTATGATGAGTACTGAGTAGTTTAATCAGGTCTTGACACTGAGGGTGGTATCCCTTCTCACTGCCACGCAGGACAGAGGTTCATACACAAAGAAATACATCATATTCATTAACAGTATATATAGGTCAGAGTCATGTGGGTGATGTCACTGTTCGCTGCCATGCAAATTTGGGATAAACAGCAAGAATGTTCTCAAGCGCCCCCGATTCAATGTAGGAAATACAAAGTTCAGGATACAATAAGTCAGGTGGCCTGAAGACTTTGACAGTGTCACATTCAATAAAATAGTGTTCAAGTGTATGCTTTAAAGGTTTATCACAAAGTTTACGTAAATGCTGAGTGTTCCGGTATGGGTACAAAGTTACTAACCTGCCAGATGTGTCTGTATCCTAGCCTAATTCTGGCCACGACTACGTCACATTGTCTGGTTCTGTCCTTTTGCTGGCCATACCGGTACCTCTTGTCACAAAATTCGTCATATTTATTAATGCTACAACTGCCAGGTCTCTCTGCATTTCTCAGTCTATTTCTGGCCAGTCTATCAGCACGGTCATGATACCTAATTCCGACATGGGACAGAATCCACACAAATTCGATACGAGAGTTGTTCTCATTGGTAGATATCTTTTAATATCATATACAACTTTAGACATAGAATCTGACGGGCTGTTCATTGATTTCAAAGCACTTTGAGAGTCACAGAATATCACCCCACTTCCATTTTCTTTAAAGTAGTCTGTAGCTAAGTAGATTCCAGTTAGTTCAGTTTGTGTTATGCTGGCTCAGTTATTCAGCCTTTGCTTGTTTGACACTATCATCTCTTTTTCTTTATATAATACAATTGACATACAATGCGTGGTTAAGAATGTGGGGAAGATATCTATCAAGTTCTTCCTGCAGTATATGCATTCAGTGGTTGTGATACCACGAGTGCATTTGTCAGAAGGGAATGATTACAAATATGAAGATCCACAGGCAACATCTCGAGTTTCTTGACACATTCTCACAATTTGGGAATTCTGAAGATATTCCTGACATTGTGTTTGCTGGACTTGAGCATTTTACGTGCCTTCTCTATGAAGGATTATCAACAAAAGATATCAATAAACTGGGGCACAAGAAATTCCTGGAACGATTCAGTAGCAAACACGGAGCATTGCTGACAAGTTGCGATGGAGTGGACATGTGCCTCCTTCCTCCTCGCAGGGATCCCCTGAAAATGCGCATAAAAAGGGCTAATTATCCAGATCATTTATGGAATCAGGCAGCCAAATTAACCCAAGCGATTCCTCCACCAGAAGCTCTTGGTTGGGAACTTGCAGATGAAAAATTGGAGTTCATGTGAACAGAAGGTGCCGCTATGCCACAAGTGTTGGTGGATGTGTTGGTAGAGACCCACAGAAAAGACAGAGGAGGGTGATTTTTTTAATCTCAAGAACTGCTTCTTTGAACATGATGACTAGATTTTGTATTTTTTTTTTCAATCTCAACCGAGTAAAATTATACCTGGTCTTTTGATACTGACTACATTTCCACTAAATATTTGTTAAACTTGAAGATGAATGAAACTCGTAAAAATTGTCAAATGTGTGTATTAATGCATTAGTGGGCCCAGCGCAATTTATTAATTAATTGCACGTTTTTCACATAGTTCAGATTATTCCAAGATATTTTTCTTCTATGGCATTTCCGTCGGAAGCGGACGGTCACCGAAATATTGCGCGAATTAGGTTGGAATGGGGCCCACATATGCAAATTTACCCAAATGTGAAATACATTAAGTTCAATTTTAGTAAAACAGGTCAAGATAGTTTCTTTGAATGCATAAGTGAGTAGGAAAACTAGACTTTATAAATTTATTTCGCCAGTCTCAACTTTGAGTAAAGCCATATCTAAAAGATGAACAATAACTGTGAAATGCAAAACACATATCTTTTTTATTCTAGCAAAAATAGATCAAAACAGCTTTTTATTGCCTCTGTCAATGTATCCGGCTGTCAGGTTGCGAAGATTTGAACGTCATGTTGCTCTTACATAACATGAGCCTACTTCTTATTCCAGCGGAATATGTCTGGCAGACAAGCAGATACTGAAAATACATGGCTCAGACAACCCAAAAAACATGGTCTCCAAAAATCCCCAAGGGGATGGGGGGGGCGGGGGGTGATACCTGGCCCATGGACTAAGTTTTGGAGGCGGATTGCAAATTAAGTTGTCAAACCTTAAGGCATTCTACCGTTAGGAAAATTTGAAATTAAAAAAACGAGTGGGCGTATCAAATCTGAGACCGAGAATGGTAGCTACGAGAACTCAAATCAGGACAAGGCGGAAGTATTAGATTAATTATTTTCCTCAATGTTCACAAGAATTCCAACAATCTCCCTTCGTTTTAGGATAAGCGGTTTGACACAGCATTAACGTACGTTGAGTTCTCAAATTATATTAGAACTAAATTCCCCACTCTCAAGGTTCATAAGAAACCTGGCTCTGATAGTATGCATCGCAGAGCCCCTTAAAATCCCGTTCTGCATATGCATGGATGAGCAAAAGGCCCCCAGCAATTGGAAAATAGCATATGAGAGTCCTATATTCCAACAATGCACGAACAATTACCGGGCGATGAGTTTGATCATCATAGTGTGTGTGAAGTATCATTGAGTATTATACGCGATACCGGAATGGAACATCTATTACGTAACGACCTTGCAAAGAAATGGCAGAACGGTTTTATGCCCGGATGCTCCCGGCAGCTTTCTCAACTTGTTGATTCATCAACCTTCAGCTGTGACCCCTATAGTGGTGCCGGTATCTGCCAGCTCCCGATATAAACACTTTACTAAGTAATGTCCTCTGATGTAACAATAAACTTCTCTTAAGTCATATTTAGGAGACTGCCTGATGCCAGGGGTGACAACGGCACAGTCACTGAGAGATGTAACTACCGTGACGAAATTAACCAAACATGCTGGATAGTTGGGGAGCATTTAACGTAAGAAGTGCGGGTAACTGTAAGATACATGGAACTGCTGTGGCTGAGATTTTAAAGGGTTTGAAAACTGCTATGGTGGTAACTCTCGCGCTCTCTCTCTCTGTTTAGAGAAATCGGGATTCTTTACGTGAACAATGTAGCAATGTGTATGGCATCCAACTCCTTTTTTAAATTAGAAAAAAAACACCTGAACGACAGAATGTAACCAGTGTGTTGCCTAACTGGTCTTGGCAATGTCAGAGAAATTTTGATTTCTGCCATGGTAAGCGCCCTGATATTAACCTTTCAACGTCAAACATTGCAAACATTTAAATTTTGTAATGTCAATCGTTTTCCACGCAGGCAACTTATACGGAGACTTTTTAGAAAATTTATTTTTGTTTCACGGGATTTTAATATTTAACATCTAATATACTGTATGTACAGTCAGCCAAAGATGCACCAACCCCACCCTGAATCTCGTGCTCGGAATTTTACCTGGCAATACTTGGTAAAGTAAGGCTGTATGTAAAGATGATTGTGATTGGTGGATCTATTTTAAGCTGTATCACTGTCAGGATAAATATTAAACAGCCCAAAGGTAAAATATTAGAATAATAAACTATTCATTGTTATTTAAGGTCATAAGAAGTTTCCAACTGTTCTTATATTTGCTTAAATAATGAAGAACATTTTATCTGAGAAGCTTGTGGCAGTCCTCGTTCCTCGTTGTAGTTGAGTTGCCAATTCATTAATATAATGTCTTCATTACTTAAGCAAATATACGAACATTTGGAAACTTCTCACAATCTGACCGTACATATTCTTGGGCTTCTTTTTTCTCTTTTCTCTTTAAATAAATGTAAATAACTACATGTAGGGCCTTACTCTACTGCTCGAGTCTGAAAATGTTGCAAATCTTACGTGTGTTATTGTTAGGTTTTAAATGCAAAAAAGTGGTTTTCTTACCGTAGAACTCAGATACCTTCACACTGATTTCTCACCCAGGAGAGTATGGTGTATCACTACGAAGAATTTCACTCTGCTTCCGGCATTCAATGCGTTGTGTACTTGATAAATGATGATTTAATGAATTTCATTAACATCCAACATCCATCTAAGTTATTGGTTATACTTTGTCATAACCAATCAGTCATTACCTTTGGTAATAATAATAATAATAATAGAGGGATCACAGATACGGGCAGATAATTGCACTTACGTGTATTTGGCACAGTTCCATACACTGGACTTATAATTTGCATGGATAGGTCAGTCACTAACATTCGCGCCACAGTACCGTAAGTTATAAGGGAGAGTTTGCCAACCTGGAGAATTAATCGTTAGATCTATTAGGCCGGCCTGGAGTGCTCTTGTAGCAAACAGTCCCTCACCAGTGATCACTTCCTTTACAGGGTGCGTTAACTTTTCGCTGGACTTAACAACAATCTAAGGGGATTTGCACACACAGACTCGTAGCACTGGTAAGACTGTATGGCCCCTGTTCTAAATCCGCGGAGCAGGAGGTCTACTCTCACCCAAGGTCTAAAGCCCACTGACTAAAATGTGGTTTTGACTCTTGGGGCGTGAAATCACCCCTATCGGCTGGCCGTGTACCTTATCTCTACCTAAACAAACATTTGGGATGGGTTGTGCAGGAGGCCCAATGCAACCCATGACAGTTATATTTGTGTGGACGATCTGTCGTGTTTTGTATACTACATTAATTTTCTGGCTAGAGAAAGCCTTGTGCCGATGTATATTACAGTAGATTCGATTTTGTTTCATGTGTTTGATTGTTGGGTAGCAAGATGACCACTTTCATTGCTTAATCACATGTGCGCGAGAGTTATTTACATGTATGTGTTTTAAAGATAGTGTGGCTTTCATATTTATATTTCGTAAGTAAATTGAGTCTGATCTGCTTTTTGTTTAAGCGACACGAAAAAATAAGTTTGACATAACTTGTGAACCCCAAATGGTTATTTCACTTCTTCATTAAGGATTAGGAACAATACAAATTTTGCCTCTAATATACACAGAAGAGTATTTTCTTAAAGACTTGTCAAATATTTCTACGTTTTTAAGATCTTACATAACATGAACCTTTTTTGTTATTGTTGTTATTTTTGTTTTGAGGGGTAAAAAACTGGATTTCTGACCGGGTATATGCTATTCGCGAATTATTTTCATTTAATTAGGAAAAACCTGGCATCCAGTTTTTGAATATCGTCATACACTTTCAGATGCTACTTAATTTTTAATGAGGCAACAGAATTCAAGCTTCCTGGAAATTCTTTGCTACTTTTTTCAAGGGTTTAATGGATTTTACTCTACTTTTTCTCCTTCAAAAGAAATATAGCTAGACAAGTGACAGTTATTAAGATATGTGCTTGAGCAGCACTCTACTGTACACCCATGTGTAAGTTGTACATAATTTATTTAGACATCCAAAGACACAAATATATATTTTAGGCTAAAAAAAAAGGGCGTTGTGGACGTTTTCAAAATACACAGAAGGCGAGATTTTGCAACTTGGGTTTTACCCAAACCGAACTTAACTTAATCTAACCTAAAGCGAAATTTCGCTTTCTGGTTATTTTTCGCTCTTTGAGCCTAACACATATACGAAATAGACCATAATAAACAAGTAAATTTTAGATGTGTGTGCTCCTGTGGTCGGAACCAGCATTCGAATTCTCAGAGGATCGCAGATTAATTATTTTGCCTTGGATGCTTGGACGGGAGAACATATCACATTTTGCTGGAGTCTGAGTACAGTATCAACGTCATCTTAATGTCCGACTCTGAGTCTGTACGTATGCCAAGTGTGTATGGAGGTCGTTGTTTAATTATTGTGCTTTATCACTGTATATACTACAGTTTTAAATACAGTTAAAGCCTCTCTCTCTCTCTCTCTCTCTCTCTCTCTCTCTCTCTGATACACACACCACCCCATTACATCACCGCAGGCAGCGTCCTTGCATCATGATCTTATTAAGGCATTTCCCCCAGGCTGGAGGATGAGCAACGGGAGATGAACCACGTGGGAAGTGTGGGCGGCGGGCGTGCGGGTGTGATGAGTGGCGACCTCAGCATGGGTGGGGACGTGGGTGTGACCCTGAGGTGTGCTGTGTACAGGGTGAGCGTGGGCGTGGTGCATGAGCTGTGTTCAGCCAACACTGTGTCCGCCGCCCTCTGTGTACAGAGATGTGAGTAAATCGAGTGTGTGTTTTTGTGTGTTTGTTTGGTTTGTATTCTTATCTGTCTATATAGTCAATATTTGTATTGCTTCTATAGCTATAGCATGAGATTATAAGTAACGACGCTGGGATTTTTCATATTATAGCCTTTTGGGTATTATATCGTCAGTGTGCTCCTACACATGTCCAGAGGTGAGTGCAGCCGCTCATATACGCCTGGGTGGCACATTACCCGCGGTGCTCTGAGAGGTAATGGCATTTTCAAAATAATCGATCAGCTTAAATTAGCTCTCGAGTGCTTCCGATAGATTATTGAAATACTTAAATGCTAGTAATACAATTATCTATCGAGCTGTCAATTTTATCATAATGGATAAGCGTGTTGTAACGCTTAAACTTTAAACTTTATTAGTATGACATCTGATTTCCATGCATAGGAAAAGTTATCCAATTCAGTTTTTGAGTCAATTAATTCTCCGTTACACTTTGTACACATTTAATTCTTAGCTAACCCGAAGACTCATAGTTATCGTTTTCCCCATATAGTTAAGAAAAGAGTCTGAGTCACTAGATTTATTCTTCATCTCACTTAACTTGCGAGTCGTCAGAGAGGTTGCGAGTGTCAGGACCGATGGCAAAACTAGGGGGTGTCAGTGTCAGGAGTAATGACACAGCTGAGAGGCGTCAGAGAAGGTGTAAGAGGCAGAGTGATGACACATTACAGTATTGATCCAGTCATCAACATAACACGTGTTTGTATGCTGCCGCTCCATTAGTGAACAGTCACGCAAATACTACTACCAGCCCCGCCCACGTCACTCCACTTCGCTACCCTGCCTCACGTGGCTGCCCCACCTATCCTGCCCTCCCTCACCTACCTTCCCCACCCACCCTGCCCTGCTTCACCCACCCTACCATGCCTAACCTACGTGCACTACCCATCCTGCCCTACCTCATCGGGCTGCTCCACCTACTCTGCCCTGCCTCGCTTGACTGCATAGCAAAGGTCGGGAAGAGAGAAACAAAATAAGGAGTGATAATATTAAGAAAGGCAATATACGCCAGGATATAGTTGAGATATCGTGACTGGAAAATACAATATGGTGAGAGAAGATTGGGCCAATACAACTCAGATGCCGGTGAGATAACTGATAACGAGGGGGAAAATGAGCAGTATATGAAGATATTGTTCATCAGTTTCCACAACTGAAAACATGAACATGATACCCGCGTAAGAGAGCAAATCTTTAATGTTTGGTTGTAGGCACTCAATTTTATTTCTTCGCCCTTCTTTGTTATATTTATTATTTTCTTTTCATAAAGTACTAATTGTATTTCTTTCAATGTCTATTACTTATTTGTTTATTTCCTCTTACTTACTGTTACTCTCAAGTGTATTTAGTTATATTTTGTTATGTGGGTTAACCTGAGAGAACCACATCCTTGTCTATTGTTACGACCCTCCTTTCACCACTTACCCAGCTACCACCACTGGTTACCAGCGGCCAGTTTGTATATACAAAAGCAGTAGATATATCACAAGTGTCGTCAAATTACCACTAGCTGTCTCGCCAGTCTTCGGTAATTTCTCGACGAATAGTATTGGTGTACAGACAAACAACAGGCAGGTAGATTTCCACCAGGTCACAGAAACACACTTGTGCACTGTAGTCTTCTTCAATAGACACTAATTCTTCACAACACTGTTCACAGTGGACTTCTCACTTCGAATATATGGTCAGCACACTACCAATGTACAATTCCTTAGTCTTTTCGCTTTTATATTGCTCACAACAATTCTACAATACTTGCACGATAATCACTTTCAGTTGTCCTACTAGGCTTGTACTTTACACTCTGAGTAGAAACGGTCGACTAACTCAACTAGGCAGCCCGCTGCCGCTTATATACCTTTCTTCATACGATCCCAGAACACTCTTGCACAACCCAGAGATGCCTGGGAGGTTCTAAGACATTCTACTCTCATCGAGGCTTACAATATGAAGTAAATCATAACAAGAATGATGCAATACATTCCAGAAAATTCTTACATAATACGCCAAAACTTGCCAAAACAGCTGTTGCTTGGGATAGAAAATAATAAGAACACCTAGTTTACAAACATTGTAATACCAAATTATGCCTTGGCATAAAACTACCCCCTCCCTACATTCTTGTGTCGTCTCAATACAACTATTCACTATATACACAATAATCCTGAAACTTTATAGGTCTCCTCCTCTTTCAATGCTGCCGCCGACGCACCGGGATGTCGTCAAAGTCCTCTCTTGGCGCAGCAACCTCAGCCACATACTCAGAGTGGTCCCCCTCTCCTGTCACGTCCAATTCCTCTAAGAGGGAATGGTGCTCCTTTTCCTGGTACATGGTCGGGTTCTCCGGATCGGTACTTCCCTGAGTTCTTCCAGGATCTCCGGTCTGGTCCTCGTCGGTTTTATGCGACTGGTCCTCAGAGTCTTCCCAAGTGTACTGCCCTGGTCCATGATACTGTCAAGGACGATTGACGTGGACTACCTTCGGCTGAGCCTTCCCTCTTCCCACACTCCTGTAGGCCACATCTAAAGGGCGTTCCTCTACAGTGTATGGTCCTCCCCATGGACTCTGCAACTTCGGTGTCTGACCCTTCTTCCGCAGAGGGTTATACAGCCAGACCTTATCACCATCCTTGTAACAGACCTGGCTTGCTTTGACATCATGGTTGCGCTTCATCACTTCACCCAAAAACTCGAGAGCTCCTCGAACTTGAAGTTGGACCTCCGTCAACCTTTCTTGGAAGCTTTTGGCGTAACTGGTGGTTTCTTCAGGAAGTTCTTCATCAGGTAGTCTTACCTATCAGCAGGTCCACTGGCAACCACAGTTCATGACCCAGCATCAATTTTTCCGGTGTGTATCCAGTTGACTCGTGGGCAGCCGACCGATATGCCGTCAGCAGAGCAGGCAGCTTCTGGTCCCATTCTGTCTGCCCCTTAACACAGTACTTGGCCAGTTCTTGTCCCAAGGTCCAATTAAACTTTTCTACCATTCCGTCTCACTGTTGCCGAAGGGGAGTGCTCCTAGTCTTCCTGATGCCCAACAGTTTACAGCACTCGCTGAACACAGCTGACTCAAAATTTCTGCCCTGGTCCGAGTGCAACTGGCCACTTAGTGAAGTAATCCATGGCCACACAGATGTACCTATCCCCGTCTGCAGTGAGTGGTAGCGGTATCGCAATATCCATTGCGACCCTGTCCATTGGTACGCCTGCGTGATACAACTGCAGTGGGGCACGCATGTGTAGCTTTGGTCCCTTCTTGGCGCAGCAGACATTGCATGAACGGCACCATTTTGTCACATCCTTATGTATGCCAACCCAGTAAAACCTTTGCTGCAGGCGACTCAGGGTCTTCTTCACTCCCAGATGTCCACTGACTGGAGTGTTGTGCATCTCTCTCAGGTTCTCTGACCTCATTTTTCGGGGAAGTACTGTCTGCCAGTACGTGTTGAGGCCATTGGTAGTCGCCCACTGGTGCTGCAGCAGACCAACCTTCAGCCGAAAAGCATCCCACTGCGCCCCGTAGTTTTTAGTCGTAGGACTTGCTCCAGAGATCATTTCCCAGGCTGGCGGCACTGAGCTCTGGCTCATCAACTCGACCACAGGTCGCAGATAGTGGTCTTCCAGCTGCAACGTCTGAAGGCCTTTCCCAGCAACTGCTGGATCATCCTTCATTGTAGTGCGACTACACTTCGTGGAAAGCCCCTCTCCCTGGCAACACTGCTGAAAATCGGGCTTCACCACTCCCAGGCGGGTATGCAAGGCACCGTGCACCTTGAGTGGGAATAACTACTGCCCGCCTAGCTGTAACCTTAGTACTTATATGCTTCACAGTCCTCAGCGGTACCCACTTTCCCTTTATTTTCAAATGCATCAGTGCAGTTGACACTTGCGAGGTCGGAGACAGTCCAGACCCAGGATGCAAGGGTCTACTATATCCGCTACATAAACCTGCAGAGCTTCTTCTTCCCTCCCAGCTTGATGCTGATATCCACTGGTCCCTTTAGTACTGTGCAGTGTCCAGTTATCCCCCACAACTGCTGCGACGTCTCAGGTAGTTTCTGATGACTAACCACGTCCAGCCTCAACCTGGACACTACTTACAGTGGCTCAGATGCATTTTGTCAACAGTGGGGCTCTGGTGAAACAGGTTGGTCGTTACCCCTGAGCACCAGCCATCTCTATTTTTCCCCGTCTTCGTGGGTTGCTCTGCTTTACCTCTCTTGGAATTCTGTGGGCAACTGGTTTTGAAATGTCCATCTTCTCCACACGTCCCATATATTTTCTTCTCCATGTTCTTCTCTGCATTGTCTTTCTTTCGCTCTCGTTTCCACTTGTAACAGTCCTCCTCTTTGTGCCCAATCTTCTCACAATATCAGCAGGTTCCTTTAAATCTCTCTGAATCTTGTACTTGACCCTTTCGTGCTTTAAAGGCAGAGTTAGACTCCGTCCTGAAGCTTGGTACTTGACCTCACATAAGATTTAAACTCCAGGGCTCTTGACAAAGCTTCCTGTAGAGTTACAGCTGAATCTTGAGCTGCGTGCTATCCAATACTTCCACAAACTGGTCCCTCAACAACACGGCTAACAGATCAGGTTACGCCTTATGATGAGCCATACTTTCTAGGTCTTGGGGAAGCTGTTGTAGTGTTTCACCTCGATTATGGGTACGAGTACGGAATCTGGCCCTGTAAACCCCATTTTGGTGCTTGGTTCCATAGCTTCGTTCCATTACCTTTACCAGTGACATGTAACTGCTTCGCTCTGCTCCTGTCAATTGGCTAAAAACCTCCATAGCAGCGCCCTTAAGACTCGTGGCTAATTGCACTGTGCACTGCTTATCGTCCCACCCGTTTTGTTCAGCAAATAACTCAAACTGTGCTTGGTATGCTTCCCGGGAGACCTTGCCATCGAATTCCTGAGGTTTCTTCTTCACTGGCTCTCTTGGATAGTTCACCACTTCACTTGACGTAGCTCGGGGTCTGAGCACAGGTGCTCTGTAATTCAGCTCAACGCTTCCACTTTCCACACGGTCATCGTATTTTCCAGATTTTTCAACACTGTTCATTCTACTCAGAGCGTGCACAAACGATGTTTCAAGCACACCGTCACAATTGCAGAGGTCACTAGATCTTGGCTGATACCCTGCTGTTAGACAATTCTCCAGAACTTCCATCCTGCTACTGACTTTCTGTAGCTCTCCACATACCTCTGTGATATTACCACTCACTTTTTGTTTGTGCTGCTTCAATTTTTCACCCACTTCAACTTGGACCTCACGAAACGCATCATTCCATCTGTTACACATCACATGCAGAGCCTCATCCTGTTCATGAATTTTCTTGTCGATCTCTTCCTGTATCTGCTGTAGTTGTTGCTTCTGTTCTTCTCTCTGTTCTTCTAGTTGTTTATGTTCTTCTATCTGTTCCTGCAGTTGTTCCAGAATTTTCACTTGAAGCTGCACGTTTTCATGTTTCTGCTTTTCTCAATGTGCCTGTAGCTGTTCTTGCAAAGCTGTTTGTTGCTCTTTCTGTTCTTCCAGTAGTAGTTTCTGTTCTTCTCATTGTGATTGTAGGAAATACATAAGATCAGCCATGGAAATCTCCCCTTGCCTGGCCTGGCTTCTGGTCTGGACACTTTCACTTTCCATCTTGCCTAAGATCTCACTGCTAGGCTATCCCACTCCTGACACCAGTGTTACGACCCTCCTTTCACACTTACCCAGTTTCCACCATTGGTTACCAACGGCCAGGTCGTATGTACAGAAGCAGGAGATATGTCACAAACGTCGTCAAATTACCACTGGCTGTCCCGCCAGTCTTCGGTAATTTCCTGACGATTGGTATCAGAGTACAGTCACAATCCAATGTTTCGACACCCCCCTGGCTGGGTGTCCGCCGAGGCCAGGGTTGAAGTAAGGCTGGGTGATCGGACGCAGACATTCCACCACCACAACACTCCGAGACTCACAGCACACGAGCATGGAAGGAAATTTTTACGAATTTTTATATGATATGCACCTGCATAACAAATTTTCATTCATAACATAGATATTTATCATTCAGGTGAAAAATAAAAAAATAATCATATGCGTAACTAATTGTAATATTGGTGACCTCTGTGCCGTAACTCTCATAATCCGAGACATTATGAAGTGAAATTTAAAAACTAAAAGCAGCAGTAGACAAGAAACAAGGCAAGTGACCAAGAAGTAGTCACTAATGATGACACACTGTCAGGCATCTACGCTGAGGGTCGAGGTCTTCGGCAAAGTCGCTGCTCCGGACCAGACAAAAATTGTTTGGGTGATACCATGATTAATGTGAACTGCAACATTCCAAGCCAAAATACTCCAATGTAGTTACTGATACACCATTAAGTATTGTAAACACGAATATATGAATTCATAGCATGTGTGAAACCATCATATTCCCAGGGTTATGGTAACAACTATTCATGTATAGGCCTCACCTTGTCGACTGACGAAATTCGGCCGCCAGCCACCCTTTATATATGCTGCCCTGATGATTCATGTGTAATACGAGGACTCGCATCTAGTGGTGCCAAGCCAGTGTTTTGGGACCGGGCAAAGTTTTTCGTGCTCCAATCTTAATATGTTATTGCTATGTGTGGCAACAATGTTATGAATGCATTTGTTATGCAAGTTCATGCCATGTCAAAGTTCGTAATAAGTTCCTTCTTGTGCTCGTGTGCTATGAGTCTCGGAGTGTTGTGGTGATGGAATGTGAACCTCACCATCGTAGTGCCTCGTTTCCACATTGCTAAACAAATCTGCGTCAGATCAACCAACCTTACCTCAACCCTGGCCTCGGCGAACACCCAGCCAGGGGGGTCTCGAAACTTTTGATTGTGACTGTACATACAAACAGCAAGCAGGTAGATTTCAATCAGATCACAGAAACACACTTGTGCACTGTAGTACAGACTGCCAGAATGAGTACCCCAGGCTTACACCAGTGGTATTCAAAAGTCAAAACAAATGCCGAGCGGCTACAATCTGAAGCCATGGCAGGGCTTGGTGCCTGTTATACGAGAAAGGAGCGTCAAGAAGTGACTAAAGTCAAAACACATAATGTCACAAAATACTGTAAGTCTGGCAAGGGAAGAAATGGATCATTCAACACAGAAGGCCCTCATTTGAGACATAAGACGCTCAACTACTACTCCTACTTTGTTGTCACTCGGAATCGAGTATGACGATCATCCAGCTATGATAAAATGATATAAGTTATTAAGGTTGTCACCTTCGTTTGGGAGCTCAGAATTGGCCGGCAGGGTTATCCACAGATGTTGCACATCTGGAATCTGGAAGGCTGCATCTAGTGCGGGAGGGGCGGCGGAAGTATCTTTCCGGTGTTGGCACTTGTCTGCCTAGGTATGCAGTCGGGCTAACTCGAAAGTATTGACGCCTCGTGTGGTGCTCCTCCAGGCGTTACGATGTGGAGTAATTGTTTCCCATGTGAGAGGCATATTTGGCACTTTTTCAGGTTTGTCTTAAGACTCCTTAAAATTTTTCAGTTGCCCATCAGCGTTACGTGCAGTGCCGGATTTAGACCTGTGGAGGCCCATGGGCAGCCTCGTTGTGGAGGCCCCCCTCATTATAACTTCCCAAGAGGGTGGGGTGGCGAGTGAAGCAAGCCTAAACATCTGGGAGTTCCGGGGGGCGCTGTAAGCCCCCGGGAAAATTTTGAAATTTGACCACTTCTTAGGAGAATTTTGAAGCCATATGCAGCTATATTGAGGAAATTAGAACATTGAGAGATTTTTAATTAACTGTATATTTATTGATAGTGTACAAATTCCCAACACACACACACACACTAAAGTGAGACATGACTGGAGTCATTCATGTGGTTTCAAGTCGATCAGCCCTGATATAGCTACTACCGCACACGTGGAGGTCCCCAGATTGTGGAGGCCCCTTGGCAGCTGCCCAGCTGCTTTGGCAGTCGACTGTCGTCCATGCGGGTAAAATGGCCAGTCCAACATAGTTGTTCATGGATAATAGTAACCTCGATGCTCCTACAGTTGGTGGTCAGTGAGAATGGAACGTAGTCTACGTTGGTGAAAGTTTTCAAGTGCCTTAAGGTGCCTCCTGTATGTGACCCATGTCTCGCTGCCATATAGCAGGGAGGAGAGGACCACTGCTCGATATACGTGCAACTTTGTAGATAATTTCAGCTCCCTACAGCTGGACACGCGGGTACGGAGTCTGCCAAAGGCATGAGATGCACATCTAATCCGACGTTGAATCTCTTCATCGATGTCCGCGGTGGTGGACAGGTAGGTTATATTAGAGTAGGTATTACCGTTAAGATAAAAGGATGGTGGAAGTGTGGCTGAACCAGGGGTAGGCTGAAAGAGAATCTTAGTCTTACATACATTCACCTCAGGGCCACAGTGTGCATATGCATCTACATAAGTGTTCAGGATCTCCTGTAGGTCGCCTTCAGTGTGAACGACAAGGGTGAGGTCATTGGCATACTGAAGTTCAGTAATGGAAGCTGTCAACGCCTTTGTTCCTGCCTGAAGTATTCTTATGTTGAAAAGACTCTTCATCTGGTACTGGATGTCCACCTCACTGGCAAAATTGGCACTGGCACGAGTGAAGAAGGCAGCCAAAAATATGGAAAAGAGAGTTAGTGCCAGTACAAATCTTTGTTTTACTCCCATGTGGATGGGGAAAAACTCAGACTGGGTGCCATTGTGCAGGACACTGCTGTTCATGTCATAGTGGAGTTGCCTCACAATGGAGATGAATTTTGGTGGGAAGGCAAAATGGCTGAAGATCAGCCAGAGGGCTTCCCTGTTGACCGCGTCGAAGGCCTTGGTTAGGTCGATAAAGGCCATGTACAGGTCACGATACATCTTTCTGCACTTTTCCTGTATATGGCAGGAAGCAAAGGTCATGTCATTGGTGCCATATGATGGTCTAAAGCCACATTGAGATTCTAGGAGGAAGTTTTCCTCCTCGGGATGAAGTCTGTTTAGGAGGACTCGGGTGATAAATTTGCCAGCTACGGACAGCAGTGAGATCCCACAGTAGTTGCTACAGTCTGACTGATCTCCTCTGTTCTTATAAATATTGATGATGGATGCGTCTTTAAGAACTTGGGGGGATTTCCTCCTTTTCCCATATATTCTCCAGGAGAGAGTGGAGACGGCCGGTAAGCAAAGGTCATCCTGCTTTCTACACCTTGGCTGGTATTCTATCAGACAGCGAGGCTTTGTTATTCTTCATCTGTTTGATGACAGTAGCTACCTCATCCAGGGATGGAGGATAGCTGAGGTGGGTCAGCTCTGGATGTTAAGGGACCTGCTGTGTAGTCAGGACATCCACAAAGGTGTTTCGGTGTAGCAGCAAATGGTAGTGCTATTTCCAGTGCTGAAGGATGCCTTCTTCATCTTTAATTATGGAGTTACTGTCAGCCCATAAATTGTTTTTGTGGAATTGAAAAATTCGCGCATTTTGTGTTGATCTGAAAATTTTTGCATTTCACATGTTTATTTTTAAACCATTCGTTCTTTAGATTGAGAAGTTCATGCTGGGCTGCCGCTTCTGCTTGAGGAAGGTATCGGCTTTGGTCCAAGACTGAGGTTTGTTCTGCCAGTCAGTTAACGCAGCATGATGTTTATCATCAACGACTACATGGATTTCCGGGTTATTTTCATCAATCCAGTCTTGGTGTTTTCTTTCGATGTGTCCAAGGGTCGCTCTGCAAGTTTTTGTCATGACACTGTCGAGAATACCCCCCATTCGGCACTGGGATTGCCGGTTTGTTTATAAGCCCATGTTCGAGCCTCTCTCTGAAAACATGCGCTACCGTTGAATTCACCAGACGCTTAGTGTTAAAACGTCTTCTGGATGCTTGTTGCCTTCGCCGTTATGGGGGTGTGTGAAGTGAGATCTCGGTTCTGATAAGATGATGATCAGTGTCACAGTGGTCTGAGCCACGCATGATTCAGGTGATGAGGACATCTCAGCATTCTCTCTGTAAAGGCTTTGGTCTTAGGGATAGAAATCCCTTACCAGCCTAATCAGGATCTTATAAAAGGAAAGTCATGGACCATTACTATAAAAATATAACGCAAACTCTGACACCACTCAACAAAAATGAAATAACAATTACAGGAGTCAAACAATTAAGAGAATCAACAATCAATGCAGTCAATCAGTTAATGGAAGTTCAACAATTAATGGAATCAAACAATTAAGGGAAGTCAACAATTAATGGAATCAAACAATTAATAGGAGTCAGCAATTAATGGAATCAAACAGTTCATGGAAGTCAACAACTAATGGAGTCAAACAATTAATGGGAGACAACAACTGATGGAATCAAACAATTAATTGGAGTCAGCAATTAATGGAATCAAACAAACAACAGAATCAAACAATGAACAGATATTTCCTATGGCAGCAGCCCTGGGGAAGGTTCTGGAACGCTGTGATCCACTCTCAGGGGGGAAGGTCCATTCAGCTCCTCACTCGAGCGACAGCGGCATATGCCTTGATACAGCAGGAGAAGCACCAGGGCTCAGACGGTGGAGATGAAACTGGCAGGGACGTTGCAGCTGCAGGAGTCATTGGGGTAGGTGTCCAGAGATTGACAGTCGACAGGTGAAGGTCTGGGGACACAGCCCACGGGTCCAGAGCCTTTGATGAGAACACCACCAGAATTTGGAAGAGCAGCGGGGGAGGTGTGTCTGGTTTGAAATCTGGGTAATGTTCACCGGTGACAATGGTAACAGAGACCTCCTTACCTCCGTCCAACCCCCCCCCCCCCCCCCCAAGTGGGGGTCGCACCAGCAAGCGAGCGAGTGAGCAACGGTAACGAGTAGGAAGATCGTTACCGCCCTTACACAGCTCCCCCAACAAAAATCTACTGTAAGGTAGATTAAAACTTAAGATTAGTACACAAAGCATAATCATCTTACAACAAATGCTTAAATACACTTAGCAAAATAAAGATGGGCCACATAAAAAAATAGGTGGTAACTTGATGTCCAAAACGTAAGACCGTATCAAGGAACTGCATGTGAGATCCACTTCAGTCCAGGTTTAAGTTTGGGCCTATTTCCAGTCGTAGAGGATTCTTCTATCTCGTTAGGTGTTATCAGCAACTGGCAACCGAGATCATCAGAGTCTGGCGCCCGAACTTCACAGGAACTCTTGCAGGGTAGTGCCTCGACTAACTCCAGCTTGGGAACGTCGTCAAGGACACGAGCAATGTGAGTCCTGCAATTATATTTCCTTAACAAATTAGCTTGATCTAATTTAGGCTTCTTAGAGGAATGGGGTGAGAACGGTCCAACAAAATCTATGGCTACCCGAGAAGATGGTTCTGCAATGACAGGTAAGGGTTCAGGCGAAACTGGACGGACATACGTGGGCACTGATCACAACTCCTACAAAAAGCTCTAATATCCGTCTCCCATACCTGGCCAGTAAAACTGATCACCGACCTTCCTATAAGTTTTCCTATGAGAACAGTGTCTTGCTAGAGGGCTCTTGTGAGCTACAGAGAGAATGTTACCACGACAAACAGCAGGGACAACAAGTAAAAACCGACCTACTTTGGCTGGTCGCTTGGATGACACACAAGACCTGTGTAACACCCCATTAATAGAAACAAACTTATAAACCGACCCATCTCTAACCTGACCCTCCTCCCCGGAAGTCACCTTCTCTCTTACCCGCATCAGAGTGGTACACGAGGCTTGAAGCTTGGCGAACTCCTCGGGCGTCACAGTCAGCGGCAACAAATTCGGCAGAATCAGGGGATGCAGTCGTTTCACCTTCGCCGACCGTGTCTCCACAGCTTGGACGTTTGCTGGAGGTGTGGTGGCGTGTGAGGGTGGCAAGGCGACGTCGGCAGGTGGCGAGTCGTCGTCGTCGGCAGGTGGCAAAGAGACTGGTGCTGGTGGCGAGGAGACTGGTGCTGGTGGCGAGGAGACTGGTGCTGGTGGTGAGGAGAGTTGTAAAGATTCCGGGTCGTTAGGGACACGAACACCGGGAACATTACCAATGAGAACACTAGCAAATTTAATGGGAGCTCTTACCACATTAGACCAACCTGTGAAATAGGGGCAAAGCAGGTAGCACCTAACACCAGGGAACTGGTCAACACGACCTAAATAATCGGCGACACTAACCTTCGGGAGACGTAGATGTCAGCGTCAGGCAGGGCTTCCTCAGAGACAATAATGCACGAGCAACCAGTGTCCCTGATGAAAGTAGATGCCCAAGACCCATTTATTGTTCCGCCGACACAATAACGGGGGCAGCTCCTGTCTTCCAAACAGAATCCGACCTTGTGGCTGGCTGATGAGTGTCAGTAGATTTGAAGGCGAGGGGATTCCTGGGACAGCGAGAACGAATGTGCCCTTCTTCTCCACAGCTGTGACACCGCACGGCTGGTGAACTACTCCTGTGTACTCCTGGGGATGGTTCCTCGGAGGACGGAGGCTTCGCAATCTTCACTACAGGAGGGGAAGACTTGGGGTAGGCGTTGCAAGCGGACGCCTAGTTGTCAGCAAGATGTACAGCTTCTCTAAGCATCGTTGGCCGGTTTTTCTTGATGAAAATTCTCAAGTCTGGAGGTAGAGAAGACAAAAACTAATCTAATATCATGAAGTTAGAGAGAGACTCAAAGGTTTCCTCAACCTCTGACGCATCTAGCCATTGTTGAAACAAACGACCCAGGTGAATCGAAAACTGCTGGTATGTTTCTCTTGCTCTAATCTTCGTTCTGCGGAAATCAACACGATAACCATAAGAAGTCTTGTTAAATCCTCGCAAGAGAGCTTGCTTCAACAAGAAGTAATCTCTGGTGATGTCGGCATACAGGGACGTGTAAATCTCTACCGGCTTACCACTCAGTAGGCTACCCAACCTTACAGCATAGCTAGCTGGGTCCACACCAAGCAGCTCGGCTACCCGTTCAAACCTAACCAGGTAGGAGGCGATGTCTTCTCCTTCACGATACACAGGCAAGCTGGGTTTTACCACATTATCTTGTATAGGGCCAGAGGATTCTGGTCTACTTGAAGCATTAATCCTAGCTAGTTCTAGGTCCTTCTCTGCCTGCAACTTAGCTAATTCGAACTCTCTTTCTGTATTACATTCCTCTCTCTCGGTGTTACGTTCCTCTCTCTCTCTCTCTCTCTCTCTCTCTCTCACTGCAGTGTTCTTCTCTCTCTCTCTCTCTCTCTCTCTCTCTCTCTCTCTCTCTCTCTCTCTCTTCTGACGTTCCTCCATCTCTCTCTCTTTCTGACGCGCCTCTCTCTCTCTCTATTGCGTTAATCTCTCTCGGTATTCTGTTGGGTGACCACATACTGACCAACCTCAGTACCTGTCAGACCCAGGGCCACCGCTTGACCTTTCAACTCCTCAAAACTAGACATAATGATACGAAAGGCAGAGACAAAGAGAAAAATAAACAATTTACCCCGCAAATAGCCAAAGGTAACTTACCTAGTAGCTCAGTCAAACCAATAAATGATTTGATCCGACTGGAGGAAACCTTGTTTCGCACCCAGCCCAGTTGAGTCACCTCAGGGAAAAGAAACCACACCAGGTGAAACAACAACAAAATGCTATGACAGCATCCACAGTGTACCCCAACCAACACTAATTAACTTCCTCACGTACAAGGGAGAGCAACAAAATTAGCTCAACTGAAGGAAGGGATAAGCGCAGAACAACACTTACTTCCGGGCCACAGACAGTAAGGTACCTCGCACATGGCGACTTACAACAACACCGGAACGAATGTTAGCCCTCAGAAACCAAGGTCAGAGACAATCCTGGCAAGGTCGCCACTTGTAAAGGCCTGGGACTTAGGGATAGAAATCCCTTACCAGCCTGATCAGGATCTTATAAAAGGAAAGTCAAGGACCATGGTCTTCCGAGGAATAACAAACAACCGTTTGAGATTGACATCTCATTACTATAAAAATATAACATAAAACTCTGACACCACTCAACAAAAATGAAATAACAATTACAGGAGTCAAACAATTAAGAGAATCAACAATTAATGCAGTCAATCAGTTAATGGAAGTTCAACAATTAATGGAATCAAACAATTAAGGGAAGTAAACAATTAATGGAATCAAACAATTAATGGAATCAAACAATTAATAGGAGTCAGCAATTAATGGAATCAAACAGTTAATGGAAGTCAACAACTAATGGAATCAAACAATTAATGGAGTCAGCAATTAATGGAATCAAACAAACAACAGAATCAAACAATGAACAGATATTTCCTACGGCAGTGGCCCTGGGGAAGGTTCTGGAACGCTGTGATCCACTCTCAGGGGGAAGGTCCATTCAGCTCCTCACTCGAGCGACAGGGGCAGATGTATTGATACTGCAGGAGAAGCACCGGGGAGCAGACGGTGGAGATGAAACTGGCGGGGAAGTTGCAGCCGCAGGATTCGTTGGGGCAGGTGTCCAGAGATTGACAGTCAATAGGTGAAGGTCTGGGGACACAGCCCACAGGTCCAGAGCCTTTGATGAGAACACCACCAGAATTTGGAAGAGCAGCGGGGAAGGTGTGTCTGGTTTGAAATCTGGGTAATGTCCGCCGGTGACATTGGTAGCAGCGACCTCCTCACCTCCGTCCAACCCCCCCCCCCCCCCCTCCAAGTGGGGGTCAGCCAGCAAACGGTAGCGGTAACGAGCAGGAAGATCGTTACCGCCCTTACACTCTCTGACAATGATGTAGTCATTGAGATGCCAATGTTTGCATTGTGGGTGTTGCCACCAGCTCTTGAACTTGTCCGCCTGCCTAAACAAAGTATTGGTGATATTGAGGTTGTGTGCAGCACAGTTGGGTAGGAGGAGTATTATATTTGGATTATACCTTCCTAGTCCATTTCTCCCTATGATTCCCTGCCAAATGTCAGCATCTCTGCCAACTCTGGCATTAAAGTCATCTAGAAGCACATCCTTATCTTCACTGGGGATAAAGGGTAGCACTCTGTCAAGGTTGGCATAAAAGGCCTCCTTGATGTCATCCTCTACTTCCAGTGTTGGGGAGTATGCACTGATGAAGAAAGCATGACGTGAGTGATTCAGTGGAACTCTGAGTATCTTGAGGCGCTCGTTGATCCCAACAGGCATTTCAGTTAGCCTATGTAAGATGCATTGGGGGATGGCAAAGCCAACTCCATAAATGCGGTTTCTCTTCACAGCAGGCTTATTCTTTCAGAAGAAGGTATAACCAGACTCCCGTTTTGTGAGTCGACCCTCATCTGGGAGCCAGGACTCACTAATCTAATATACTATAGCGCTAGGCGTGCGTGTATCTGCTCTGGGCAGCCGAAACAGCACAATCGTTTTTCATCAAACTTGGTGGAAAAATCGAAAACAATTCGTAAAGTGGAACAAACCTGGTCCCATGTCGATGGTTTCTATAGGAAGGCATTCATTAACGATTTTATTTACGCTGGCAACAGATGTCGCTGTAGGCTGTCAGTAGGCCGGAAGATTACAGTTATCGTACGGCTCCCTCCTCCTCCCCCCACTTTTTCTCTTAGCCTACTTTTTTTTTTAAATGTTGTTTGGATTAGTAAAGGAAGGAAGATGAGTAAATAGAAGAAAGAAGGGGAAACAGACAATAGTTAGAGATAACAGGTGGGGGGGGGGGGAGCTGAGTTTCATCATGCGTCTGGATGTGCAGTATCAACTTTACCAGAGCATTTTCGGACCTTACGAGGCTACAGTGTGTACTTATTCCTCTTCTTTAACTAATTATTCTAACCTTTATTCTATTCCTTCCTATAGTATATTAGTTATTGTAAGTATCACGACCACGACCATGATTATAACAACCACGACCATGATCATAACCACGACCATGATCATAACCACGACCATGATTAAAACAACCACGACTTTGATTATAACAAACACGACCATGATTAAAACAACCACGACCATGATTATAACAAATACGACCATGATTATAACAACCACGACCATGATTATAACAACCACGACTTTGATTATAACAAACACGACCATGATTAAAACAACCACGACCATGATTATAACAAATACGACCATGATTATAACAACCACGACCATGATTATAACAACTACGACCATGATTATAACAACTACGACCATGATTATAACAACCACGACCATGATTATAACAACCACGACTATGATTATAACAAACACGACCATGATTATAACAACCACGACTATGATTATAACAACCACGACCATGATTATAACAACCACGACCATGATTATATCAACCACGACTATGATTATAACAAACACGACCATGATTATAACAACCACGACTATGATCATAACAACCGCGACCATGATTATAACAACCACGACCATGATTATAACAACTACGACCATGATTATAGCAACCACGACCATGATTATAACAACCACGACTATGATTATAACAACCACGACCATGATTATAACAACCACGACTATGATTATAACAACCACGATCATGATTACAACAACCACGACCATGATTAAATACAGGCACGAGAGCACTTCTCCAAATATTCCCTCCATTACTGTTTTGTCGAACTAGATAGCGAACTGGGCACGAAGGGCCCACGATCACTTGTAGCTGCTATATCGCCAGCTCTTTTGCCACAAGGGCGGTTCTTCTTTTAGACCGCTCATCTGTGCCAGTATCCAGAAGGGTCCTGGCATTCCATGCAGCGACCATAGCAGGTTGCATAGTTGTTGATTTTTTTTTTTATCATTGATTATGATTGTGTTTTCGCCCACACTTCGGATGACCTTACTGGATGCGGTTGCCGTCAGGTTAGTTCTTTAGGCAGGCTCTGTTTCGGGCACCTTTTCTAGCCCCCTCCCCATGTGGGGTGACCAGAGTGGCTCCTCGAAAGGGCTGCCCAGTCGCACAAACAGGACTGGATTGCACTGCTGCCTAGATCCCAGTGCATAAATGACCATCTTATCTATGCCGCCCATGTGCAGAGTTGTAACTAGAGACTCCTGGCAGTCATCTCTGCCTGTCCCCATCGCCGTTCATCTGCCGCCATAGGACTTTTTGGGATGTAGGGGTTTTGATGATGATGAGAAGTGTGATGAGCTGAATGATGCCTGTGCATGAGTTGATGTATGTGGTGAGGCAGGAGCGAAGGCTGCAACCACACATCTTGGCTCTCCCTTCTCCTGATCCAGTGGTGCAAGTGTTGCAACGACTGGGGAGAGAGAGAGTTGCAATGGACTGCCGATAGCTCAGTCAGCAGTCTGTCTATCATGTATTGCCTTCATACGCCAGTGTAGTTGTTGGGTTCCCATGGTGGTCACGTCTTCTGCCTCTACCATTGTTGGGGTCTTGTTGGAGCTCTGTAAGCATGTCTGCCTGATGCAGAGCTCCAATGCAGGTTTTTCAATAGAAGTTTACTCCTGTAGCCTTATACCTACCAAGGTTATTCGGCAAAACAGCGGGAGAGTGGTTGGTAGGCGCCAGGGCGTGTCCACATACCAGTGGGCCTATGCGCCACCCCTCTGGGGCACACTGCAACTCCGAGATCCCCTGCTGGTCTAGCCTGAGCCCACGAGGCACCCAGTTACCGTATGTTGCCATGAGGAGGCACAGCAAGTAAGTACACTCGACTGAGTAGTGCCCCTTGAGATATTTATACACCTCAATTAGGTCCCCCTTGCCCGTCTGTAATTTAAGATAGGCAATTACAGGCGCTCTAATCTGTCAGGGTACTGTAGCAAAAGTACAGAAGTGCTGACACCAGCCTGGTGGCTCTCCTTTGGACATTTTCAATCAACTGACAGTCATTAGCATATCTCGAGGACCAAACGAGATGACAATACTCCAGACGGGGAATCACCTCACTCTCGAATATAGTTACAGATAGTTACGATGGACCATCTAGATATCTGAATGACCTTCTTATAAGACCTAATAATTTAGTTGCCTCATTCACCTTCTTCTCACAATGGCCCGAGAACTTATTCATTGTCAAGATACACACCTAGGTCCTTTTCACATTCAGTCTCAATTAATGTAGTTTCTTCATCCTGTTGGAACATATGATAAGCCTCCTTATCGTTGGCACGTCCCAGGTCAGCCTCTTACACTGCTTGACATCGAATCTTAGCAGCCATTTCTTCGACCATTCTTGAAGTTCACAGAGATCCTTCTGCTGCTCTTCACAGTCTACTTGGTTCTTAATTTCCCAAAATACCTTGGCATCATCCGCAAACATTTGTATGGAGGAATGTAGTTTCAAATCAGTGAATGATGGACACGCTTATGATGTGGTTTACCCCCACGAAAGACTTATACAAAAAGTGGAGGGTAATTATTGACAACTGGTCCGATGCCAATTTTTCATAGAAAATTATCTTTAAAATGCCACAAAACCACTGTGTTTTATAGTAGAAACTGTTGTAGTTTGGGAAAATGTGTTAAAATATGGTTATTTCTAAATTTAACTTAATCTAACCTAACCTTAATTCATATGAAAACAAGCAGCAGAAGCATTGTTATAAGACCTCGCCAACCTATCCAGAGAAACCTACATAACCATACTTAACTTCCTAGCCAAGAGGCTCCACCCTTAAGACCACCCCCCCCCCCCCCCCGGCAAGTTAAACAGAAAGAACTTACTATGATATGGTGTAATTTTGTGTGTTTTTTGTGGACGTGAGAGCAGCCGCCTGGTCCGAGCGGCTCATAGATGTACACTGAGCACCTTGAGCTTAGCAGTAGGCGTCGATCAGGCCCTGCCTTAAGAATTTATCACTGCCCGAGACAAAGTAGTGCCGCTAATGCGAGCCTAGGTACCTACAGGTAATTATCTACCAAACGATTCCGTATCCAAATAAATGATTATCATATCAAAACTCACTACTGAAAATAAACATGAAAATAAATAACACGTCGGCGGATTAGTCATCAGTATTAGCCAAGTGGAGGCTCATGGAATTGGAGATAATCTAAATTGGATTAGGGTTTGGTTACAGGACAGGAAGCAGAGAGTCGGTATTAATGGCACAAAATCCGATTAGGGTAATGTCACTAGTGGCGTACCCCTAGGCTCAGTACTAGCACCATTGCTATGAATTACATATAAATACGTGACATAGATATAGGCACAGACAGCGACATAAGTAAATTTGCTGACGACACTAAAATAAGGTATGTAATTAAATCTGATGAGGACTCCGTAAAACTACAGGAAAAACTCACACATTGATCTTGGTCTGATAAATGGTAGATAAAATTTAACGTGGAAAAGTGTAAAGTACTTAGCATAGCAGATGTAAATAGAAAAACCAGATGTCAGATGATCAACACTGATATAGAGAAATACAATTATGAGAAGGATTTAAGGGCAATGACAGCAATGTGTATTTGCCCGAAGCAAGGCTAACAAAGTACTTGGTTACAGTGTCAACCTCAGTTACCCAGAGAGATAAGAAGGCCTGCAATTTACTTTTTACTTTTATCCTCTTCGCCACTGATCGGTTCGTTAGCCTCTTGGACGATCGGTCACGTCTCTGTTATGCACTGTTGGCAGATACTGGGCATGTACTAGCTCCTGAATATAACGGAACCTGCTCCAGTGTTGGTCAAGTCTGGCCTTGAATGAGCTCACACTCGGTGCCGTCACAATGCTTTCGAGCAGATTGTTCCAAGAGTTCACAATTCTCACTCCGAAAAAATTTACCCTCACATTTTTCTGGACTTGTGGCTTCTTCAACCTTGAGCTGTGACCCCTTATGGGGAGGATGTCCTCCAGCTTCAGGTATGTACATTCGACTGAGTAGTGCCCTCTGAGATGTTTATACACTTCGATTAGGTCACCCCTCGTCTGTCTGTAGTATAAGCTAGGTAGTTGCAGGCGCTCCAATCTCCTTGGGTAACAGGATCCGTAGAGCAGGCACCAGTCTGGTGGCCCTCCATTGGACATTTTCAATCAATTGACAGTCTAGCATACTCGGGGACCAGACAGGGTGACAATACTCCAGATGGGGAAGCATCTCACTCTTGAAGATCGTGACGAGTTACGGCCATCCAGATATCTAAACGACCTTCTTATAAGACCTACTAGTTTCATTACCTGATTCACCTTCTTCCAACAATGGCCCGAGAATTTAAGTTCATTGTCGACATTCACACCCAGGTCCTTTTCGCATTCGGTCTCAATTAATACAGTCTCTTCATCCTGTTGGGACATGTGATACGCCTCCTTACTATCGGTGAGACGCAGGTGCATCCTTTTGCACTTCGTGACATTGAATCTTAGAACCCATTTCCTCGACCATTCTTGAAGCTCATCGAGGTCTCTCTTTAGCTCTTCACAGTCTGTTTGGTTCTTAATTTCCCTACATAGCTTGGCATCGTCCCCAAACATTTGTATGGAGTAATGTATAGCTTCTGGCATCACATTAAGGAAACAAGCAAACAAACAACAACGGGCCCAATACACTGTCCTGTGGTACCCCGCTAGTCACAGGTACAGTCAGCCAAAGATCCAGCGACCCCAACCTGGGTCTCGTGCTCGCAATTTTATGTGGCAATACTTGGTAAAGTAAGGCTGTATGCAATGGTGACTGTGATTGGTGGATCTACAGTATTTTCGGATATATTGCTACCAGGATAAATATTAAACAAGCCAAAGGTAACAGTTTTATAGTAATAAACTATTCTTCATTATTTTTTATCATGAGTTTCCAAAGGTTCGTTGATTAAATAATGAAGGGTTTTATATTAATGAATTGGCAACTCAACTACACTCACAGGTGCCACAAGATTCTCACATCAAATTTTCTTCATTATTTAAGCAAATATACGAACATTTGGAAACTCCTCGTGATCAAAAATAATGATGAATAGTTTATTACTATATAACTGTTACTTTTGGTTTGTTTAATATTTATCCTGACAGCGATATAGCCTAAAATAGATCCACCAATCACAATTACCATTACAAACAGGCGTACTTTACCAAGTATTGCCACGTAAAATTGCGAGTGCGAGACCCAGGTTGGGGTTGCTGGATCTTTGGCTGACTGTACACATGACGGTTTCGCTAGGACACTTCCCCGAATCCCGTACCCTTCCAATTTGATTCCCAACCTTTCATGGGGTATGCTGTCAAAAGCCTTCCCGGCATAAAACTGTGTTGCATTCCTTTACATGGTTGTTTCGTAGCAGATGTTCCATCATTGCATCTCTTGCAATGCTCTCTAGTACTTTGCACACTATGCTGGTCAGGCTCACTGGTTTATAATTATTCGTGGAGTGACGATCGCCCTTGAATATAGGACTCACATAGGCTATCTTCCAGTCATTGGGGACCATTTGCTCCTAAAGGCATTTGCAGAGGATCTTAAATGGCTCTGCAAGCTCGTTACACAGTTCTCTTAACACTCTAGTGTACCATATCTGGGCCGGACTGTTGTGAATCTTTAGGTTTGACAGTTTAGTTCTTATACCCTCGTCCGAGAACACAATGCGGGTCAGGTCTGTGTCAAACCGTCTTTCCTCAACGCAGGAAGACTGTTCACATCCTCTCTTGTGAACACCGCTGAAAAAATTTGTTCAACGCCTCCGCCTTATCCTGGTCAGAATCTGCATAATTACCATCTTCAAGCTTCAGGTCCGATATGCCTGCTTGCGTTTTTAATTTCGACTTTGCATGGCGATAAAAAGCCTCTGAGTTTGACTTGACCTCACAAGCAATCTGCCTCTGGAACTATTTTCAGCCCTTCTACCCTCTGAAGTTCCTTGGTTCCTGGATCTGGCTTACATCCTCCTGTCCTGCTCGTCATTTTTCCAAACCCACGTCTCGAAATCCTGAGTTTTCTTCTTAACTTTGCCGACTGCCGCATGGTTCATGTGTAGTGGTCTCCTTGTTTTCCTGGAGGTATTGAATTTGGTCTTAGTGTCACGGCCACTACTGAATAACCTTCCTCTTTTAGCTGTGTTCCAACTCCTTGGCTCATTAATCAGACTCACGTCACTCACGTTCTGAAATACTGGCAGTGGTTAACAGACCAGGTTATGCAGACGCTCCTTGCTACCTCTGGCTGATAGTTGAAGGTGACATTTAATACAAATACAGTGAAAAAACATTCAAGGAAAAACTATTCTTTATACCGCGTGGCCCAACTGATTTAATACTCGTATATTATCAATCTTAATCTCACAATAAAGCCCTTCCTCCATTCACGGAAGTATCACTTTGTATTTACCCTAAATGCTAGTGAGTAAATTAATATAAAAATGCAGGATATACAGTGGATGAAAAAAGATTACAATCACTTCCCTGATCTCACACTCACACCTTGAATTCAACCGTGGATGAGAGAGCGTCTTGCATATAAACAACAATACATCTTCTTCAATTAGAAAATAAACTTAAAACTTTTTTGTATAAGTATTGTATAAGTACATAATATTATATGATTATAAAATAATATAAATTACATTGAACCAATATAATTCACATTTAATAAACATCTTTCATAGAAAACCAAACTGCTCTTACAACAAGGACTGATAATAACATACGGCACACATCTTAGTACTTTAACGACATGTAAATGCATAGCCATATGTAACATTAGATATATATTTATCGATCGAATGGTTTGCTTTACTGGCTATGATAATCAGCGTAGCATCTGCGCTCGTTTTTCTGTATGCAACAGTAGGCTGAGTAGGTAGTAGGTAGTAGGCAGCTACCAAACACGGAGGTACTACCGCCTGGGAAGATATTGGAAGCATAATGTGTTGTCTAATGGTAGACCCTGCTGCCATATGGCATCACAAAAATTGTGACCAAGTCCCAGGTTGCTGATCTGACTTTCTGCCTCATTTACACACAATTGCAGGGTCTCAATTGTTTCTCTTACTGTCGACAAGACAACATACATATATCATTTCTCACTATTGATATTTTAATTTTTTTGCGTATTTATTTATGGCTCTTTATTATTACAGGGGCTATTATTATTATTATTATTGTTTATAATTTTGATAAATTTTTAATATTATTATTTTCTTTTATTATAATTATTATTTGTTTAAATATTGTTATTAATTTTATTATTATTATTATTATTATTATTATTTTCTTTTAGTATAATTGTTATTTATTTAATATATTTTTATTAATTTTATTATTATTATTATTATTATTATTATAATTATTATTATTATTATTATTATAAATATTTTATTATATTATATTTTCGCCCCCCAGGCCTTGATGTGGGTCATTATAAATGACCTGTGCCCGGGTGGGCTAATGCCCGTAAAAAAAAAAATGTACATATCATTATAATTTACGTATCATAAGCTGCACCTATTTAAATAATTAGATAGGACTGATATGCATTGCCTTTCTTTTAAAATTCTTTCTCTGGTACTGCTTATATGTATACAGTACAGTATATTCTGTATCGCCCACTGCACTGAATGGTGAAGTGCTGCAGAAGGATCTCTGTGAGTTTCAAAAATCGTCAAAAGATGGTGCTAAGATTCACTGTCACGAAGTATAAGAGGTTGCACCTGGGACGTACCAACGATAAGGTGGTGTATCATATGTCCCAACGAGACGAAGAAACTGCATTAATTGAGACTGAATGTGAAGAGGACCTAGGTGTGTATTATAAGAGCGGGCAACAAGCTGCCACCCCTTATAACAACTTTTACGTTAATACTCTGACCTGGTAGCGTGACCCGAGACGAAGGCCCATGGGTACATGTAATTATAGTATCAAGCATTAGGAAAAGAACAACGGTGAATACTATAGGTGAATAATAGACCCAACATACAAATACAATGTTTATTATGTTATATGCACCAAAATAGGAACTCCTGGTTCCATGCCCTCAGGCTCAATTTACTTGCACCACGACTGGGTGTACACACACAATAACACACATAAACTCTTACAGCACCTTAGCACCATTAAAACCAGTGTCACTTACCAGTACAACACTCAATACCGCTGGGGCAATACTCAAGCGGCCGCCATGGGAGTCTCATCACCTCGTGGCACCTTCCAACAACTCCGGTGGAATAACACAACCACACCAATAGCCCTACTGAGCTATGCACCAATGAAGGGGGCTGGTAATTGTTTGTGGCGTGGTGATCTAGGGTCACCACGTGGGCCGAGCGTTAAGGCCAGACTGGCCAGCTATGGGGCCCATAGGTGGTAGTGGAGCTTCTGATGGTCGGGATTCACTGGACCTCAGACATCTCCCCAGACTAGTGGATGCATCATCCACGCTACAGACACGGCCTAGGCTGCGATAGGGACCTGTGGGTGAGGATCGTGGCGGCTTACTGACTGTTGATAAAGAACATCAACATTTCAAAGGGACGTTAAGGAACGTAAAAATACTTCACTCAAAGCACATCAACTACGTTACTGTAACACTTGCACAATCAAACTAATAATTAGGTCAAATCACTTATAATGGCGAATTACAACACGGAGTGGAATGACCAACCTGTGGAGGGAGGATCGTGGTGGCTTACTGACCGTTGAAATGCCCGGCACACTCTCCCCACGCCAGGTCACGGATTCCACCTACTCCCTATTTCGCTGAATTACGTTACTGTACACTCTGACGTTTGAAACTGAGACTACGAACTCAGTTTCATTTGTTAATATTCTCTTTGCAAACAATGCTCTGGCTGAGCTATCAAAGGCAATAATTAAATTGATCTCAAAATGTCTTGGATGGTAATCCAGGGTGAGCAGGTCCCAACACGTAGCCTGCCGACAAACACGAAGACGCTGGTTTAAAGTTCCCTTCAGGAAAATTAACTAATTCCATAGTTAACATCCCTACAACAATTTCACTATGATTATCAGGGTCTCTGATATTCATAGGTGAAAAAGGGGTTTACAGGTCTCGGTAGATGCAAGAGTTTACAAACTCAGTCAACAACTGCGACATCTCGATAACGTCAACAAAGAAACAGAAAAAACGGAGGACGTTTCCAATGGGGGACTCAGAAGGTTTTGTGGACGTGTAAGCGTAATATGAATCATTAGGTTTTAACAGGCTAGCCGTCATTACGATCATGACAGTATCTTGACAACGAGCTGAAGTTCTCGGGCCATTGCGAGAAGAAGGTGCATCGGACAACTAAATTATTAGGACTTATAAGAAGGTCGTTCATAACAATCTTCAAGAGAGAGGTGCTTCACCGTCTGGAGTACTGTCACCTCGTCTGGTCCCAAAGATATGCTAGGGACTGTCAGTTGGTTGAAAACGCCCAAGGGAGGGCCACCAGACTGGTGCCTGCACTTCGGCACCTCAGCTACCCTGAGAGATTAAAGCGCCTGCAATTGCCTAGCTTATACTACAGACGGGCAAGGGGGAACGCAATTGAGGTGTATAAACATCTCAAATGGCACTACTCAGTCGAGTGCCCATACCTGGAGCTGGCGCACACTCGCCCCACAAGGGGTCACAGCTCAAGGTTGAAGAAGCCACAAGCCCAGAAAACTGTGAGGGGTAACTTTTTCGGGGTGAGCGTTGTGAACTCTTGGAACAATCTGCTAGAGAATGTTGTGATGGCACCGAGTGTTAGCTCTTTCAAGACCAGAATTGAAAAACACTAGAGTAGGTTCAGATACATTCAGGAGCCAGTGCTTGCCCAGTACTTGCCAACAGTGTGTAACAGAGACGTGACGGATCGCCCAAGCGGTTAACGAGCCGATCAGTGGTGAAGAGGATAAAAGTAAAAAGTAAAAGCGTTCTTAGCTAAAGTTGCATGCATTATTAGACGTTCTACTAGTAGGTATTAGGCAGCTACCAAACAGGGAGGTACTACCGCCTGGGAAGATATTGGAAGCATAATGTGTTGTCTATGGTAGACCCTGCTGTCATATGGCATCACGAAAATTGTGACCAAGTCCCAGGTTGCGGATCTGACTTTTTGCCTCATTTAAAACAATTGCAGGGTCTCAATTGTTTCTCTTACTATTGACAACTCAACCTATATACTGTATATTGTTTCTCACTAATTTTTTTTTCAATTTGTATTTCTTTATGGTTCTTTATTATTATTGTTATTATTTTTATTATTATTATTATTATTATTAATTTTATTATTATTATTATTATTATTATTATTATTATTATTATTATTATTATTGCATTTTCGCCCCCTAGGCCCCGATGTGGGTCAGTGACCTGTGCCTGGGTGGGCTAATCCCCGTAAAAAAAAAAAAAAATATTTTCTGTGTGGGATACTGAGACAACAAAGTACAGCATGTGAAACCATAAATGTACTGTTCATAAGGGGTGAAAGGTAGGGGAGTGAGCACGGAAGTCCACTTGATGACGTCAGCAAAGCACCTCCCAACTGCGTGTGGGATGACCACCTTTTCTATAGACCTTGGTTGTTACAAGGTTTATTTACAATTTATAATATTAAGTGGAATTACAGAAAATAATTTCCACAGTAGTATTAATACAGAAATAATGGAAAATATCACAAATCGATGCTCTATTTATTTTTTTATTTTATTTTATTTTTTTTTTTGGGGGGGGGGGGGGCATTAGCCCACCAAGGTACAGGTCACTGACCCACATCGGGGCCTGGGGGGCCAAAAAAACATAAATTGAACAATAAATAAATACAGAAATGGACAAAATATAACAGATCAAGAGTGAGAAATAATATATATGTGTTGTCAAAGTAAGAATAACATTTGAAACCCTGTAATTGTGTGTACATGAGGCAGAAAGTCAGTCAGACCAGGAAACTCGGACTTGGTCACAATTTTTGTGATGCCCTCTGCAGCAGGGTCTACTATTAGACAACACATTATGCTTCCAATATCTTCCCAGGCGGTAGTACCTCCCTGTTTGATGGACCCCTAAAAAAAAAAAAAAAAAAAAAAAAAAAAAACATTACATGTATTACAAAAGAAGATATATTTTTTTTATCTAAACAATTTCCCATGAACAACTTCGAACTAAAGCATCATTAGCTGAGCTAACATCTGCATAATTCCCTCAACTTCACTGTCACCAATCATCTTCAATCTGAAAAAGAAGCTAAAATCTCGAAAAATCTTTGCGAAAACATTTTTTTTTTTTTTTTGGTGCCTTGTTTGGTAACAGTGTATCAGTCCACCAACGGACGTGGAGGTAGTTCCGGCTCAGACGCCTCACTGTGAGGACATGTCTGTCCCTCTTGTCACCTTTACCAATAAATGAACAATGGACGCGGCCTTTACTTATCCCCCGTGTTGGCACCCTAACATGGCGCAGTGTACAGTACTTCTATGGGTGGCCCGGAGGTAATGTCGCCAACGTCTACAGCGGTGTTACCAGGCTGGGAGGGCTGCGAGGAACTGCGGAACGCAGTTCACATGTGGTCGTCGCCGCTGGCCCAGTATCATCACCACAGAGCAATGGCGGCTCACTCGGTGTTGCAGCCGGCCTGCTGTACCCTATGCCCCCACAGCAGACCCCGTCAGCATGGAGCCCACCTGCCCCACCGATGACCCCGGGCAAAGCGTCCATGGGCATATCTCCCACCGAATTCAGGGCATGGGCATTCAGCGTCGCCACCTACAGCTACGGATGCAACTGGCCACAGGCTCTGGCAGCAGGCTACATCCACCTTCTGTGCGACACGGAGGTGCAGCAGTGAATAGACGCGAGGAGTGAAAAAGTGTGTCTATGATAATATGATGGTGGAGGAAGCCATAAGGGTTGTGGAAAGTGTTGTAGTAGGCCAAAAGTGCGTTGTGGGTGCGTGGACAGACTTTTTCGCATACAGATAAAAACCCGGCGATAACGTGTCCAGGTATGTGGTGAGATGCAGGTCGAAGGCTGCAGAATGCAAGTTTCAGTGCCCCTCATGTGAGTCTTGCTTGGATGACTACATGCTAGCAAAGAAACTAGTGATAGAGCTTGCTAACCCAAGTATGAAAGATGAAGTGTTACACCGGCTCCCACTTTTGAAAGATGTGGGCGACGGTATTAGTGTATGTGAGATGTATGAGTCAGCAGAGAGAACCACTTCCATGTTGTGTGCAGGAGCGGTGGCGGGCGGCGGAACCTGCCATTTTAAATCAGAGCCGCCGTCGCCTAGCAATGTTGGTACCGTTGCATCCAACCTCAGCGACGATGCCAAACGTGCGGGAGCGGCAAGTGTGCTGGCAAACAGAAGTGTCCAGCGCTGCACTTAACCTGTTACAAGTGTGGCCTGTAAGTCACCAGTACAACCCAGTGCCACGCAAGTGTAACAGCACCATTTGCATTATATAAATATTCACCCAAATGTATAATACCAAATTATTCACTAAAGGTATTCAACAATGACTCAGTACTTGTTTATGTTATACATGTTGAGTCCATCACTTCATCAGAAGTCAGGCGAGGTCAAGCCACTAAGCACAGCAGCCTGCCGGCCTGCTCCTCTTCTTACAGTATCAGAGATTAGACTCTTATCACTCGTTACTCAGTGAACACCTCACTTATGTGTTCTCATATATAAGCGCACTCAAGACACTTCCCCTGGAGGAGAATGCATAATATACTCTCAACCGAACCAAGTACCTGTGAAACTATATTTTTCTACAATAAAGAAAAAACAGCAAAGTGTTTACTTCAGCCCAGCCACTTAAGAGTTCCAGAACTTATTTAAAACAATTAATGTAATACCAAAAGAGCTATTACATTTAGTGGCAGTGAAGTGAGACAAATAAGATAATCAGTCAGACACTCAGAAACAAATAAAACAAGCAATTCCAGTGACTTAAATGGCACTTTTAGTGAATCATCAACAAACAAGCATTTACAAGAAAAAGAAGTGACCAGTGACTAGAAACACTTGCAAACGTATACACAGAAGCACAGTGGTAACAAAAACATTATAAAAGATTGCCAACTTAGCAGTCAACCCCTCAGTGACACACCCAACTGAAGGTTACCCTGACCGAAGCCGAGAGCAGCCAAGCCTACCCGAGTGTGGGCTGAGATCACTACCAGCTAACACTACATCACCGGAGTTAGGAAGGTTGTCAAAGTGGTTCCAGACAAGCAAACAATCTCTTGCTTAAACAAGCAAGCCTCATCGATGTGCAACAGAGCTCAGCCCCAGGCTGATCGCAGCAAGACAGAGGACAGCCCCAGGTCAGCCCCCAGGCTGATCACAGCAAGACCCAGGTCAGCCTCCAGGCTGATCACTGCAAAAGAAGGTCAGCCCCACAGGTGGATCACTGCAAGAAGGTCAACCCCCCAGGCTGATCGTTGCATGAGGCCGCCCCACCCCCCCCCCCCCCACCAAGTGGATCGCCATAAGACCTGACGTCATCGCCAGCGCGAAACTATATGGACTCTCCACTCAGGTAGATCACAAACAATCACTATTTTATAAACTACAGAAACACAAGTGAACTTCAAGAAGTCTTCACATGTAGTCAATATAAAATATAAATTACTTTCACAAATGAGCGAAGGTAAAATTTACTATACACATTTAGAAAGTACGTCCTCTACTTACAAAAAGTAGAAATATATTCTATACTTTTACATACTTTTAGTATTTTTTAATACTTTTTAATAACGTTATTATTTTTATCTTCATTTTCATAACTCATTGTAAATATTTTTGCATTACGCCATGAGTGGGCAACGTAGTGAGTTTTATACAGTGAGTGAAGTGAAAAATATTCCTATATATGGACCCTCTTCAAAATTTTGGGTATCAAACAGGAAATTAGTAAATCAGACTCTGATAGTCAGTCATTTAATAATTCACAGGAGCAAGTGGCAACTGATAGTGAGGAAGAATTACCGCAACTTGGCCAAATAGAGTTAACACCTACCGACTCTTTAGCTAGCTGTGAAAATTTCATAGATTCTCAGTTTGAGGATTTACACAGTAGACAATTAAGGTCGGGTAACATTTACTCACTACCTTCACCTGTTAATAACGCTAGTGCTTTAACTAACACGACAAAAATGGCATCAGGTGGTTCTACTAACCCAACGACTTCATCGGTCTGTCAAACTGTAAAGATACTTCCATATCACATTATGGTACAAGAGTTTACTGCAGAGGATCCAGATTATACTACTTTAGCATTTCTGCGTAAGTGCGAGGATGTAATGAGAAATAATAATGTAACTAATGATGTAGATAAAATCTCATACGTCCGAAGCCTTGTCAAAACCGGTAGTCGCGCAACTAGAGCTATCTATGCTTCAGCCATCGATGAAGACACTGATGATTATCCAACGTTTAGGAAACAATTCATCTCCTTTATTGGGTCAGGTACCAAAGGAGGTCCGCTTACTTGGATTTTCCAGATGGCAGTGCGTACACGTGACACTCTGTTCGCAAATGATGAGCAAGACACTCAGATTTTTGCCGGACACACTAAGATAGATCTCAAAACTTATATGGAATTCTCAGATTGGTTCGATGACAATGACAACTTGTCTAAATTTCTACAGGGTTATTGAGTTCCTTCAGTTTATCTTGTCGTCAAATGAACCCTTACGCAAGCCCGAAAGAAAGAATTTAAAGTAGGGACTAAGCTTGTAGACTACGTGGAGGAAATTGCTGAACCAGCGGAACTTATTCCTAGGGCTCTGTCAGTGGCACCAGTCACCAGCTCTAAGGAACAACCACAAACCGTCACCGGTACCAAACCCCAAAACATACCTTTTTGCAAAGTCTGCAAACATAAGGGACATACCACAGAAAAATGCTGGTTTGCAGGACAAGCAGATAAATACCCAGCCAGCCAGTGGCAAGATCGAGGAAAAGGATCTTTGCAGGACTAAAAATTCAGATAGTCCTGCTAAACCAAAAACTCCAAAGGGACATTACACAGGAAATAATATGTCTCCAAACACTAAAGGCACTCAGAATAAATGGTGTATAGTACATCAGTCTCCATACCACAACACGGAAGATTGCAGAAATATACAGCGTATGAGGCAAGAAATTGAAAATCGAAGGGAGACAAGTACACAGCCTTCGGGGGAAGAGGCGCGCGCGTCTAGCAACACGATCTAGGATAGCATCAATGGCTCAAGAAAACAACGCTTCCATCACCAGCTCATTAATCACCGAGTTAAACAAAGTGGAAGTGTTGACTGTACCCGCAAGGATAGGTATAACAATCAGTTATCCCTAGATATAGATATGGGAGCCTGTGCTAATGTTATCGCATGGAAGTCATTCAATAAACTCCACTGACGATATCCTTCAAATATGTGGCCAGTAAGACCTACAGACATTCCTCTGTCCGGTGTATCAGGAATCCAATTAGACATAGTGGGGGTGATAACACTACCAATCCGTTTTTCTAGGTCAGTCCAGTAAGGCATTTCTGGCGGACTTCTACATAGTGAACGCATTTTCTTTGCCAGCGGACGGGTTACTTGGTCTGACCACTCTAAGGCAGAACAACATTAACGTTCAGCCACGAGATCAAACAATCACGTATAATTGTAAGACATATCCTGCAATACAAACTTCACATCCATTGCTTACTTCGGGTGTTCGTGTAATAACTGCCTCGACAGGCGCGGGGGAGTCTTTGGCACAGAAGCAACTAGTTATGGAGTCACTCTCTGAAACTCCACCTAGTAGCTCAAAGGACATTTCTGATGAAAGCGGCCAGAACTGGACTCTTAACACCTGCTGTGTTAACTGGTGTACAATGGTAACATAGCCAGGAACTAACTAGAGTTACAGTATGTTTGCCAAATGTGAGTGAAGGAACAGATGTTGTGTGTCTGAGTGAAAGTTCATGAGTGAAAGGTTTGTCACTTGAGTCTACCTTAAGCACTGTTAGATTAGGTAGTATCACAACTGTCCTCATTCTCAATAGAACTGGGGACCCATAACCTTATGAAAGGGATATTGTTTAGGTAATTTCCTTGTTTACAACAAAGCGGTTGTCGAAGAGCCTATAGAAATACCAATAGGTAGAATAACACTGGGGGAATCGAACTTAAAATCACATACTGTAGATAAAGCAGCGTTAATAGCGCCACACGTGAAAGTAGTCGATCATCGTCAAGGCCAAAGCGATCTTTTAGAATTACTAACCGAGTTCAAGGAAATCATAACATTACCTGGAGAACCCCTAGGTAAAACAACGTTAACAAACCACCCTATTCCACTCAAACAGGACACTAACCCAATCTACATCCCAGCATATAGACTACCCCGCAGCAGAAGGGCAGTAGTCCAACAGATAGTACAAGACATGGTGGACCAAAAGCTAATCCAACCTTCCTCACCACCATGGAACTCGGCATTATTCCTAGTTCCCAAGAAAGATGGATGGAAACCAGCCATAGATTTACGATGAGTCAACCAGGCAACTGTACCAGACAGGTTCCCAATGTCTGTCCTAACTGAATTACTACAGTCTCTAGGAAAAGACAACACCGACTTCAGTACCCTAGATTTACTTAGCGGGTACTGGCAAATTCCAACATGAGGAATCCCGCAAGGTAACTGCGTTCAGTACACTAATGGGACATTTCAAATTCTTAAGAATGCCATTTGGCCTAAGAAATGCGCCGTTTACATTCCAAAGAATGATAAATACCTTGTTGGCTGGAATGATAGGTAACACAGTCTATGCCAATCTAGATGATCTTATCATAGTAAGCAAAGATGTGCAAAGCCATTTAAAGAAACTACGAGAAGTTTTCACAAAGTTTCAAATAGCTAGATTGAAAGTGAAACTTTCCAAATGTGAATTTTTCAAATCTAAAATACAATATCTCGGATATGTAGTGGATGGCAATGGTATGCACACAATAGATTGCAAGGAAAAGGCGAAGCAATTCCCTTGTCCCAAGAACGTAGATCAACTTCGTAGTTTCCTAGGATTATCAAGGTACTACCGTACTTGCATTAAAGGTTATGCCAAATTAGCCTCACCACTCACTAAACTCCTCATAGTATGTAGAGTTTACATGGAATAAAGAACGAGAGGACAGTTTTAATGCCTCGAAGAGGGCCTTAACGAACGCTCCAGTGTTGGCCTTTCTGGACTACACAAAACCATTTACCATGTGCACTGTTGCCTCAGGCCTAGGTTTAGGGGCGGTGCTCATGCAAACTGATCATCGAGGAAAATGGTGTGTAATAGCATATGCCAGTCGCACCCTCAAAGATGCAGAAACACGTTATTCAGCTACGCATTTGGAAGCATTAGCTGCAGTGTGGGCTCTCAAGCATTTTCGGGATCTCATTTTGGGATATCCAATCATAGTCCACACAGATCATGTGGCCGTGACAGAACTATTTCATGGGAACAACTTATCAGGGAGTTTAGCGCGCTGGTATCTAACCATACAGGAGTTCGCTCCCAACTTCAAGTATTTGCCGGGCCTTGCGAACGTGATAGCTGATTCGCTATTTGGAGCTCCTGTCACGCCTCTACCTACGTTCACCTTGTCACAGTTAAAGGATGAACAGTTACAGGATCCGCTGTGGTCCAATGTTATATATGCCTTAGAATCGGGAGATGACGTAAATTTGCCAAAATTTCCTCTACCACTCTCACAGTTTGAGCTGCGGCACGACATACTATATCGCTCGGCGAAAACACAACAGGAGTCAATCTCTCAAATTGTTATTCCTACATCATTAAAGGAATACATTCTCACCCTCTTCCATGATGTACCCCAAGCTGGGCATCCAGGGCGAGACATACAGTATGTCTAATAGAAATTAGACAAAAATATTATCGGAAAACTATGAGGACCGACATCGATCGTGTGCAAAACACAAGAGAACAACGATGGATCCCGCTCCAATTTTAGAATACCCGACACCGGAACGTCCGTGGGATACAGTAGTGATCGATTTCTTGCAACTACCAAAAAGCCATCAAGGCTCTAGTTACATAATTGTCTGCTTTGACCACTTCTCTAGATTTGTGGTACTAGCACCATTGCAGGATAAGTCGGCCGAATCAGTGGCTCATGCATTAGTCACTCATCTTATCTGTCCTTTTTCTACACCTAGAGTGATACTCTCAGATAACGGGGCAGAATTTAAGAATCAACTCTTAACTGCAATATGTCAACAATATGACATCAATGATCAAACAAACCTTCACAACCGCCTACCATCCATCTTCAAATGGTTTGGTCGACCGAACAAATAGAAAAATTCTTGAGATTCTAAAACATGTGGTGAATCCAAAGCATAGTTCATGGGAGGACTGGCTTCCACAAGTTGCAGCATCCATCAATGGATCTATCGATTGCTTTAAAGCCAAATCGCCATTCAACATAATTTACGGTACCGATAAACGCTTGCCATATGATCTACTAGCAGGAACCCCAGACCCTGTGTACAACATGGATGACTATGCCAAGAAGCAAATAAATGTTTTCACAAGCATCCATGGAAAAGTACAAAAACACTTAGCAGCCTCGCGTGCTGAAATGATCTGCAAGCAACACAAAAAAGCTAAGCCTATAATTCTAGAAATAGGAGACGAAGTAGCCTAATGATAAAAGCGCCAGAATGCATATCAAAACTCTCGCCTAAATCCACAGGTCCGTACAGGATTAGAGAGAAAGAACGTGGAAACAAATTCCAAGTAGTTGAGCTAATGACAAATGTAACAGATATAGTACATGTAGATAGAATGAAAAAGTCAGCAGAGACTTAGTAGGGACTCCTAATGTAAATCAAACACATCCTACTGTAGCGTAGTGTATGTTGCCAGTTGTCTAATTTCCCTTTGTGTTTGTCTATTTTCTCTTTGCTAGGCTCACATACATACGTACATATAGGAGATCGCGCACAAAGGATGGAAGTGAGAAAGGAAACTCAGAATTGCTTAACTCTACATGTATTTTAGGTACAATGCAGTGCTAGGTTGTTGTTGTTGTTGTTGTTGAGATTGTCGGACCGAAGTCCGACGCGGGCAGCCAGACCGGATTGGGATTGGAGGTTGTCCTACCTGCAGATATGAAAGGATACTGCAGGTTGCAAGTGTGAGCGGTCCCCCGATCAGTGGACGCTTACCACCAACCCCCACTCTTGGACGTGGTCAGTTTCGGAGTGGCGCGCCCCCCGGACCCCAGAACTGGAGTCCGCACTTGCTGGGAGAGGATACTTTCTAAGCTATCTGGGTGGTGGGTATCGTGTGATGACCCGGAAAAGGTGGTGAATGTGGTTTGTTTGGGCCTTTCGGGTTAGAGTGGCCGCTGGTGTTGTGTGCTTCTTGGAAATTTCGAGTTCTGTTTCGGAGACTTTGTGTGACTTCGCAGTCGAGGAGATAGTGTTCAAGTGGGTTGGCTGCTGGATCCTGACAGTAGGTGCATTCCATGACGTCATTTCCGATCATCTGGCAGGAGCACTTGTACCCTAGTCGTAGTAGATGAAGGCTGACTTGGGTCTGTCTTGGTGTTTTCTTGTCCGCGAAAGGTGGTTCCCCTTTTGTAGCCGCCAGGTACCATTTGGCTGATTGGGAACCAGCATTGAATGCGTGAAGGAAGCTCTTTTGGATGTGGAGCTTGCTAGTCTTTCTGAGGTGATTCTTGATCTGTTGCACGCTTGCTGGAACTTGAATGTGTACGCTACTAGAACGTGTGGCTGCCTTGGCTGCTTCGTCTGCCACGTCGTTTCCCCCGATCCCTACATGACTGAGAATCCAGTGTAAGACGACTGGGCGGTTTTGGCTTTGGAATTCCTGTAGCTGTGCGAGGATCGAGGTTATGATGTGGACGTTGTCTCTTGGTTGACTGTGTTGCAGCGCCTGCATGGCCGATTTCGAGTCCGTGTGAATTATGATGGACTTGTTGTGTTGTGTTGCAGCGTGCTGTAGGGCCTTTGAGATTGCTACCAGCTCTGTAGGGTGGAGCAGTCATTAGAAAGTCTCCATCGGAGGGTCTGACCTTGGGTGTAGAAGGCCGCTCCGGATGTATGATGTTTTGGATCCACAGAGCCGTCTGTGAAGTATGATGCTGCATCAGCCGGTGTCTCGGTAGCTATGGCTTCCAGAGTTATTTTTTTGAGGTCCTCCTTCTGGAGGTTGGCTTTGCAATCACCTAGGTCGGTAATTTTGAATGTGGCTGGTGGAGGGCTCCATGGTGGAGGAACAACGTAACCATTGTCTCGTGTGTCTTGGTTGTTCTAGACGAGTGTCTCTGCTTACAGGTGTCGGATGACCTCGCTTGCCTCGTGCGACCAGGTGGCCCCTCGCTCTCTGTGGTCGAGGTGGAGGGAGGCACTGATTTGCGATTTGGCAGCTGTGGGCTTATCTGATCTACAGATTTTGTCGAGGAGACCGGCTGTCACCTGCTTGACCCGTACTGCCAGGGGTGGTAGTTCAGTTTCCATTTGCAAATTGCAAATTCTGGTCCACATGGGTGCTCCGAGCATGGTCCTGAGAGCATTATTTTGGATAACTTCAAGCTTAGCTATCTGGCCTTCTCTCAGTCCAATGAGTGCTGGAGCACTGTAATCTACCAGCGATCTGATGGCGGCCGTGTAGTAGGCTTTGAGCACATGAAGGTTTGCTCCTGCGGTTGTGCTGGTGAGCGACCTCATTATATTGTGTCTGCTCTTCGTCCTGTGCCTGAGATACTCGAGTTGCGGCTTGAAAGTGAGTTTCTGGTCAAACCAGATTCCAAGACACTTGTGGGTGTTGGTCCAGACTACCGGCGTGTTTTGTATGCAGAGCATCTTGTCTGGTGTGTCTGTGCAGATGGCCATCGCTTTCGACTTTGCTGGATTTATCTTGAGTCCAAGTCTGTTGCACTCCTCTTCTATACGTTGGAGTGTGTGTTGCGTGTTGGCTAGTCTGTTTGATCCTCTTACTATAAGCTGTAGGTCGTCTGCATAGCATAGGAGCTTGGCTGTTTGTCTGAAAGGAAGTTTGACAAGATTTTCCATCAGGACATTGAACAGCATTGGACTGAGGATGCCTCCTTGTGGGGTTCCGTTTTCATGGACCCTATAGCTTGAGGTTGCTCCCTGAAAGTGTACTCTTGCTTCTCTCTGTGTGAGGTAGTTTTGGATCCACCCCAGCAACCTTCCTTTGACGCCTTTTTCAGCGAGCGTCGTTATAACGGCCAGTGGATTTGCTAGTTCGAAGGCCTTCTCCAGGTCGAGGAAGACAACCAGAGCTGGTTTGTAGTCCACTGTGCTGAGTATGTCGGCGATGTTGTTGCCTGTGCCGGTGTTCTCGGCGTAAGCAAAAATGTGAGGGTGTGGGCTGCCTACTTTCCACTTGAGTCGGTTGAGAGCCATTCTTTCTCCCGTCTTCGCTATGCAGCTGAGAAGAGAGATGGGTCTCGGTTTGTCTTTTTCTCTGGGCTTCGGAATGGGCTGTATATCTGCCTTCTTCCATTCCGGTGGAAGTCTTTGTGCTGTCCACGAAGCATTGATGACTTGTAGCAAAGCCTCGTGTCCGGCTTTTCCGGCATGGGAAAGCATGGAGTAGGTTATCCTGTCGGCCCCTGGTGCTGTGTCCTTGCTTCGTTTTAGCGACTTCTGGAGTTCTTGCTGGTTGAAAGGTCTGTCGGTGTCATCTTCACTGTTGCAGGCCTCTTCGATCATCTGGAGTCTGACCTGTCGCAGACGCCGTTGTGTCTCCACCGCCTGTCTCGGGAGGTTTTTTCGTTGCTGCTCGGTCAGAGAACAGTTTTGCAAGTCTCTCGGCTTCCTCTTCTGGGTTGGGATGGGTTGGTGGTGGTGGTGTTGCCTTCCCAGATGCCCTTCAGATCTGGGCCCACATTTTGCCAAATGAGGTGTGCTCGTTCAGTTCGGAGCCCCACTTGAGCCAGCTTACGTTTTTTATTTCTTCCTTCTCTTCCCTGGTATCCTTAACTATGACTTGCAAGGAGATGTCTGTTAGCTTCCGTGGGTTGTCTCCTGTAGTTTCTTCGGGCCATGTTCACTCTGTGGTTGAGTTCTTTCACCCTGGGACAGTAGTACCAGTAATCATTGTACTGTCTTGATGTGGGTTTTGTTTTTGGGATAGCCTCTTCTGCCGCTTGGTGAAACGCCTAGACCAATTGTTGGTGGAGGGATGTCTCGTCCACGGGTGCTGCGCCGGCCGGCTGTGATTTTTCGCGCCACTTAGCCAGGTGTTTCTTAAAGAGTCCCCAGTCTGCCTTTTGGGTATTGTATCTCCATCTCGGCGGGGGTGGAGTGGGGAGTTTGTTCACCTTCAGCGTTGTTAGGGTGGCGAAGTGGTCGCTGGTCAGCGTAGGGCGTAGCTGCCAGGAGGCCGAAGGCTGTAGTGCACTGGAGACGAAGGTTAGATCTAGCCTTCCTCTCCTAATGTGGATAGGCTCTCCGGTGTTCAGGAGGCAGATCTCGGATGTGTCTTGAAAGGTGGTGTATAGGTGTAGGCCGTCTTCATTTGTGGGGCTTACCGAGCGTAGGAAGGGATGATGTGCGTTGAAATCCCCTCCTATGAGTGTGGCGTGGTCAGCGGCTGAAGCGAATAACTGAGTCACCACCTCCAGTGAGCCCCTTGGGTTCTTGTAGATGTTGTGAACAGTTAATTCCCGTTCTGGAAGGGTTACTTTGACGGCCTGTGTCTCAATGTTTTCCCCACATGGAAATTGCTGCGTGACATCGGCGGAGGGTATGCTTGACTTGACCAAGATCATACATCCTCTTGTTGACGCCTGCGTCAAATGCCTCCTGTATATCTTGTAACCACTGAATTTGAAACAGTGGTGTTCTTGTAGAAGTGTTTCTTGTAGCAGTATAATGTCAAGCTTGTCCTTGGCTGCTGCTTCTTGCAGGAGGTGTTTCTTGTTTTTGATGCCCTGAGCATTCCATGTAAGGATGTTCAGCGTGCTGATGTTTTCCACACTGTTTCATCGGGGACTTCTGGTGGTCCTCGATGGAAATGTTCAGTTCCGATTCCGACTGGATCAGGTTCATATCTTCTTGTTCTGTGGGGGTTTTTGCCTTCTGGGCTGTGGTTCGGTTCAGGGGAGTTGAAACGTCCAATTTCTTTCTGGGAGCTGTCGATATCTTTGGTTCTCTGGTGGCCTTTTTCGGTGTGGAGTGTACCTCGGCTGTCACTCGTGTGGGGACCGGCGTGGCGTCCTCCACTGAGGTGGCTGGAGTTGTAGTGACTTGCCCGAGGACGCTCCCCATGAGTGTTTGGAGCTGTGTGGGTTGGATCTTGTGGCCCAGTAGTCCGGCTAGGCCCTCCGCGAAGGTTGTCAGTACCTTGGCTAGGTCTGATACGTGTATCATTCCTTCTGGTGCCTTGGTGTGTGCTTGTTTTGTCTTTTTCGTGGTTGTCGTTGTCTGCTGCTTGGGTGGCTGAGGAGTGGCCGTAGTGAGGCCAGGAAACTGGGCTGCACTTTGGGTGTTGACTGGCTGAGGAGGTTGGCTTTGTTGTTTTTGCCTTTGGGTTCCCCACACGAAGGTACTTGGTGGGGCTGGTATGCAGGCGGTGGGGGCCGGTCTTACTGCTGGTCGGTTTGCCTGGGCCGTCTTTGTCCTCTCGGAGCATCCAGGGTTCCAGGCGTGGTGTTTGCCCCCGCAGTTTGCACACTTGGGGGCAATTTTTTCTCCATTTTTCAATTTGGTGAGGCAAGAGTGTGTGCCGTGCTTCTGCGCGCAGACTGCGCAGATTTCCTTGTACGTGCACCTCGTCTGGTGGCGCCCGTATTTCTGGCATCTGAAGCACCGCAGGGGCTCCGGAACAAAAGGCCTCACTTCGTAGATCCCCCAGGTTTTGAGGTCTGTGGTGCTGGGGGGTGGACCGTAGTGTGTTATGAGCACTTGTTTTGTGGTGGCCGTCTTGTCGGACGGGGGAGAGCATCTCTCGGCTTTTAGGATCTTCTGGTGGTTCTCCAGGGGTTCGAGGGGTAGTTCCTTTGCGTACCGGAGGACTACCGACTTCATCAGTTTCTGGGCGGGGTCCAGCTTGGTTGATGCAACGGTGGTGGTGTTTTTCAGGTAAGTGTCGAGGGTGGTGGCGGAGTCCTTGTCTTTGGGGTGAATAATCATCCCCCCCTTTAGGTTGGGCCGCACTGAGAACTTGGCCAGTGGATTTAGTTTCTCCATCTCTGTGATGGCGCCATATGTCGTTTTCGTGTCCGTTTTCAATATCCGGAATTTGGGCAGTGTCGTTGGGGGTGAGCTGGTGGTGGTGATGGGTGCCTTTTGGGCTGCTTGACGGCATTCGTTTCCCGAAAAAGCGCGTCGGCGTTTTTTGTTTTCAACCTTCGTCCAGTTGTCGTCCTCAGTGGCGGTAACAGTGGTGGTGGAGTTGTTGGAGGTGGTGGCAGTGTTCTTGCTTTTCAGGGCTTCGTGGAAGGCCCGTAGCTGGTCCGCTTTCTCTGTGCAGAGCCTGTCGTGGTTCGGGTCGTCAGGTTGGCGGTTCAGGCGGGGGTCGCGGTTAGGAGGGCGTAAGCACTCCATAACCGGTGGTTAAGTGTTTTTTTTTTTTTTTTTTTTTTTTTTTAGAGCCTACCTATTCCGGTTGAGTAAGTAGCAGAGGAATTTCAGCACTCCCCACAGGCAATGATGGCCGGGTGGTCGTACAGTGGTTCCTGAGCTTCTCTTCCGGAGCCCCGTTGGGGAAACCTAATTCCTAGTGTATGTGACTGCTCACTTATAGACGTGAGCTAAGTGTGCCTATTGGGGAAGGATTAGGATTGCTACCCTCTTTCCAGGTGGACCCGCACGATCACGGTTTTCCTGGAAAGACTCGGCTGGGATGGGTTCTTGCTCCAACCCCCTTTCGTGTTCACAATCTCCTGGGAGGGAGGTGAACAGTTACAGGGGGGACCGCAGGACGAATACACTTTTGAAGGTGCAAGTCGCTGGGCCAGAGTGAAAAAAGGAAAAATAGCAGTAGAAGGAAAAGAGCTCAAACCACGTCGGGAATATCGCGCTATAGCTGCTCTCCAGCTATAGCTGGAGGGCAAGCTAATGCTCGATAAACCGAAAACGCTCGTGAGTTGTTGTCGACGATGCCAGTGGTAGATGGTCCGGTCCGGGAAGATGGCCAACAATGGCACCAGAGAGAGGGCGGTCTTCACAGTTCCGGGTCCAGCAGGAGGTCTTGTTGAGAGGTCTTCTTTGTTCAGGAGAGTGTGTGTGACCAATGCTAGGACTAGTATTGGGGATTGCTGGCCACTTCGCCTTTGGGCTATTTCAGCCGGAGCTGATGTCTTCTTTCTTCTTCTTGAGGTTTCTTCTTCTAGTCTTGGTCTTCTTTCTTGCTACAACTAATCTGATGTTCTTGTTTCTTCTTTTCTTGTTATTCTTGTGTTCTTCTTGTTCTTGGTATTTTGGTTTCTTCTTTTTTTTTGTTGTTTTATTTGGGATGAATTATGGTATGAGTGAGTGATATGATAGTGAGTTACTGACAGACCAGATGAAATGGCCGGTCAGGTGACTAGTTTCTCTGTGTTTTGATTTTTTTTATTTTCTTTTATTGTCTTTTTGTAGCCCGTGTCTTTTTGTTTGAATATGTGTTGGTGGGTGTCAGTTTTACTTGGTAAATGTGCGTGTTGTATGTAATGGAAAGGTTTGTGATATGTCTCTCATGTTGTATGTTTAAATTTTTGTTTTATTCATTTTTATTTGCTTTAGGGCATGGTTACATACATATTATAAATATAAAAAAAGTTCATGCGTGTGTCAATCATAACATGCCGATAAGACGGGTCTCCTTGAGGAAGATTATTACAGCGTCACTTATGGTGACATCATCTTGCAATATATTGGGTACAGTCAGCACGAAGCCTCGCTCGGCAGCTAGCATCACCAGCTGCCGGCGTTCTGGTTCGTACTGGCTGCACTCCGTCAGAATGTGTCGGATAGAAAGAATTTTGTTGCACGTGGCACAGATAGGTGGAAAGGAGTTGTGTAAATAGGCTTTTAGGTTGGTCAAATAGGTACAGTTCAACCTTAGTCTGGCGAGAACGACCTCTTCCCTCCTATTCTTTCTGTATGCTGAAAGCCAGTTCCCTATGTTAGTCTTCCAGTTGTTGTGAAGATCTAACCTCGTCCAATCAAGTTGCCACTTCCCTGTTGTATATGTCTTCCCCAAGGAGAGACACGACTGACGCTCCCAGGGTACATTGGTTGTCTCCCCGAGACCCACAGTCGCTTTTGCTAGTTTGTCTGCCTGATCATTGCCCCGAATGTTGCAATGCCCAGGCACCCATATCAGCACAATATTCTTGGCACACTCATGTAGTTTATTAATAATGTTGCAATGTATCTCATTGCTGGTAGTATCACCACCTTGAATTGCTTTAAGAGCTGACATGGAATCTGAAATGACAGCAACATCATTGACATCGCTTGTTATTGCAATGTCCATGGCTCTACTTATTGCAAACATCTCTGCAGTGAATATGGTTGTATGCCGCGGCAGGCGGGAGCTCCACTCCCCGTCTCTGCTCCAGATACCGGCTCCAACGTTGTCGTCAGTCTTGGATCCGTCGGTGTACACGTGAGTATAGGCGCTATATCCTTCCAGAAATTGATAGAAAAGTTGCTTCAGGAGCTCAGGATGAAGGTCATTCTTCCCTCCTGGAAGCCACGATGTTTCCACATGGAAGTTGGGGTTCTCCCATGGCGGACACAACGGTGGAAAGTATCTATCAACGTCTTCCCAGTGGATACCAGCACCCTGGCACAAGGTCTGGAGGCGGACAACCAAGGACGGGGACCTGCGCAGCTGCAGGAAACGGAATTTAGCAACAGCACACCAACCTGGGTGGCCTGTGCCGCGCCTCCTAGCCGCACTCAACCCGTACCTTAGCGTCAACATGTCCCTCCTGATGTGGAGTGGAGGGACATGGGCCTCCACCTCTAGTTTTTCTACACGTGTACACCTGTAAGCACCCAGACATAGACGAAGGCATCGGTTCTGCATTCTGGTCAGCTTTGCATACAACTGGCATCCATAATCAAGTTTTGATCTGATCAGGGTCTTATACACCATTATTAAAGATTCCTATCGGCTCCCCATGTAGTACCTGATAAAACTTTCAGGATGTTTGTGACTTTAAGACATCTACTTTCAAGCTCGTTCATGTGGTTTTTCCACGTTAATTTCCGGTCAAAATGAACACCGAGAAATTTTACTGAAGTCTGAAATTTAATAGGAGTATCATTTAATTTTAATACTGAATTATTAATGTTACGTTTCTTAGTGAAGACTACTCTTACTGTCTTCTCAACTGAAAACCTAAATCCCCATTGTATTGCCCAGTGTTCAGCGGCTTTTAGGCCGGCCTGCACCCTTTGTGCAGATAGTTTCTCGACCCGAGAGGAGCGCCAGATTGCGCAATCGTCAGCAAACAAGGAGAATTTGAGGTCACTTAAGCCTACGCTTTATCATACGTTCCATGACCTTACACAGACAGTTTGTGAGCGAAATCGGACGGAATGAGTTGGTGTTGGTTGGGCATTTGTCCTCTTTGGGATCGGTATGACATGGGCAAAGTGCCATGAGTTTGGAAACGTTCTGGACGTCCAGATCTCATTGTACACTTCTAGCAATTTGTACAGGTTTCCCTGGTCAAGGTGCTTAATCATCTCGTATCGTATACCGTCAGGTCCAGGAGTAGAGCCCTTGCCCTTATTTAAAGCAAAGGAAAGTTCCTCTGGGGAAAATGCTCGGTTGTAGTCTTGTTCGTCCCCGTTCCCGAAGTCGAGATGCACGAGCTCGGCACGATTACGGAACACGCCGAAGCGTGGATCATGATTGGTGGAGCTACTGGCATCTGCGAACTTCTGGCCTAGGGCGTTGGCAATGGCCTGGGGTTCGTCGAGAAGCCGCCCTCCACTACTCACCTGTGGGATAAAAGTCCTTCCTCCTTTTGATCTGACACTTGAGACCTGAACCTCGGCGAGGTAGGTTCTCCCGGCTCCCCGCTCCTTCCCCCCGAGGTACCGCGTGACCATGATCATGATCACCCTAGCCCAGGCGAAGGTTGTGAGACTGATTCCGGTCGAGCACCCTTCGCGCAAGAAACTCAATCTTCTTGTTATAAAAGATTTTTTTGACCACATCGGACTAAAGGGGGTGACAGGGGTCGTCCGTAGCGGCGGTACCCTTGTCATCACCTTCGAGGAATGGGGGCAGACCCACAAATTACCCTACCGAACGATTATCAATGGAGTCGACGTCATGTTTGACGCCTTACTTCAGGATAACTTAGTTTTGGGAGTCATTTCCCACTCTGAAATTGAGTATCTCGAAAGAGACGAACTTGCCGAGCTGATTGGAGATCAGCTCTCAGTACTTAGGAAGCTGACCAGCACAACTGCCCTGGTTGGTTTTCCTAGGAAACTTCCTAGCTCCGTTATACTGGGTTGGGAGAAAATCCCAGTAAAACCTCAACAGCAAAAACCCACTCGCTGCTACAATTGCCAGAAATATGGCCATCTGGCGAGGAAGTGTCGTGCTCGCGTGGTGTGCTCAAGCTGCGGGGCACCCGGCCACACCGACGCTGACTGCCAGGCGGCCGTTAAGAAGTGCGCGGCTTGTGGTGGCCCTCACTCCTCCTCCGACCGGCTTTGTCCCAAGTGGAGGGAGGAGTGCAGGGTGGCCAGGCTGCGGGCTAAGGAAAAATTGACTTACAAGGAGGCTCTCCTTGCAGTCAAGACTCTAGAAAAAAACAACCAAGACCAAAACAAACAAGAAAAGAAGAAACAAGACAAAAGCGAACAAGAAAAGAACAATCAAGATATGAACAACGAAGAACCTGATAATATTATCATAATAGAAGACCAGACAGAACAAGACCAAAAAGAAGAAGACGAAGAACAAGAAGAAGAATGGAAAGTAAAAACTAAAAGAAGAACAAAGAGAAAAAAGAAGTCCAACCAATCAGCTTCGGCCGAAATAGCCTAACGGCGAAGAGGCCAGAAATCCCAAACAACTTGAACTTGAACTTGATCTGACCCGGTTTATAGCCGACCATACCTCAGAGGAAGGGGTATCCTTGTTAATAGTGGAGACGAATGCCCGCCAAGACTCTCTCTTGCACTCCCCGAGAACCCTCCTAGCCTTAGCTCTAGCTTTTTTATATTCAATTAGGTTTACAATAGATGGAATTCTGTTGAATAAACGGCATCGCCTATTTCGCTCACAAACCACTCGTCGGCAGTCTGGTGTCCACCATGGAACTCCAGGCCTGTGGGTTGTTGCAGAAGTCTTAGGAATTGTTAAATCTGCTGCGTGTATTATAGCTTGTTCTATGTGTGACATTTTGGTGTTGATATCTTCTCCAATGGTGTCTATACGAACGGCTCCTGAGTATGCCCCCCAGTCTGCTTTCCTAAAGTTGTAGCGCACCTCGGGAGTAGCCGTTGGGGCGCCACACTCATAAGAAATGCAGATCGGAAAATGGTCGCTACCCAGGGAGTCGTCGTATGTAGAAAATTTACAGTCTAATAGCAAGGAAGCATCAACTATAGAGAGATCTATAGCTGAGGCTGAGCCAAATCGTTCGTCCACTCGAGTCGCACTACCGTCATTCAGAAGAGACAATTTGCAGCCACCTGCTCTCCCCTCCCATCACTCCGGACACTGCCCCACCGCAAATGGCGAGCATTGAGGTCTCCGAGGATCATTTTTTTTCCCTGGCAGTTGGTTAAATAGCTCCTCAAGGTCACCATCGTCAATGAGCCCGCCCGGAGGACAGTATAGTGAGCAGACGGCAACATAGCCAGACCGAAACTTGACTCTGCACGCCACAGCCTGCAGGTTCACGCTCAGGTTGACTCTTTGTTGAGCGAATTCACTCCTAATATATAGGGCTACCCCCCTTAGGTTGTCTCCCCTGTAGGACGTGTAGTTGCCAAATACAGGTGGGTCGTCCTGATCCGCAAGTACCGTCCCTTGTAGGCAAAAAACGTCTGGCCGGAATAATGACTTTAGTAAATGAAATTGAGCATTTTTATTCCTAGCACCTCGGCAATTCCACTGGATGATATTGAATTTTAAGTCTGAGAGTTGATATGGTCAGCGTTTTGGGTTTTGTTTTTCTTTGCTCTTGTTTCTGGGGGGGAATTGTGTGCCGGGGTAAGTTCCCTCGTTTTACATGAGCAGTCTTCTGGCTCCAAAAAGCCAGTTGTCTGCTCGGCAGGGGCTCCCTGCCCCCGGTGTGTTTCGACAATGCGAAACAATGGTTGTGGTGAAGAGTCTCTTGTCATGCTTTCGATAGATAGCGACCTTTTCCTTACCTGGGGGTAGACAAGGTCGACAGTCTGCTTAAGTTTTGTGGTCTCGTTTAACTTGTTTTTAGTTTTAGTCTCGTTAGTAGTCATAGTTGTCTTTGAGTTTTCGTCGTTGGCGTCTGTGGTTGGATATCCGGTGAGTGTGGAGTCAGTTTGTGTTGCAATGGACCTGGTCTCAGTCTGTGTTCCAGTGGTGCACATTTTGGGAGGTGAGGTGTTTTTGGTTACAGCGGATGCGAAGGACATTCCAGGTGTTGGTGTCTGCAAGGACATCTCCACCTGCTTCCTAGCCTCCTTGTAGTCCAAATTAGTCTCTGCTCTCACCCTACTGATCTCATACTCCCTCAGGTAGGAAGGGCACTTCCTGTCTGAGGCAGCATGTTGACCCGAACAGTGGTAGCATTTTTCCTCCGTTTGTGTGCAGTCATCTTCCCTGTGTCCGGTTTGAGCACATTTACAGCATACCTGGGTGTTACGGCAGGCCTTACCAGTGTGTCCAAACCATTGGCAGTTGAAGCAACGCATGGGAAATGGAATGTATGTTTTCGTTTGGACTCTCTCATATCCTACCAATACATGGGAGGGCCTAACAAGTCCGTCAAAAGTCAGTACAGCTGTGTTTGATCGTTTTCGTTCTCCGTCTGCGGTCCTCCTATTAAAGACGAAGGCATCGACGACTCCTTGATCTTTCATGTGGTACTTAATTTCGTCATTACTCATTCCCTGGAATTCGTAGCTGTTAACTACAGCCTTACAGGTATTGAGAAATGCTGGGATATACGGTTCCACTATACAGTAGTTGAATGAAATGTTTTCAGATTCAAGGCGTCCCTCATTTGCTTAGCGTCTTTAACAGTAACTTGGAGTTCGCCTTTTCTTGTCTTTCGGACTTTCTCCACGTCCCCTATCTGATCCTTAATGGCCTTCTGGATAATGAACCCATTAATTTTGTCAAACGAGGTGGACGTGTCAACAGTCCGAAAGTGGATTACTCTGGCCTTCTCAGTTGAAACTTCAATGTTACGTCTTTGTTGGATGTTTTGGTCGGTGGTCGTTTCATTGTCTTTGTCTGTCAGTGGTCTTGGCAGTCGTGGGTCATTGCGATTGGTCTCCCGCCTCAGCTTGTCCCTGCCTGGACGAGTAGAGGGGAGCTTGCTGTTTCCCCTCCCAGAGGGCATGGTTGGGGTGGCTGGGAACCACCCCTTGGGTACAGTTTTAATTGTTTTTTTTTTTACATATACTGAGAAGTTGTTGGTGCACTAAGGTTATAGAAGGCCCTTAGTGCAAAAAAAAAACACTCTTACTTAAGGGCGATCCCCGAACAGTGGTGTGTCTGCACTATCACAGACGTCACTGCTGGATTGGCCCAGGTTTTCCCCGACCCCCACTGGATACACACAATCCCACTCTGTGAGGTGTGCACCACTGGGGGGGGGGGGGGGGGGGGCTTTAGCACGAATACTGAAGTATTGAAAAATCAGCAGGTGCCTCGGCCAGGGTAAGTAATAGAAAAAATGATGTGGAGAGAGAAAGCCCTCCTACCACGTCAGGAAGAACAACAGTTAGCGCTTCCTTCGCAGTTGTGTGGGTCACTCACACTAACTGTGGGGAGGGAAGGCTAAGGTTGTCAGTCCTGAACGTTCGTGAGGTGTCAAAAATTTTTGGAAAAATGAGCTGAGTCACTTTTTAATATGTAATTGCTGTTAAACAGCGAGAATCAGTGCATGTGCACAGGATCCGGTAAGCTATGGCGTATTGGAACCGTTACGGGTGAATAGCTGTTCCCGCAAGCAGGTGCGTCTCCTCCGGTGTCCAGTCAGCCTCTGGTGCTAGGGTAGGTAGGTATTGGGGATTACTGGCCACTTCGCCGTTAGGTTATTTCGGCCGAAGCTGATTGATTGTAGACTCATTTTCTTTGGACTTCTTCCTTTTCTTGTTTCTTCTTTTACTTTTCAATTTCCATTCTTCTTCTTCGTCTTGTTCTGGAATATTCTCATACACTTCTATAAACGGCGTTAATGATAGTGTTATAAAATCGGGTTTAATTTTGGCTTCTTCTTTTTCCGTGGTCTTCTTGGGGTCTTGATTTTTATTTGTTGTGGTCTTGTTCTGGTCTTGATTGGTCTTTTCTTCATTTTTCACTACAAGGAGAGCCTCCTTGTAGCTCAGTCTTTCCTTGATTCGCAGCTTGGCCACCCTACACTCCTCCCTCCACTTGGGACACTCCCGGTCGGAGGACGAGTGAGGGCCACCACAAGCTGCGCACTTCTTGGCGGCCGCCGAGCAGTTGGTGCCCGGGTGTCCCGCAACTGGAACACACCTCCCGAGCACGACACTTCCGCGCCAGATGGCCGTACCTCTGGCATTTGTAGCATCTTGTAGGCCTTCGCTGATACGGTCTTACTGGGATCTTCTCCCATCCCAGCAAAACGGTGCTAGGTGGTTTCTTTGGGTTGCCAACCAGTGCAGCTGTACTAGTCAGCTTCCGAAGTATTGAGAGCTGGTCTCCGATCAGCTCGGCCAGTTCTTCTTTTTCTAAATGTTCAATGTCTGTGTGGGAGATGACTCCCAAAACCAAGTTGTCTTCTATGCAGGCTTCAACTTGGATCTGGATCCCGTTGATTTCTCTTACATTTTCTAGTTGCTGGGCCTCTCCCCATTCCGCGAAGGTGACGATAAGGTCACCGCTGTCTCTGCGGACGACCCCTGTCACCCCCGTGATTCCTGAGGAGTCAAAAAACTTCCTCGGGACAAGGAGGTTCAGTTGCTTGCGCGAAGGGCGCTTGACTGGATACAGTCGAACGACCTTCGCCTGGTTGCAGGTGAACATTGTCTGGTTCACGTGGTACCTCGGGAGCAGAGAGAACCGACCTCGCCGAGGTTCAGTTCTCAAGTGTGCTAGGACTGGACTGGTATTGGGGATTGCTGGCCACTTCGCCTTTGGGCTATTTCGGCCGGAGCTGATGTCTTCTTTCTTCTTCTTGAGGTTTCTTCTTCTAGTATTGGTCTTCTTTCTTGCTACAACTAATCTGATGTTCTTGTTTCTTCTTTTCTTGTTATTCTTGTGTTCTTCTTGTTCTTGGTATTTTGGTTTCTTCTTTCTTCTTGTTGTTTTATTTGGGATGAATTATGGTATGAGTGAGTGATATGATAGTGAGTTACTGACAGACCAGATGAAATGGCCGGTCAGGTGACTAGTTTCTCTATGATTTTTTTTTTTTTTTTTATTGTCTTTTGTAGCCCGTGTCTTTTTGTTTGAATATGTGTTGGTGGGTGTCAGTTTTACTTGGTAAATGTGCGTGTTGTATGTAATGGAAAGGTTTGTGATGTGTCTCTCATGATGTATGTTTAAATTTTTGTTTTATTCATTTTTATTTGCTTTAGGGCATGGTTACATACATATTATAAATATAAAAAGAGTTCATGCGTGTGTCAATCATAACATGCTGATAAGACGGGTCTCCTTGAGGAAAATTATTACAGCGTCACTTATGGTGACATCATCTTGCAATATATTGGGTACAGTCAGCACGAAGCCTCGCTCGGCAGCTAGGATCACCAGCTGCCGGCGTTCTGGTTCGTACTGGCTGCACTCCGTCAGAATGTGTCGGATAGAAAGAATTTTGTTGCACGTGGCACAGATAGGTGGAAAGGAGTTGTCTAAATAGGCTTTTAGGTGGGTCAAATAGGTACAGTTCAACCTTAGTCTGGCGAGAACGACCTCTTCCCTCCTATTCTTTCGGTATGCTGAAAGCCAGTTTCCTATGTTAGTCTTCCAGTTGTTGTGAAGATCTAACCTCGTCCAATCAAGTTGCCACTTTCCTGTTGTATATGTCTTCCCCAAGGAGAGACACGACTGACGCTCCCAGGGTACATTGGTTGTCTCCCTGAGACCCACAGTCGCTTTTGCTAGTTTGTCTGCCTGTTCATTGACCCAAATGTTGCAATGCCCAGGCACCCATATCAGCACAATATTCTTGGCACACTCATGTAGTTTATTAATACTGTTGCCCTGTATCTCATTGCTGGTAGTATCACCACCTTAAATTGCTTTAAGAGCTGGCATGGAATCTGAAATGGCAGCAACATCATTGACATCGCTTGTTATTGCAATGTCAATGGCTCTACTTATTGCAAACATCTCTGCAGTGAATATGGTTGTATGCCGCGGCAGGCGGGAGCTCCACTCCCTGTCTCTGCTCCAGATACCGGCTCCAACGTTGTCGTCAGTCTTGGACCCGTCGGTGTACACGTGAGTATAGGCGCTATATCCTTCCAGAAATTGATAGAAAAGTTGCTTCAGGAGCTCAGGATGAAGGTCATTCTTCCCTCCTGGAAGCCACGATGTTTCCACATGGAAGTTGGGGTTCTCCCATGGCGGACACAACGGTGGAACGTATCTATCAACGTCTTCGAAATGGATACCAGCACCCTGGCACAAGGTCTGGAGGCGGACAACCGAGGACGGGGACCTACGCAGCTGCAGGAAACGGAATTTAGCAACAGCACACCAACCTGGGTGGCCTGTGCCGCGCCTCCTAGCCCCACTCAACCCGTACCTTAGCGTCAACATGTCCCTCCTGATGTGGAGTGGAGGGACATGGGCCTCCACCTCTAGTTTTTCCACACGTGTACACCTGTAAGCACCCAGACATAGACGAAGGCATCGGTTCTGTATTCTGGTCAGCTTTGCGAGTGTGGTGTCGCATGCCGAAGCATACAACTGGCATCCATAATCAAGTTTTGATCTGATCAGGGTCTTATACACCATTAATAAAGATTTCCTATCGGCTCCCCATGTAGTACCTGATAAAACTTTCAGGATGTTTGTGACTTTAAGACATCTGCTTTCAAGCTCGTTAATGTGGTTTTTCCACGTTAATTTCCGGTCAAAATGAACACCGAGAAATTTTACTGAAGTCTGAAATTTAATAGGAGTATCATTTAATTTTAATACTGGATTATCAATGTCACGTTTCTTAGTGAAGACTACTCCTACTGTCTTCTCAACTGAAAACCTAAATCCCCATTGTATTGCCCACTATTCAGCGGCTTTTAGGCCGGCCTGCACCCTTTGTGCAGATTGTCTCTCGACCCGAGAGGAGCGCCAGATTGCGCAATCATCAGCAAACAAGGTGAATTTGAGGTCACTTAAGCTGGGGGCTGGTGATAGGAAATCATTAATCATTATAAGAAATAATATTGGGCCCAAAACGCTGCCTTGTGGAACTCCGTTTTCTAGGACAAATGTGTCTGATTTTGCGTTACCTTTTAATTTGACGGAAAAAGTCCTGTCTTGCAAAAAATTTCTAATGAAAATTGGCAAATTACCTCTCAGACCCAAGGCGTGGAGCTTCATCATGAGGCCAGTCCGCCATGTCATGTCGAAAGCTTTTTCTATGTCTAGGAATACTGCAATTAGTGTTTCTTTACTGCAAAGAGCTTTTGAGATGTCAGTTTCAAGACTAATTAAATGATCTAGTGTGCTTCTACCTTGGCGGAAACCACACTGTCGATCATTCAATAAGTTGTTACTTTCCAAAAAATACATTAGCCTACGCTTTATCATACGTTCCATGACCTTACACAGACAGTTTGTGAGCGAAATCGGACGGAATGAGTTGGTGTTGGTAGGGCATTTGTCCCTCTTTGGGATCGGTACGACATGGGCAAAGTACCATGAGTTTGGAAACGTTCTGGACGTCCAGATCTCATTGAACACTTCTAGCAATTTTTCCAGGTTTCCCTGGTCAAGGTGCTTAATCATCTCGTATCGTATACCGTCAGGTCCAGGAGTAGAGCCCTTGCCACTTTTTAAAGCAAAGGAAAGTTCCTCTGGGGAAAATGCTCGATTGTAGTCCTGTTCGTCCCCGTTCTCGAAGTCGAGATGTACGAGCTCGGCATGATCACGGAACACGCCGAAGCGTGGATCATGATTGGTGGAGCTACTGGCATCTGCGAACTTCTGGCCTAGGGCGTTGGCAATGGCCTGGGGTTCGTCGAGAAGCCGCCCTCCACTACTCACCTGTGGGATAAAAGTCCTTCCTCCTTTAGATCTGACCCGGTTTATAGCCGACCATACCTCAGAGGAAGGGGTATCCTTGTTAATAGTGGAGACGAATGCCCGCCAAGACTCTCTCTTGCACTCCCCGAGAACCCTCCTAGCCTTAGCTCTAGCTTTTTTATATTTAATTAAGTTTTCAATAGATGGAATTCTGTTGAATAAACGGCATCGCCTATTTCGCTCACAAACCACTCGTCGGCAGTCTGGTGTCCACCATGGAACTCCAGGCCTGTGGGTTGTTGCAGAAGTCTTAGGAATTGTCAAATCTGCTGCGTGTATTATAGCTTGTTCTATGTGTGATATTTTGGTGTTGATATCTTCTCCAAAGGTGTCTATACGAACGGCTCCTGAGTATGCCCCCTAGTCTGCTTTCCTAAGGTTGTAGCGCACCTCGGGAGTAGCCGTTGGGGCGCCACACTCATAAGAAATGCAGATCGGAAAATGGTCGCTACCCAGAGAGTCGTCGTATGTAGAAAATTTACAGTCTAATAGCAAGGAAGCATCAACTATAGAGAGATCTATAGCTGAGGCTGAGCCAAATCGTTCGTCCACTCGAGTCGCACTACCGTCATTCAGAAGAGACAAGTTGGAGCCACCTGCTCTCCCCTCCTGTCACTCCGGACATTGCCCCACCGCAAATGGCGAGCATTGAGGTCTCCGAGGTGCCCACAGCATTAGAAGAAGCATCTGTTGTGAGAGTGGTCTGGGCGTTGGGGGCCGGGTGAGCCAGCAGGGTAAGGCATGTGATGTGCTGCTTGATAGTGGTGAATGCTGTAAAGGCCTCTTGAGTCCATATGAGAGGCTTGTGAGACGTCTTGGGGAGTCCCTTGAGAAGATCGTGGAGAGGAGCAAGGTTGTTTGCAGCCTGGGCAATGAAGCGGTGGTAGTAGTTGAGTAAACCCAGAGATTCTTGGAGCTTCTTCGCTGTTTCAGGTTTGGGGAACTCCTTGATGACAGTTACCTTCTGTGGTAGGGGTTGGATGGTGCTCGACGAGACTCTGTGACCAAGGAAGTCGATGGAGGAAGCTCCGAAGACGCATTTGGCGGGATGAACTTTCATGTTGTTGTTCTGCAGGCATTGGAGAAGGAGCTGTAGATGGTGATGATGCTCGGCAGGCGTCGGAGATGCGACGAGAATGTCGTCTATGATTAGACAGTGAAAAAGTCGAGGTCGCGAAGCATGTGGACCATGTACCTCTGGAAGGTTTGAGCAGCATTGCGTAGTCCAAAACTCATGTAGGCATACTCGAAGAGACCGAACGGAGTGGTGAGGGCAGTCTTCTGGATATCTGCAGGTGCCACTGGAATCTGATGGAAAGCACACTCCAAGTCGATCTTCAAGAAGATGGTCTTGCCGTGGAATTTGTGGTGGAAGTCCTGGACATGCGGGATAGGGTACCTGCCAGGTTTGGTGACGAGGTTCAGGGCTCTGTAGTCACCATATATCCTCCAGTCGTTGGATGATGGCTTTGGAACCACGTGAAGAGGAGATGCCCAGGGACTATTTGAAGGTCGAATGATGTCGTCTTGCAGGAGTCTGTTGAATTCCGCCTTAGCTGCATTAAGGAGCTCGGGGCGAAGGCGGCGAGGGCGTGAGAAGACTGGAGGTCTTGTAGTCTCGATGTGGTGGAAGATTCCCGACGTGGGTGGTGGTGGAGAGACTCTGGGTGATAAAAGCTTGAATTCCTTGAGCAGGGAGGAGAACTCGTTGGACAGCGAGAGGCAGGTGATAGTGTCGGCGACTGCGGCAGGTGTACCCCGGATCGTGTGTGCTGTAGGCTCATGGATGAGGCAGAGGCTGCTTGGGTCGACGATGGAAGGTGAGGAAGTCGAAGCCAAGGATTGGTTGAGAAACGTGTGCCACCACGAAAGACCAGCGCAGAGTATTGGGAAAACCAAGGTCTAAGGCGAGGATGTGTGCGCCGGAGGAGGTGATGGGGGTACCGTTGGCCGCGAACAGTTCATGTGAGGGTTGCTTCGATGTGTCTTGCGGTGAGGGAGGGATGATGCTGACCGATGCCCCTGTGTTAACGAGGAATATCCTGCCGGAGATGCGGTCGGTGATATGCAGCAGTGAGACGCCTGAAGTGACGGAGGTTGTGGCGTCTATCAATCCCCGTCGACGTCGTTTCCTCGAGTAGTTGCAGTTAGCTTCACAGCATCTAGTGTTAGCACCGAAACGTTGATGGTACCAGCAAAGGGTAGGTACACTGTGCAGGGGGGTGGTGGCGACGTCTGAGGTAGGACGGGGATGTTGGGGTCGGTAGGACTCAGTGCGTGGGGCAGGGGAAGGAGCAGCAGCAGGCTTGGAGTAGAGCTGCTCGAGGGTGGCCATCCTGCGGTGTAGAAATTGTAGCAGGTCCCTCATGTCCTGTTTGTCAGGTGGGATGCTACTTCTCTGAGGGGTGTTGATCTGGTTGTCGAGACCGGAGCTAAGTGATGGTGTGTGACCACCGAGTTATTCGAGGCAGCATGGCGCACAGCATTGTATTCATGGAATCCTCTGTCTCCTGTGGCTGTATAGGTTGCCGAGGTTGTAGAGTAGTCTAATGCCAAGAGGTCGAGTTCTGCAGGAAGCTTTTGAGTGTGAAGCTGGCGCAGGATATTTTCAGGAAGCCTGTGTGTGGCGGGAGTTCAGTCTCTGCATTTCGTCCCAGAGATGTGCAGGCGTTGAGTTGCCGAGGGAAAGACCGGATAGGTCTTGCAGGAGACTGGTGTCAGGCCGCTGGTATCACCTCTTGAGAGCGTCTCGTAGAGCTGTGAATTTGTTGTCATCTGGGGGGCTTAGTGATGACTTCTGAGATTTGTGTGGTAACTTCTGTGGGCAGGGAACAGACCAGGGCGATGTTCTTCTGTCTGTCTGTAGCTGTTGAGCCGATGAGAGCTACCTCCATATGGATTTACCAGTCTTCAATGTTGTGATTGAAGACTGGAAGAGTGATCCGTTTCTCATCCATCCTGTGTGAGTACGTCACTTCGTTGGTCACCATTTGTAGCGTAGTGTATGTGGCCAGTTGTCTAATTTCTCTTTGTGTTTGTCTATTTTCTCTTTGCTAGGCTCACATACTTAATTACATATAGGAGATCGTGCACTAAGGATGGAGGTGAGAAAGGAAACTCAGAATAGCTTAACTCTACATGTATTGTATGTACAATGCAGTACTATGGAGTTGCTATGTAGTGAGGAGCTTGTTGAGAGAAGGTCCTATCCGTTTGAGAGCGTTGAGTAGAATGACCTTCGGTCGATCGGTGATACGGAGAGAAGAGAGCATTTGCTCTGAGGGTGCAAGAAGGGTACAGTACAAGGTAAAGTTCAGAAGTGGGAAATAGAGGAGGAAGTTAACAGCAGGTGGGCAATCCACCTTGCGGAGACGGGGTTTTTTGTCTTCCGTCAACAGTGCTGCATTAGAGGACTCATGCGGTTAGGGAAGGCCGGTCTCAGCCAAGCTAAGCTAAATTGTTCTATTTGATGTTTCCTTGGGGCATATTATGATAGGGGGGGGGTCCCTCCAGGTCCTTGTGGCACTGGAGGGATGATCCCCATCTTTTTCGTTTTTTGTTTTTTATTGTGGGTGTTTGTGAACTATTTAGGTCTTTGTTTATTTGTGGGGTCCCTCCAGGTCTTTGTGTGACTGGAGAGTTGTGCCCATCTTTTGGTTCTTTTTTAGTGTATATATAGAGGCTCTGGTTCTTCGTTATAATTTTTTCTGCTTCTAGGCCACCATCTGTGTGATGTGTTGTTTTCCTCAATTAGTTGGTTTAGTATGGGATCCTGTTCTTGCTGGATTTTTTCCCATATTGCATTTGCTTGGGTGTGTATTCTGGTGTTGAGTGGGTCTATGCCGTGTTCTGTGTGTATGTTTTGTGCTGTTTGTGTGTATGGTGGTTGGTGTTTTGCCGCTCTTCTGAGGGCTATATTTTGCACTGCTTGAAATTTAAGTTGATTTGTTCTTGCGATTGTGTTCAGAGGTATCGGAGGGTATTCTAAGTGTGGTCTGATCAGTGCTTTGAATAGGTGCAATTGCGTGTTGGTGTTTAATTGGCGGAATCTTCTGAGCTTTGTAAGTTGTGATTTTGCCATAGCTATTCTTTCATTGGTGTGGGGGATTATTCCGTTTCTCGTTATCTTGAGTCCTAATATTTTTCCGTTGGCAGCATATGGTATTCGTTGGTTGTTGACAATAATAGGGTAGGGGTTTGTTTTTGCGATGTGAATTATTTTGAGTTTTTGGACATTGGTTTTTATCTTCCATTTTCGTTCATAGTTGTTTATTATCTCTATTTCTCTGCTTGTTCTAATGGCCATCATTTGTTTGGATTTTCCTGGGTACCTGACTATCTGTGTGACATCATCTGCGTATGCTATATATTCTGATTGCCGTGGTTGCGGCATGTCTGCCGTGTATACAGTGTATAATGTCGGCGATATATTACTGCCTTGGGGAACTCCACTATGAAGGTTGAAAGTTTGTCCTAGATGGTTGTCGATGATTAATTTGGCCTTTCTGTTGTCTAAGAAATTGCATAGTAGTGTTATGATATTGGTAGGCATGTCCAATTTGATTATTTTCAACTTCAGTCCTTCATGCCAGACTTTATGAAATGCTTTTGACACATCTCTTAGAATTATATTGCATTGGTCTCTGTTGCTTGCAGCATTTGCAATTGATTCGTATATTAGTGCTATTGCCGTGTTGGTTCCTCGATTTTTCCGAAAGCCGTGCTGTCTCGGGTTATATTTGTTTTCTTGGTCTAGAAAATTTCTGAGTCTGTGGTTGACTATTTTTTCCAATATTTTGCTGGGTGTTTCCAGTTGTGAGATAGGTCTGTAGTTCTCTGCTTGGGTATGGTTCTTTCCTGCTTTCGGGATGAGTCTGATTTTGGCTATTTTAAATTTGGTAGGGAAGGAGCCAGTTGCAAGTGAGGCATTGTATACATTTTTAAGCTGTTCGATCATAGACTGAGGAATGTTTTGTAGTACGATTTTATTAATTTGGCTTATGCCAGGTGCTTTGTTCTTGAAGCTTGCTATTGTTTTTTCAATATTATTTTGAGTTAATGGAGCAATTATTGGGTTATTGATGTTTAATGAATTGAGGTTGATTTCCCTGGTAGGTTTCCATTTCTCTGTGTTCTAGCTCAAATATGTTCTAGTTGCCTGTTCTGTTTCTTGGCAGAAGCTTCTATTGTCTTCGTCGTTGATTCTGAATATGTCTTTCCAGTATTCTCTAAACATTGGTTCTTTATCGTGTGGTTCTGTTGCCTTTCTACCGTTTTTGTCCTTTATGTAGCTAGTTTCTTCCGAATTAGTTCCCAATAGGTTTTTTTATTTTTTCCAGAATGCTTTTGGATTTCTGTAATCTGCTTGTGTATCATGGATCAGCTTGTTCCATGTTTCATTGTGTTTGTTCTTGCTTATGTCTTTCAGTTCTTCTTTTAGATTCCTGTATAAGATTCTGTTGTCATTGCTCCACCCGTGTGTTTTTGTGTATTCATATAGATTGGTGAATCTAGTTTGGATCATTTTCTCTTCATATGTTAATTGTGCATGTGGTAATGTACACTATGTTGTTTTTGGGATGTTGTTTTTCATTGCTGTTATTATTTCATTGTACCATGTATCCAGTGTTTTGTCAATCTCTGTTGTGTCTTTGTTGTGTAGGAGTGTTGGTTCGTTGTTGCTAAGATCCGATTTAAATTTTTCCCAATTTGCTCTATTGAGTGAAAATCTTGGGACTGATGGAATTTGTATCGGGGATGTGGATAGAGTTGCGATTATGGGTAGATGATCATTGGTTGTTGTGGGTCCAGCTTTTAGATGTACGTTTAGATGGTGATGCCTATTGGTTAAAACAATGTCTGGTTTTCCAGAGTTACCGGCTGATATGTAAGTTGCGAAGTCGGGCCCGAGGCGTGTTATTGTCCCGTGTTCGATGAGAGCATGGAGGATTTTTCCTCCCGGGTTTCTAATATTGTTTCCTAAGGTTGTGTGTTTAGCATTGAGGTCTCCTATGAAGTATGCTGGATTGTTTTGCCTCATTAGTTTTAAGATGTCCCCTGTAGGGAATATTGGCCTTCTGCATGTTAAATATGAAGTTCCAATAGTTATTGGGCCTCTTGTTGTATTTATTTTGGCTGCAAGAAAATTACTTTGAAAGTTGTCAATGATTTTGTATTGTATGTTGCGTTTTATAGCTATTGCTATTCCGTCATGTGGTTCGTCGTGTATGTTCATTTGATGTACATGGTAATTAAAGATCTTGATTTTGTCATTGTTTTTCCGACCATGTGCGTTGATAAGGATGATGTCTGGGTCTATTGTGCTGTATATGTTAGTAAGTTCTGATTTCCTCGTCAGAGTCCAGGCAAGGACGTTGTGCTGAATTATCTTTAATGATTTGTTTTGAGTTGTCGTGGATCCCGAGAACTTGGTGTAGGGTGTTTGCTGGCTCGTGTATCTCCTGGTGAGTGTCTGTTCCTCTCCTCCTTTAGTCCCGCTTTTATTTTCTTAAACTTAGTTATATCTACTCTTTCAATTTTGTTGTATTTGGTGTTTATAAGTCCTGCATTTATCAACTGGTCTATGTAGGATTCTTCTACCCTATCATCTTCGTAAGTGAATTTTACTGTGCCTTCCTTGATTTCTTGCAAAAGTCTATCATTTGTTATTGTAGGTGGTGTGTTGACTGAGTAGAAGCGGATTCCGGTCTCATTTCCTAAGTCTGCTGGCTGCACATCGCTTGGTGAAGATGGGGGGGCACAATGGCCAGAGTGGGATTATTTTCTTGATTTCGCTTTGGTTGGGTCAGCTTTTGCAGGTTGTGGTTTCTCTGTTTGCTGAGTTGTGGAATCTGATGATTTGCGGTGTGGTGTGACTGCTTGGGTGATAGGGTCTATTTCCATGACGTTTTCTTCTGTGCCTAGTTTGGTTATGTACTCCTGTGGTTTGGTTATTCCCAGGCTACTCTCGGTGACAATTTTAAATATTTCTGTTGAGGGGGCGTCGTCTGAAAATTTCACCTCCGGCAGATTGTTTGCAGCAAACATTTCCCTGATCGTTTTTCCAAAGGTTCCTGGTTTTGCAATGTTGTTGATGTGTGCATGAATAATACTGGTTAGAATTGTGAAAGGTAATCCTTCGCTCAGATTGAGGTATGTCGGTTGCATGAGGGGATTTTCTTTGGCTTTCTTCAGGACTTTGGAGGTATGCAGCTTTGCAATTGCTGCATATGTCTTGTTAGGGTCTGTTTCAATCTTCTTATTTGTCTTTTCTTTTTCTCTCAGATTCCTGATTATTTCTTTCCTTATGGGACAGCGTGCTGCTGGTGTTCGGTGGTCCCCATTGCAGTTCAGGCATTTGGGGTTATCTTTATTGCTGCATTCTCTGAATGTGTGGCCCTCTGCTGCACATTCGGAGCAGAACTTCTTATCTTTTTGGGGACAGTTTATGGCTAGATGATTGTACTTATAGCAGTTCCAACACGGTGTTATTGCGTAAAATTCCTCCTGCTCAATTTGTTGTTTTGACAGATGGTAGTGGGAGATACAGAGGCCACTCTCTAGGGCTTTTTGTGCCATGGAGACCTCTCCAAACCTGACCTTCATCATGGTGGGAGCACCAGGCATTACCACCACCTCCTCAACTCTGGCCCATGGGTTCTTCTCTTCTATATTGTCAGCAATGTAGCTTGGTGTTTCTTTCAGTATATTTTTGTCTACCCTTTTAATTACTACGGATTTTTTTGCACGTAGTTGTGGAGGTATTACTGCTTCAAATCCTCGTTCTTTTAATTTCTTTGTTGAGTCGGCAGAGAGCATATTATCTACATCCTTTTCTTCCAGGCACAGGACTATGAAGGAGTCCTTTGTTTCGATCAAGGCGGCGAATTTGATATTTAGCTGGGCACATAGTAGTATGCCCAGTTCCTCCTTGCGTTTTTCGGATACGCCCCCCAAGACGGAGAGTACCCGTATCCTGTTTCCAGTTGTCCTAGTCATTTGCTTTGGTCGTTCTCCGTGGCATCAGTCTTGTTGTGGTTTTACGGAAGTTACAGGCACCCTACCTATTCCGGGCGAGCAACCTAAACACAGGAATTACAGCACTCCCCACCGCCACTTGCTGGTCGAGTGGTCGTGGAGTGGTTCTTGTGTCACTCACCCAGGAGCCCAGTTAGGGGAACCTATATCCCTATTGTTGGTAAGTGCTCACTTATAGGCGCGAGCTTAAAGTGTACCTATTCAGGGGAGGGGTGGAGGATTAAGGATTGCTACCCCCTTCCTAGATGGACCCGCACGATCACGGTTTCCCAGGAAGGCTCGGCGGAGGGGAGGGTTCTGCTCCTACCCCCTTTCGTGTTCACAATCTCCTAAAGTGGAGGTGAACAGCTGCAGGGGGGACCCAAGGACGAATACACCTCTAGGATGCAGGTCCCCAGGCCAGAGCGAAAAAGAAGGAAGATCAAAGAAAAGCAGCCAATGGTGCAAGTGAAACCAGTGGGATCGCGGCCCAAGTCCGCTGCAGAAAGCAGTTACAGATCTCCCAATCAGGGCCGCCTCTGATCAGGAGTCACCCCTGATCAGTGGGGAGGCACAGAAAGGGCGTTGTCTGGAACGAGCTTCCCGGGTGGTCGTTTTCGTTCGGGTCGTCAACGGTTAAAGACAGGCTGGCAGGCTTTAGCAGTGAAGGGTCAGAAGAGAGGTCCGTTCACCGAATGACCTTCATGTACTTGTATTGTACTTGTATTGGGGATTGCTGGCCACTTCGCCCTTGGGCTATTTCGGCCGGAGCTGATGTCTTCTTTCTTCTTCTTGAGGTTTCTTCTTCTAGTCTTGGTCTTCTTTCTTGCTACAACTAATCTGATGTTCTTGTTTCTTCTTTTCTTGTTATTCTTGTGTTCTTCTTGTTCTTGGTATTTTGGTTTCTTCTTTCTTCTTGTTGTTTTATTTGGGATGAATTATGGTATGAGTGAGTGATATGATAGTGAGTTACTGACAGACCAGATGAAATGGCCGGTCAGGTGACTAGTTTCTCTGTGTTTTGATTTTTTTTTTTTTGTTTTATTGTCTTTTGTAGCCCGTGTCTTTATGTTTGAATATGTGTTGGTAGGTGTCAGTTTTACTTGGTAAATGTGCGTGTTGTATGTAATGGAAAGGTTTGTGATATGTCTCTCATGTTGTATGTTTTAATTTTTGTTTTATTCATTTTTTATTTTCTTTAGGGCATGGTTACATACATATTATAAAAAGAGATCATGCGTGTGTCTTTCACAACATGCCGATAAGACGGGTCTCCTTGAGGAAGATTATTACAGCGTCACTTATGGTGACATCATCTTGCAATATATTGGGTACAGTCAGCACGAAGCCTCGCTTGGCAGCTAGCATCACCAGCTGCCGGCGTTCTGGTTCGTACTGGCTGTACTCCGTCAGAATGTGTCGAATGGAAAGAATTTTGTTGCACGTGGCACAGATAGGTGGAAAGGAGTTGTCTAAATGAACTTTTAGGTGGGTCAAATAGGTACAATTTAGCCTTAGTCTGGCGAGAACCACCTCTTCCCTCCTATTCTTTCGGTATGCTGAAAGCCAGTTTCCTAAGTTAGTCTTCAAGTTGTTGCGAAGATCTAACCTCGTCCAATCAAGTTGCCACTTCCCTGTTGTATATGTCTTCCCCAAGGAGAGACACGACTGACGCTCCCAGGGTACATTGGTTGTCTCCCTGAGACCCACAGTCGCTTTTGCTAGTTTGTCTGCCTGTTCATTGCCCCGAATGTTGCAATGCCCAGGCACCCATATCAGCACAATATTCTTGGCACACTCATCTAGTTTATTAATAATGTTGCCCTGTATCTCATTGCTGGAAGTGTCACCACCTTGAATTGCTTTAAGAGCTGACATAGAATCTGAAATGACAGCAACATCATTGACATCGCTTGTTATTGCAATGTCAATGGCTCTACTTATTGCAAACATCTCTGCAGTGAATATGGTTGTATGCCGCGGCAGGCGGGAGCTCCACTCCCCGTCTCTGCTCCAGATACCGGCTCCAACGTTGTCGTCAGTTCTGGACCCGTATGTGTACACGTGAGTATAGGCGCTATATCCTTCTAGAAATTGATAGAAAAGTTTCACGAGCTCAGGATGTAGGTCATTCTTCCCTCCTGGAAGCCACGATGTTTCCACATGGAAGTTGGGGTTCTCCCATGGCGGACACAACGGTGGAACGTATCTATCAACGTCTTCGAAGTGGATACCAGCACCCTGGCACAAAGTCTGGAGGCGGACAACCGAGGACGGGGACCTACGCTGCTGCAGGAAACGGAATTTAGCAACAGCACACCAACCTGGGTGGCCTGTGCCGCGCCTCCTAGCCGCACTCAACCCGTACCTTAGCGTCAACATGTCCCTCCTGATGTGGAGTGGAGGGACATGGGCCTCCACCTCTAGTCTTTCTACACGTGTACACCTATAAGCACCCAGACATAGACGAAGGCATCGGTTCTGTATTCTGATCAGCTTTGCGAGTGTGGTGTCGCATGCAGAAGCATACAACTGGCATCCATAATCAAGTTTCGATCTGATCAGGGTCTTATATACCATTAATAAAGATTTCCTATCGGCTCCCCATGTAGTACCTGATAACACTTTCAGGATGTTTGTGACTTTAAGACATCTGCTTTCAAGCTCGTTAATGTGGTTTTTCCACGTTAATTTCTGGTCAAAATGAACACCGAGAAATTTTACTGAAGTCTGAAATTTAATAAGAGTATCATTTAATTTTAATACTGGATTATTAATGTTACGTTTCTTAGTGAAGACTACTCCTACTGTCTTCTCAACTGAAAACCTAAATCCCCATTGTATTGCCCACTGTTCAGCGGCTTTTAGGCCGGCCTGCACCCTTTGTGCAGATTATCTCTCGCCCCGAGAGGAGCGCCAGATTGCGCAATCGTCAGCAAACAAGGAGCATTTAAGATCACTTAAGCTGGGTGCTGGTGATAGGAAATCATTAATCATTATGAGAAATAATATTGGGCCCAAAACGCTGCCTTGTGGAACTCCGTTTTCTAGGAAAAATGTGTCTGACTTTACGTTACCTTTTAATTTAACGGAAAAAGTCCTGTCTTGCAAAAAATTTCTAATGAAAATTGGCAAATTACCTCTCAGACCCAAGGCCTGGAGCTTCATCGTGAGGCCAGTCCGCCATGTCATGTCGAAAGCTTTTTCTATGTCTAGGAATACTGCAATTAGTGTTTCTTTACTGCAAAGAGCTTTTGAGATGTCAGTTTCAAGACTTATTAAATGATCTAGTGTGCTTCACCTTGGCGGAAACCACACAGTCGATCACTCAATAAGTTGTTACTTTCCAAAACATACATTAGCCTACGTTTTATCATACGTTCCATGACCTTACACAGACAGTTTGTGAGCGAAATCGGACGGAATGAGTTGGTGTTAGTAGGGCATTTGTCCTTCTTTGGGATCGATACGATATGGGCAAAGTGCCATGAGTTTGGAAACGTTCTGGACGTCGAGATCTCATTGAACACTTCCAGCAATTTGTCCAGGTTTCCCTGATCAAGGTGCTTAATCATCTCGTATCGAATACCGTCAGGTCCAGGAGTAGAGCCCTTGCCCTTTTTTAAAGCAAAAGAAAGTTCCTCTGGGGAAAATGCTCGGTTGTAGTCTTGTTCGTCCCCGTTCTCGAAGTCGAGATGCACGAGCTCGGCACGATCACGGAACACGCCGAAGCGTGGATCATGATTGGTGGAGCTACTGGCATCAGTGAACTTCTGGCCTAGGGCGTTGGCAATGGCCTGGGGTTCGTCGAGAAGCCGCCCTCCACTACTCACCTGTGGGATAAAAGTCTTTCCTCCGTTTGATCTGACCCGGTTTATAGCCGACCATACCTCAGAGGAAGGGGTATCCTTGTTAATAGTGGAGACGAATGCCCGCCAAGACTCTCTCTTGCACTCCCTGATAACCTTCCTAGCCTTAGGTCTAGCTTTTTTATATTCAATGAGGTTTTCAATAGATGGAACTCTGTTGAATAAACGGCATCGCCTATTTCGCTCACAAACCACTCGTCGGCAGTCTGGTGTCCACCATGGAACTCCAGGCCTGTGGGTAGTTGCACAAGTCTTAGGAATTATTAAATCTGCTGCGTGTATTATGGCTTGTTCTATGTGTGACACTTTGGTGTTGATATCTTCTCCAATGGTGTCTATACGAACGGCTCCTGAGTATGCCCCCAGTCTGCTTTCCTAAGGTTGTAGCGCACCTCGGGAGTAGCCGTTGGGGCGCCACACTCATAAGAAATGCAGATCGGAAAATGGTCGCTACCCAGGGAGTCGTCGTCATTCAGAAGAGACAAGTTGGAGTTGAGTATGGTTGCAGCCACCTGCTCTCCTCCCTCCCGTCATTCCGGACACTGCCCCACCGCAAATGGTGAGCATTGAGGTCTCCGAGGATCAATTTTTTTCCTGGCACTTGGTTAAATAGCTCCTCAAGCTCACCCTACTTGTATTGGGGATTGCTGGCCACTTCGCCGTTAGGCTATTTCGGCCGAAGCTGATTGGTTGTACACTAATTTTCTTTGAACTTCTTCCTTTTCTTGTTTCTTCTTTTGCTTCTCACTTTCCATTCTTCTTCTTGGTCTTGTTCTGGAAGATTTTCGTACACGTGTATAAACGGGATTGCTGATAGTGTTATAAAATCGGGTTTAATTTTGGCTTCTTCTTTTTCCGTGGTCTTCTTGGGGTCTTGATTTTTAGTTGTTGTGATCTTGTTTCTTCTTTGCTGCAGTTTTCACTACAAGGAGAGCCTCCTTGTAGCTCAATTTTTCCTTACTTCGCAGCTTAGCCACCCTACACTCCTCCCTCCACTTGGGACACTCCCGGTCGGAGGAGGAGTGAGGGCCACCACAAGCTGCGCACTTCTTGGCGGCCGCGGAGCAGTTGGTGTCCTGGTGCCCGGGTGTCCCGCAACTGGAACACACCTCCTGAGCACGACACTTCCGCGCCAGATGGGCGTACCTCTGGCATTTATAGCATCTTGTAGGCCTTCTTTCGTACGGTCTTACTGGGATCTTCTCCCATCCCAGCAAGACGGTGCTTGGAAGTTTCTTGTGGCAGCCAACCAGTGCAGTTGTACTGGTGAGTTTCCGTCGTATTGAGAGCTGGTTTCCGATTAGCTCGGCCAGTTCTACTTTTTCCAGATGTTAGATTTCTGTGTGGGAGATGACTCCCAAAACCAAGTTGTCCTCTAGGCAGGTTTCAACTAGGATCTGTATCCCGTTGATTTCTCTAAGGCTTTCTAATTGCTGGGCGTCTCCCCATTCCGCGAAGGTGACAATAAGGCAACCGCTGTCTCTGCAGACAACCCTTACCACCCCCGTGATTCCTGAGGAGTCAAAAAACTTCCTCAGGACAAGGAGGTTAAGTAGCTTGCGCGAAGGGCGCTTGACTGGATACAGTCTAACGACCTTCGCCTGTTTACAGGTGAACATTATCTGGTTCACGTGGGACCTCGGGAGCAGAAAGATCCTACCTCGCCGAGGTTCAGTTCTCAAGTGAGCTCACCCTGTTGTTGTTGTTGTTGAGATTGTCGGACCGTAGTCCGACACGGGCCTTTGCCTATAGGCGGCCCGTTTGGTGGTTCCGGCTGGAGCTCCAGGAGCAGCCAGACCGGATTGGGATTGGAGGTGGTCCCACCTACAGATTGGAAGGATGCTGCAGGTTGCAAGTGTGAGCGGACCCCCGATCAGTGGACGCTTACCACCAACCCCCACTCTTGGACGTGGTCAGTTTCGGAGGGGCGCGCCCCCCGAACTGGGGTCCGCACTTGCTGGGAGAGGATGCTAAATAAGCTATCTGGGTGGTGGGTATCGTGTGATGACCCGGAGTAGGTGGTGAATGTGGTCTGTATGGGCCTTTCGGGTTAGGGTGGCTGCTGGTGTTGTGTGTGTTTCTTGGGAGATTTGAGTTCTGTTTCGGAGGCTTTGTGTGACGTCACAGTCGAGGAGATAGTGTTCAAGTGGGTTGGCTGCTGGCTCCTGACAGTAGGTGCATTCCATGACGTCATTTCCGATCATCTGGCAGGAGCACTTGTACCCTAGTCGTAGTCGATGAAGGCTGACTTGGGTTTGTCTTGGAGTTTTCTTGTCAGCGAAAGGTGGTTCCCCTTTTGTGGCCGCCAGGTACCATTTGGCTGATTGGGAACCAGCGTTGAATGCGTGAAGGAAGCTCTTTTTGATGTGGAGCTTGCTAGTCTTTCTGAGGTGATTCTTGATCTGTTGCACGCTTGCTGGAACTTGGATGTGTACGCTACTAGAACGTGTAGCTGCCTTGGCTGCTTCATCTGCCACGTCGTTTCCTCCGATCCCTACATGACTGGGAATCCAGTGTAAGACGACTGGGCGGTTTTGGCTTTGGAATTCCTGTAGCTGTGCGAGGATCGAGGTAATGATGTGGACGTTGTCTCTTGGTTCACTGTGTTGCAGCGCCTGCATGGCCGATTTCGAGTCCGTGTGAATTATGATGGACTTGTTGTGTTGTGTTGCAGCGTGTTGTAGGGCCTTTGAGATTGCTACCAGCTCTGTTTGTAGGGTGGAGCAGTCATTGGAAAGTCTTTATCGGAGGGTCTGACCTTGGGTGTAGAAGGCCGCTCCGGATCTATGATGTTTTGGGTCCACCGAGCCGTCTGTGAAGTATGATGCTGCATCAGCCGGTGTCTCGGTGGCTATGGCTTCGAGAGTTATTTTTTTGAGGTCCTCCTTCTGGAGGTTCTTGACGGGGCGACAGCTGAGAGACTCGGTGCCGGCCACCAGGCAGCACTACAACATCAGCAGGGACAGGGGGAGGTTGCTGAGGAACAGGGAACGCGCGATGGGGAGCACCAGTGAGAGCATGTCGCGAAGGTTCAACCTGACCACCCACAACCTCCTGCCACTCGAATGAGGTCAACGGGTACGTGTCCAGAACCAGGAGATGGGGCAGTGGGACCGGTCGGGGGTGTTGGTGGAGTCATCGGCCCCCAGACAGCGCCTGATCTGCCTGGACGGCAGCGGACGAAAGATAATCAGGAATCGCCGCCACCTCCACCCCTCAACGCCCACCGCCGTGCCCAAAGCCAACACCGACGTCACAACAACACCCGCGCCACCCGCCGTGAGGCCCGTGAGGACAAGGCACACTCCCAAGCACCTTCAGGATTATGTCTCTTAGACAAGGACTGCCCCCATATTTCACTTATGTGTTAGCATATTGCCATAATGGATCTAATTCTAGTCTGTATCAGTTGTATATTGAAGAGAACCTGTAGTGGATTTCTCCCCTACAAACGCTGTTTGTCGCTGAGTAGCCGACCCAGCGAATTCCACAGTGTGTACCTCGTGGTCTAAGTCAACCAGCGCCGCCTTACATGACGGAGGTCAATTACTAAGCCACGCCTACCTCCGCTATTTAAGACCTGACCTCGTGGTGACCACTCTCCTTTCTACCTACACCAACCAGCCAGCAACACCTCCTCCTCCTCCGCCTGCCTGGCGGTCCTCGCTCCCGCCGGCGAGCATGGCGACCCACAAGCTGGTCCTCCTCTGAGCATCCTCACCAACCAGCTCTCTCTACATCACGCTTGTAACCACGCTGCCACTTCCCAGCACCAAGCTGTATTGTACATCCAATACAACATGTATACAGAGAGCACATCGTGAGTTTCCTGTCTCCATCCCATCCTGAGTGTGAACCAAACATCTCGTACCCCACAAACCTTCACTCATTTTGTATACATTCAGTTTTCAACTTTGTCACTTGTGTATCATTTTGCTGGGTTTTGGACGGGTTCTTTGCAATAGAGGGGGGTGTTGGGGTATGTGCTGGTTTGGCAACAGTGTATCGGTCCACCAACGGACGTGGAGTTAGTTCTGGCTCAGACGCCTCACTGTGAGGACGTGTCTGTCTCCACTTGTCACCAATAAATGGACTATGGACGCGGCCCTGTGCCCTGTCGGCTCCACTGGGGTAGAAACGGGAGACACTGTGTATTCTATCAGCAGTTTTAAGAAGCTACCGGGAACAAAGGCTGAAATGCTGCCATCTGTTGGTGGGATTACTTACTAAATTTTTTTCGGCAAAAAAAAAAAACCCTGGGTTTGAATAAAAGGCTAAGGCAAGCAAAGAATTAAGAGACAAATGAGAACACTGATATTTCTTATTATTCCAGAGGTGTACCATTAAGAAACCTAACATATTGTGTTACAGATCTTACTAGCTCCTTCAATCTCTTCCATGTGACTATTTCTTACAGTGTCTAGCCAACGCCCATTGTCAGCTGAGTGTCCCCCCTCAGCCTACCGACAGTGGCTCCTGGTGACAAGACAAACTGAGACTACCAAATCTCAGGGGCTAGATGAGACCAAAGTAAGCATGGAGGGTCTGCAGCAGTGCCACCACCACCACCTGGGCCACACCACTTGCCATCCTCAGGTACAGTAACATGGTAAAAAAAAATTTACTTCTCACACATAGCCACTTACTCAAGAAATCACCATTTGATTGACTACTGCCTCCGAAAATGTTTATTTTCTACAAATATCTCGCCATAGATTACAATATAGTACTACACTAAAAGTTAAGTTCTCTCATTGGTTTAAAAATTTCCAGGTTTGAGAGATTTTCGGGTACAGTATTGAGACGAATTGTCTTATCCGTGGAAAAAATTGCACATCTACGGAATTTTTCCAGACACTGGTGAATGTTTCCGCATCTGGCACAGAACACCATTGCTACGAAGGCTTAACAGCTGTTGAAAAAACACAGAGCGGTATTTATTTATGAAAAAATACTGTGCACACACAGTATATTGTTAATAAACAAAATAAAATACTGTATACACTATACAGTACTGTAATGCGCTGTAATCACCAGCAGATGCTGTCATCTCGAGCTTGTGATGCAGGCAGGCCAAAGGTGATATGATGATACAGGATGGCCTGTCTTTGTCCTGTACCATCTACTGTAGCAGCCTAGCAGGTGCTGCTAACTGTCACTCTCCTCTCCTTCATAAAGGAAGGATTGTACATGAACTGTACTGTAGTATACTATACTGTACAAAGTAGAGTATACAGTGCATGTATAGTAAACATACACCCTCTACACACTAGCCTACAGTAGGCATAGTGTCCACTTTTATATGTCCAGTACTGTACAGTACAGTAAGTATGGTATTTTCACACTTACTGAATGTACAGCATGGTACAATTTACATGACCATTTTAATGGTATTCTTGGCTGATTATATCCTGGTACAGTAATGTACAGTACTGCACGACAGATCATATGCGGGTGACGGAACAAGTGCGTATTTTACAATGAAAGCTGACAATGAACTAAGAGTGTCATCATGCTAGAGTTTGAGGGGTAGATTGCAAGATACATCAGCCAAGCAGCCATAGGCATCCCATACAGTCATATGACAGTACTGTACTGTAGTAGCTAATCATAACTCACAAGCACTCTGACTCTGAACCTACCCACCCACGTGCTCAGCACGTGTCGGTACATGATGCAATCATTTGGAAATTCATTCGAATGAAGAGATTTTCTCTGAATATTTTGGAATACACCAATTCCCCCATTAACATCCTTGTTAGGTTCCTGAACACCATGACTTTAAGTCAAACAACATTAAGTGAAAACGATTTTACCATAGACAATGATATAAATAGGGGTTATGTTCCTTGGATACATTTCTGGTCAAAATTTTCTCACAACTTCCCACAAATGTTTCACTTTCAGCACAATTATCTTCTTGTTTTAAAGTTTCAAATTAGCTTAGAGCTTTTGCTTGTATGGAGAGCAACGAACATGGAGTTTTGTTGATGATCCTTGATCCACATGTTCAGCATTCTTTCCATATTTTCCATAATGTCACTTCTGTTATGAGTTAACTTTGTGGCAGATAATGGAGTAACACTTATAGCACATGATTTGATATTTTCTGCATTTCCACAAATTGTAGACTGCAAACAAACAGCTCTTGCTATGCCCACAGGTCGCTGTCTTTCTTCAAATCTCTTTACCACATCTAATTTAACTTCTAATTTAACACTTTTCCTCTTCTTTCTGTGACGACAAGTAGTAGTGGTGCATAATGCATGTTTAGCACTCATTGTTCTAGAGGTCAAATAAATTTATAATTGGATTTTGAGTGAATGTTGGAAGAGCATCAACCAACTACAGCTGCTCCCTGACTTATGACGGGGTTAGGGACCGACATCCAGGTTGTAAGTCGAAATGGTCGTACGTCAGAAATGCTTAAATAATACATAGAAAATCTAAAATGGGTGTCTCTTTTTCTTCTCAGCACCACAAAACACTCACTTTTAAGCTTGCCAGCCATTTTAAAGTGAATTACAGATGAAAACTTTGTCTGTATACTGACTTTAGGACTCAAATATACGTAATTTGACCAAATTTTGGTACTACTGAGGCAGGTCGTAAGTGCAGGTGGACGTAAGTCGAGTAGGTCGTAAGTCGGGGAGGAGCTGTACTAAACAATATCAAACAGATATGGCACCCACACCGGTCTCTTACACAGCCAGCTGTTATCACAATCAGGCGCTGAGCAACTTTGACCACTTTCTTAAAATTGTCGTACATTTATAATTTTCATAGATATTTGATCTTTTTTCAATGACGTTATAAAGAAATTACGTTGACTGAAACGATGTTAATGGGGGAATTGGTGTACAGTGATATATCCGTTAGCCGTAACAATTGATGCAGAAAACTTCTGGGAATTAGAGACGTCCGGGTAACAAGATGGCCATCTCAAAGCCGGAAAAAAATCTCCCATCCCTGGAATTTTCCAGGTTACAGAAAAATATTCTCAGAGTGTTCCAGAAAATGTGCCTCTCAGAAAATTGTTCCCAAAGCCGTAATTTTTCAGAAAATTCCGGCTTAGGGAATGATTTTCAAAGAAAATTTAAATTCCAGCTATTGGAGAGTTCCAGTTAAGAGGGATTCCGGCTAACGTTGACATTACTCAAAAATTTTATTTTCCGAGTGTATAAGTATTCTTGTTCAGTGTTATTTGGTTTATCGATAAAATTTTTTCACACCCTTTGTCACTTAACATTGGGTCAAAATTCAGTTTAGCAATAGTTTGACTCACTGTGAAGGGGGAATAACTGGGAATGGGGTGGGCTATGAGATGGCATATTGCCTTAGAAATAAAGAAAATATAATATAAAACAATAAAATAAGAAAAATTAAGAGTATGGGGGTGTATGCGTGAAGTGAGCGTATTTGTCAAAGCAGTGGGTTGCAACTATGTCGCAAACCCAGCTGTGCTCCCTGACTCCTTCCCCCAATGTGATGTCATGGCATATACACAGCACAGTAGCAACCACACATCTCTGAGTCAGCTGGACGACTGTCTGACTGAACTGTATTGTGTCACCCAGAGGATGGTTTGAGTGTGGAAGGAGATATTTTTTTTTACATAAAATATGTACTACAGTCTCTCCTCGACTTACAACGGGGTCCGTCCCGACGACCAGGTTGTAAGTCGAATTGGTCGTAAGTCGAAAAGGCGAAAATAATACATAAAAATTCTAAAATGGGTGTCTCTTTTTCTTCTCAGCACCACAAGAACTCTCACTTTTACACTTGCCAGCCATTTTAAAAGGAATTACAAAAAAAAAAATTTGTCAGTACACAGCGCGATCACTAACGTCGGGACTCGAAAATACGTAATGTGAAAAATATTTTATATGACCATGGCCGGGTTGTCGTAAATTGAGGAGAGGCTGTATTTTATTTTATGATAAGCTATATATCAACTTTATTTTTATCATTGTATTTTTTCATTTTTGACGTATGCAATTTGAAATTTCCTTCAATTTGACTCGCCTTTTGCACACTAAATCGTTTGTTTAACTCTGAATCGCATCATTTATTTAGAAGGTGGGTGTCACTAAATGAATTGTTTAACTTCGAAACTGTTTATAAAAAACTTATTTATTATTATCATTAGAGAGTACAGTACAGGTAAACCACAATATACAATGGGTTAGGTTCCTGAAAAACCATCAAGAAGGAGCATTATAACATGGGGTACGTTCCGAGCCAGTCCCCAAACACATGTATCACCGCCAAAACAATTCCAACAATATTACTATCAGCACAAAACAATAAAACAACACTCATCACATCATGAAGAATAACCCTGGTCATCATCATAACATGTCCCCTTCGAGGCTAAGGGAACTCTTGTTGGTGGAGACATCACTGTGACTCCCACACAGCCTCTGGGAATTCTCATGCTGCTTAACAATGTCAGAGACACAGTTGTCTTGGATGCCTTGGCCTTCCCAGACATTTTCAAAGTTACACTGCTCACTTCACAGTCACAAAAACAGTGCAAAAGCACTTGTCACAAAAGCAGAGTGAAGAATAATAACAAAAACAATGATACCTACAATGCTCACATTCTCAAAACAAAAGAGTTGATGCACCATTCAATCACAAAAACACAGAAAATATCACTTCACAATCACCATAACAGTTCAATCAAAATGTTAGTGCTGTCCTCTCACTATATAAGAAAAAACTGGGATGATAAGTACAATATACGATGCTGGCCGATAATCATGGAGCCATGCGATGGCGGGTTTACGATCGACAAAAAAAAAAAAAACACAGGGCTGTATTGCACAGGTTGGCCGTATGGCAGCGTGTGGGTGGGCTTATAAGTGAAGGTAGAGGTGTAGCATGTGTCGGGTTAAATATTGTTTCCTTATAAAATGTCACTCACCGAAGAAGAAAATGTAATTTACATTGCTGGAATCCTTGCAAGACAGTGATTAATTTGAGTACTAGGGTATATGCAACCCATAGTTTGCACTAGAGATAGAAAAAAATTCCAACCAATGGATATTGATGACTATTCGATGGATATCGTTCAAGCGAGTTATTTTGATTGTGCTTGTATATAGTGAGATGGTCTTAATTTATGGCCATCCTTAAGGCGGAATCTCGATTCTCGAGATATTGTATCTCAAGGTTTACCTGTACCGAACAGTACTCATTGTCTACCGTCCTGCCATTTGAACCTGGTGTTCTACGTCCATACTTTGCTGTTATACCTTGTTTAACAAAAATTTCCCCTAACGTAAGATTTTTCAAGAACGAAACCCATCATTAAACGAGAGATACCTGAATGGAAAGTTCCAGGGATCAAAGATTCATAAACTTCATAAACTGTTTCAATAAAACCTAACAAAGAAAACATGATTCACTTACATATTTTTTAATAGCTTTAAATACCAAATTCCATCCTCATATACTAAATTTAGAACTGATATAGGTTAGTGAACTTATTTGACATTGTTCATTTATAATGTCTGCAATATACTGCACTTAAGTTTGTAATCAAGGCTAACCTAAACAAGCATAGAAAATGGCTGTAAAATGGTGACAATGATAGTTTTGCTCTGAAAGGTCAATCTTTAAACTGTATATTTGTATTATTCTTACCAATAATTTGATTTTGTTAATAGAGAATATCTTTATCAACAGAGAGGCTGGTTACACACCATCTGCCCGCCAGAACCAGAACCAGAAACATCACCACCAAAACATAATAAGAACTATAAAAAGTCACACAGAAATCACCATCAGCTAAGCCATGGACAAATGCGACCCTCATACAAATTATCTCATTTCTTTTGGGGGGTTAGTGACCACGTGGGTCAGGATGACCACCAAGAGACCACTAAAGAGTTGCATGCTGGTGAGTCCTTTTTACATGAGAGCAAGAGAATGAAGAGGACGGCTAAAAAAAGTGAGGCTCAGACAAACTCAGAAGAAAATTTAGGATCTCATAAGGCAGAGACAGCCTTACCCTCGCAAATGAATGAGATGAGAGTTGCACCAATGGCAAAACCAGAAAATTTGAATTTAGACCTGATTGAGAGTATTATGCAAGATTTTTCAGGCTTTACAAAATCAAAGGTAAATAAAGTTAAAGGCACAAAACATACCCAAGGGAATTCTAAAATGACTCAGAATGATCCAGAAATAGATGGTCACAGAGCAGATACACCACATGTTCTGGGAGAAATAACACATCAAAACCTCCATGATAAAGATGCCATGGAAAATTCTGGCAAAACAGAAGACAATAAAAGTGAAGGAAATGCCTCACCTAAGATTGATGGAAAACTTGCAGAAACCTCTGGCTCACATACAAGTGAGAAGTCTAAGGGACAAACTTCAAATGAAAATGACTCGCATAGAACTCAAGAACAAATACAAGGTAAAGAAGAAAGAACTAAGATAGAAGTAGGAGGTGAGGAAGAGACAGGACCAAATATTTTAGTAGGAGTGGGACCGATCTTTGTCGAAGAACCAGAGGACCTAATCATAGAAGCAGCTGAAGCAGAGGAACCTGTGGATGAAACAATGCCAGGAGAGGTAGTTGTTATAACAAAACTGGAAAATTTAAAAGAAGGTAGAGAAACGGTCACAACAAAAGGAAGCAATACAACTACAGAAAAGAAACCCATCATATTCCCAGTGCTACCAGAATTTACCAATCCTGAAGGTCTTGAGAGTGTTAGTTCTAATGTTATCAACACTGGGTCTTCAAATGTGGAAAATGCAGACAAAACAATCAAAAACACATCACTACCAAAGGGAGGCACACCACCAGTACCATCATCGAGCACATTACCAATCATTTTTCCAAGAGATGACAGTCAACTACAACAAAATAGTGACAAAACTAAAGCTGAAGATGTAGCAGCTACTAATGCTGCTATAGTTAAAACCCCTCAAGACAACACAGGGGCAACAGATCTGGCTGAAGGTGGTCTAGTCACAGCAGCTGGGGAACAGTCAGGAATTGGTCAATTAGGTATCACAGTTGTGATGCAAGATATGACAGTTAAGCCTTCTATAAATAACATATCACCTCAACGTGTAATGAATGCTTCAGATGATAAGCCTGAGAAGGATGATATGAAAGCTCCTGAGATGGGTGGCATGGAAGAAAAATCTGAGATGGGTGACATGGAAGAAAAATCTGAGATGGTTGACATGGAAGAAAAATCTGAGATGGGTGACACGGAAGAAAAATCTGAGATGGGTGACACGGAAGAAAAATCTGAGTTCGGTGATATGGAAGAAAAATCTGAGATGGGTGACATGGAAGAAAAATCTGAGATGGGTGACATGGAAGAAAAATCTGAGATGGGTGACATGGAAGAAAAATCTGAGTTCGGTGATATGGAAGAAAAATCTGAGATGGGAGACATGGAAGAAAAATCTGAGATGGGTGAGATGGAAGAAGTTCCAGAGATAGATGGCATAATGGGTGACATGGCAGGAAAGAGAGAAATGGATGAAACAGCAAAAGTTCACAATAAGGATAGTGCCTCAGACATGGGGGAGAAAACTAATACAGATGACGGAAGAACTGGTCCGCACACAGATAAGCACGATGGCAACTTCATGCCAGAAGGTACTATGAAAGAAACTAGCAGTTCTACAGGCGAACAGATTTCTAACAAAAAAACTCCTTATACATCTGACAGCCAGGAGGATATCAATTCTGAGGAAGAAAGTAAACAAAGTATGAGGCATACAAACAATTCAAGCGGACAAGGCACACAAGGTCTACTCAGTCAGATATTCAGAGGTATATTTGGTTAAGTTCACTGCTTGATTCCTCTGCAAACACCTATTCCATCACCACACTCACATATCAAGATTAAAGTCATACTGTTCAATACATTAAAAACTGAAAGGATATACTGTATAAAGTTATAACTTATTTTAATTCCAAGTGTAAAAGGGCTAATATATATATATATATATATATATATATATATATATATATATATATATATATATATATATATATATATATATATATATATATATATATATATATATATATACAGGTTGACAATCCCTTATCTGAAATCCTTGGGGCCAGAGGCATATCGGACTTCGGAATTTTTCGGTTTTCAGAATGGTTAGTTTTTTTTTTTTTTTTTTAGCCCACCGGGCAGAGATCACTGACCCACATCAGGGCCTGGGGGGCGAAAATATAATAAAAATTATAATAATAATAATAATTCATAGCTCTAGGTCGTGTTTCTCACTTTTGATCTTTTTTTTTCATTCTTGTATTTTTTATTATTATTATTATTATTATTATTATGTTATTAGTACAGTACTACTGTATTATTGTTATTTTTATTAATTTTATTATTTTATAACTATTATTATTATTATTATTATTATTATTATTATTATTATTATTATTATTATTATTAATGTTATCACATTATTTTATGTTGGTGTATTTTTATTAAACATTTTATTTACTATGAATAATTATTATTATTACTATTACATTTTCGCCCCCCAGGCCCTGATGTGGGTCAGTGATCTATACCCGGGTGGGCTAATCCCTGTTTAATAAAAATAAAAAATAAAAAAAAATATTGCCCCACAAAAAAAATTTCGGATTTCAGAGCTTTTCAGTTTTTGGAATTTCGGATAAAGGGTTGTCAACATATATGTGAATTACACGAAAGCGCTTGGGAACTTCGTGTTTTCTTCTTTCCTTGTGGTTATCAGCATACAGTATATATATATATATATATATATATATATATATATATATATATATATATATATATATATATATATATATTCTTATTTAGTCCATCTAAAGTGATAATATATACTGTACTGTACAATATTGAAGTACCTCACCAGCCAAGGATTTGAACCCAGGACCTCTGAGTGGGAACTAGGAGTATTAACCACTAAACCACAATAACTCTACAAGCTAACCTCGACTTTGTAACACACATACAGCCTGCTCTTTTGTCTTTTACAGCAATCAGACCCTATAAATGAGGTTAACCTGAACCACTTAAGTACTGTAGTTTGGTTAAAACATATTTAGAGTATAAGGGCCTGTGTGTGTGTGCCTCTTACAACAATTATTTTTACTCTAATACTTATAACCATTGATAGCGTGACGAGAGGAGGCTCGTGGGTGTATGTAATGATAGCATCAAGTAATAGGGAAGAAATAACGGTAGATACTGTAGGTAAATAATAGACACAATATACAAATACAAAATTTATTTAAACATTAATATGGAGGTAGGAGAAAGAATATATGTACCAACAGACGAAATCTGGTACTATGCCCTCAGGCTCAACATACTCACACCACTACTGGGTGGACATACTCAATAACACTCACACCACTACTGGGTGGACATACTCAACAACACAAACTCTTACAGTAACTTAGCACCATTAAGACCAGGGGCAACTGCCACTACAACACTCAGTCGTCAGGAGTGATACTCAAGCAACCGCCATGGGGTCCTGCCACCATGGGGTACTTTCCAACGCACTCTGAAGATCCCAGTGGAATAACCCCACCACACAAATAGCCCTACTGAGTCAGACACTCATCCACCAATGATGGGGGCTGGTAGTGGTGTGTGGCTTGGTGATCCGGGGCCACCTAGCGGGCCGGGCCGAGCGTTAGGGTCAGACGAGCCAGCTATGGGGGCCATAGGTAGTCTGAAATGTCTGACGGTCGGGTCTCACGAAGGTAACTGATCCTACTGGACCTCGGACATCTCCCCAGACATAGTGGATACAACATCCACGCTACAGACACGGCCTAGGCTGCATTAGGGACCTGTATGGGTGAAGGGGCGAGCACTTACTAACGGTGACAACGACATCACGTTTCAGGGGATGTTAAAGACGTAAATATTACTTCACTCAGAGCAAATCAACTACGTTACTGTAACACTTGCACAATCAACCATTAATTGGGTCAAATCACTTAAAGAAGGACGAATTACAACACAGAGTGGAATGACCTACCTGTATGGGTGAAGGGGCGAGCACTTACTAAAGGTTGAAATGCCCGCGGCACCCTCACTCAAAATAGGTCAGGGAGTCTACCTACTTCTATTTCAATGAATTAATTTATTGTACACTCTGACGTTGAAACTGAGACTATGAACTCAGTTTCATTCCCTACTATTATCTTCACTAACAATGCTCTGACTGAGCTATCAAAAGCAAAATTTAAATTGATTACAAAGGGTTGGATGGCACAGGTCCCAACATACAGCGTCTTGCTATGAAATCCGCGGATTATATTCAAAGTTCCCTTTAGACAAAGACGGCCTCTCGATGACGTCATCAAGGAAACAGAAAACGGGGGACGTTTCCACTGGGGGACTCAGAATGTTTTGTGGACGTTTGAGCGTAATATGAATCCTTAAGGTTTTTAGGTTAGCCGTCATCACGATCATTACAAGAGAATGCAACTAGATAACACAATACAGTACAGCACTAATATTTAATATAATTCATGCACACAAACTTCAACACTATGTCACTAGCCAAAGATTTGAACCAAGGACCTCCAACTGGTTAACACTCCTAGTTGCCCCCTATACATACTGTATGTATATTCTAGTCCTAAATAATTGTATTACATTACTGTAACAATCTAACAATCTTTTCCAGGTGACCTAGATAACAGAAACATAGACTATTAATTTCACTTAAATTTTACAGCCATTTATGAGGTTTATTTTTAACTATCCCTTGAGGGCTGTCACCTCCCCTTCATGTTACCCATAAAAAGATACACTTCCAAGAGATTTAAAACTGGTTTATCCCTGATGCCAAATAAAATATCACACTAAGTATGCTTATTTATGTTGTACAGTATAGACTAAGACATTAGTTCAGTGGAAAACTTTCTTAAGATTCATAAAACTGTTTTACCATTTTGGTGGCCTCATCCTTCATGCCATTTACTGTCTGTTGCACAACAGTCTGTATCCAGTCTCCTCTAAAGTACCTGGTTAGCATATTACTGTACTCACTTGATATCTTTATGCAATGTTTAATCTTACAATAAGTGTGAAGTATGCAAGTTGCATGGCCTTTCTTTTACATGAAAATAAGCTTCCTTGAGTTTCATACGATTGTATATATTTTAGGGACACAATGCAGAAAATACACATGACAGATCATTTGTAAAAAAAAATTGCATTAATAAGTGAAAATCTGCCAGTAAAAAAGAATCACAGTTTATTTTTGCATTCATATCATGGTAAGAACTCAATTACCATTACCATATTTACCGTAATCTATGTGTTACTTTGTATGTGTATATCTGGAACTAACCCTCATGCTGTAACTGTATGTCTCTAGTATTTAAAACTGCTAAATAATACAGCCAAAGTTAAAATCTGCATTAAGACAGTCAAAATTAGTATCTGTTTAATGCAGTATAATGTACAGTATGGCATATCCAATTTCAAGTGATGACCCCTACAATATTTTCTACTTTGTCAATATTTTCTTAATTTTTCATATTCTCAAAATAATTAGTATCCTTGTCTAGTAGTAACTTAAATAGTCCTTTAAAAATGAACAGAGGAAGATTTTATAACCTCCAAGAAATGTTTGAATACTTTATTACATAGCTAGGAACAGGTGGCAATTTTCTGCCATTCCTCTTCATCAAGCAGTGGTCACCCACAAATCCTTGAGTTCCATGAAGCAAACATCTTGAAACTGAAACATGATACAGTAAATAAACAATACAGTATAACAATATTGCCAAAAATATAAAGTCCCTTATTTTTTGTATGTAATGTTGTTCAGATTGTTAAGATGATATGTGACTTACACATTAGGCACCATGTGTGATGCTCAAGAAAAATTTAATAAATTAAAATTTGTAATGCATTTTTTTGCAGAATACCCAAAATATCCATAACTCATAGAGCTTCTGCAACATGAAAAAAATAATTTTCTTAAAACTGTTTTAATGTTGCTTAGTAATACTTATACCAGCAACCACATTATGTATCAATAAATGCTGGTTTATTTAGAATCTACTTCGAATAAATTTTAGTATTTTCTCTGAATTGATTCATGCAAAAAAATATCCTTTTTCCATTCATTATTTCTTTCAGTGTGAGCTATCTTAAACATGCTTATTGATATGCCATCCAAGCCATGAAATTTAGTTACCTCACAAATTTTACTCCAGTTCACATTATTAACCATTATTGTAATAATAAAACAGCTTCACAGTGGGATGAAACACAGTAACAAACAACTGGCCATGACTATCAACTCGCCAATTTCCTCATCTCTAGTCCAAAAAAATTGAGGTACGGTAAACAGCAGTGCAAAGTGTAGACTTAACGGATGTCATGACACATCAGTGGAGTTTACAATGCATAAACAAATATTTTCACAAGCAAGTTGGTATTTAAATATAATACTGTACGAGTAAACTCATTGTCCATTGCTTCATATGGAAACTGTAATGAATTCCATTACTTTAATGTCTACTGACACCATTATCCAGTTTATGAACATACTCAAGCCATGTTGTGGATCCACATTATGACAATCAATCACAGTCTTTCATCAAAATGTTTGAAATTTTATTGATACCAATTTTTCTTTCCCACTTATTTCATGATGACAGAGAAAACTGCAGAGACCAGAGACTGATTTATATTTTATACACTTCACTACCAGTACTGTAAAGTCAAACCAACCAGAAAGTAAATTTTTTTACCTGATCTAAAAAAAATTCAATTGTGTATAAATCTATCTAACATTTAACCGAGCTGATTACTTGAATTAATTCAGTAGTGTACTTGTTTCTACTTGTATTCTGTGTTCAGAAATATATGTCTTGCAAAGTTTGAAAGAAACACAATGTTTGTGATCTCTACAAAAATATAAAACATAATAACCTACAAAATGTATTATTACCCTTCTGATGACTGATAGTGTACCATACTGTATAAGTATCTGCTATTTAGCGATCGTTCACTTGGCGATAATTCGGTTTGGCGATTTAAAAATTCTAACACCCTTGGTTATTTAATGATCTGCAATTGTTCGGTTTAACGATCTTCAATTCACTGGGAATTGCTGCATATAAGTAAATAAAGAAAAATATTGTTTTGGAATTCCATTTTTCTGTTCACATACCTATCCAGTATGACATAATCACGAGTACCTCAGCTACCCTAAGAGAGTGGAGTGTCTGAACTTGCCTAGCTTATACTACAGACGGGCAAGGGGGGACCTAGTTGAGGTGTATAAGCATCTCAGGGGGCACGACTCAGTTGAGTGTCCTTACTTGGAGCTGGCGGACGCTCACCCCACAAGGGGTCACAGCTCAAGATTGAACAAGCTGCAAGTCCAGAAAACCGTGAGGGCAAACTTTTTCGGGGTGAGGGTTGTAAACTCTTGGAACAATCTACCAGAGAAGCACCGAGTGTGAGCTCTTTCAAGACAAGACTTGACCAACACTGGAGCGGGTTCAGGTACATTCAGGAGCCGGTGCATGCCCAGTATTTGCCAACAGTGCGTGACAGAGATGTGACCAATCACCCGGGCGGCTAGCGAGCCGATCTTTTGGTGAAGAAGATAAATGAAAAGGAAAAGTAATCAGAGACGTGACCGATCGCTCAAGCGGCTAACAAGCCGATCAGTGGCGAAGAGGATAAAAGTAAAAAGTAAAGTAACAAAATTAAGTGGTGTAAAAAAAACAGAGTGTGATACTGTATGTCTCCCGACCCACTCAAAGATCGGGCAATGTTATATTTTCAAGGTTAACAATAAACCACTTAGAAAGGGAGCAACTCTATAAGATACTATCTATGAATCAGCCAACCAGAATTTTTTAAATAATTCTCTAGCTTTTCAAGCAAAAAACAAATAAATTTTTTGGAAACCATAGGGGGTACATATAAAGGTTTATTATATAGAAATCACGTATGTTACGAGTTGGGGATTTAGAATATAGTTAAAAGTCTACCCAGATCCCAACAGGCAACAACAATAAAAAAACAAAGACAATCGGACTATAAAAGGGTAGACAAAGGATGAGAGTTTTTGTTGTGTATAATAAAGTACCATAAATTCCTTAACAAAATATTCAGCTTTCTATAATTTACCCTTAACCATACTTAACCTAAACATTAACAGTATATACATATTTATACAACATACAATAATTTGAAGCAAGGTGGACGCGGGGAGGCAATATAAGATTACAGATTCTTAAGTGCGGAGCTGAGATGGCTGACGAGTAAGGCTGAGTAATGTAGAAGACGGTAGGTAGTCACTGTGCCGTAGGTTTCCAGGATAGGTGATCCTGTGGTCACTTCCCAGAGTGAACTGAACTCTCATCGAACTGGAGCTGACGAAGAAGACTTGTAGGAGGTGACACAACAACCAGGATATGGAGAAGGGAAACCCAGGAGTGGTAACTAAGACTAGTCATACTCGTGTTTCGTCCCTAGATGGCGTTGCTCGTGGTGCTGGGTAGGTAGATCAGGACAATAGATGGCGTGGTTCGTAGTGCTGGGTAGGTAGATCATAACAATTGGTGGCGGGGTTCGTAACAGGTATTATAGGGGTATGCTGCCACCACACCACCTACGTACCCAGGCTGTTATTAGACAAGTATTAAGCCTGCCTTTGAACATTGCAATATGTGCTTTACTATATTGCTCTGTATATTATCAATGGCTGTGCATCATTCCTATTGCTGTTGTTATGACCCTAGGGTAGATCGTTACATAAACACAAATTACTTAAATCTTTCAAACACAGTGGTCAGTGGTCCCTCGGTTAACGAACGGTTCGGTTAACGAAATTTCGGTTAACGAATTACCTTCCATAAGAATCTTCAATTTGGTTAACGAACAAAAATTTTATTAACGAAATCCTTACGAACAGCACGTTTTGTTGTGAGCATCAGCTGATTAGCTGATGGGCTAGTCTGCCAATTCAGTAATCTGCTCTATGCTTACATTCGTTTCCAGTGGAGTAAATATCAATAAAGTTGTGCTCTTTAATATTATTGCATTTTTTATATTAAAATTATTAGTCATTTTAACATTTATTTAACATATTGATAATATATGCGGTACAGGGCACTAGTTTTTTGTGCGCCCATCAGTAGCTAGACTCAGCCACAAGGCGTCAGTAGGCCTTTGAAAACAGTGGAGTGAACATCTATTTTGTTGGTGTCTTAAATATTTTTGCATTTTTCATTGAAATTATTTTTTCATTCTGAAATTTAGTTAACATATTGATAATGTATAGTGCAGTGCAATGTTGATTTAAGGAAAATAATCTTGAATTACACCAAGTGAACTTAAAATTTTATTGGTGAAACGACGGCATCAAGCATGAGTCCATTGAAAGGTGATTTCTTCTCCATCCCCACTTCCTTCTCTTCTCCCTTCTCCTCCACCCCCACTTCTAATTCCCATCATCATCATCATCAACCAGGAACCTTCTACATACACACCTCAAAGTAGGTGTACTTCTCTGCATTTTTTTTTACTTTGTACAGCTATGTACCTTTCGGTTAGCTGAAACCAATTACCCAACATCCCATTGAAACAGTGGATTCGGTTAACGAAATTTTCGGTTAACGAACGACCTTCCGGAACGAATTGCGTTCGTTAACCTAGGGACCACTGTACAGGTCCACCACCGATTTTCCGGCACCCTTGGTTCCAAAGCCTTGCCGGATTATCCGTTTTGCCGGACGAACCGAGGTCAGGTAATAATAAATCAACAATTCACCTGTGACCCACTATTGATACACCTCCTGTGTCTCTAAAGCACCATGGAATGCTTGTCATGGTTTTTCCTTGTTAATGTCTGAGGTGTGGATTATATTATATAAAGATTATAATACACAGTTAACCCTCACTTTACGCGGTTAATGTAACCGGGAGGGTACCGCGGGAAGCGAGAAACGCGTAAAGTGAATAACATAGCATATGGGATTAATTGAAATGGAGTCCGGGCCCATCCCCAAACTCCACTTTTTGACGACACACAACTATTTTGTAGTAAAAATTTTATCTTAACTTTATGATGGTATGAAAAAACAAGTAACATAGAAGAGCTTAGGTTAGGAAAGACAAAGGTTAACATAGGAAAAATAAAGGTTAGGTTAAAAAACTAAAAATTTGGTGTAACACTTACGGTAGTAGAAGAGATGGGTCGGCATACGGGGATGGAGGCTAGTTCCGAGGCAGAGGGCAGATTACTGGCCCTCAGGTGAATCACCATTACTAGGTGAATCACCATCACTGTCACTTACAGTTGTCAGGGCTTCCCTGACAAATCCCTCAAAGTCATCTTCACTGCCACTATCACTGGCTTGGGCTGGCTGTGGTGGGTTGCGGGCGAAGAAATCTGTTATGCTTTGCTGACGGCTGGCGTTGATGTTGTCGTGATACACCTTGATGTACGGCTCCATAGCCTGCACCAGCCGGGTATGGAAGACTTCATAGCGGTCATCGTCATTGTCGCAGGAAAGGAAGGACTTCATCTTCTCTGCACACTCCATGGTACCCTTAATATCACTATGACTTAAATTGTGTTCTTCGGAAAATGACGCACTTTCTTCCTCCTATTCACTGACGTGTTCTTCTTCCAACATCTCGTCGGCAGTCACTTCAGGATCTCTGATCACCTCCAGGATGTCGTCGTTGGTGGTCTCGGAGAAGCCTGGAACTGTAGCAGTCTGCGCAGCTTCTCTGGCAAGGTCCACTGCTACTGCAACATTCTGAACCTCACCAGTCACAGATTGACTCCTCCTCTCACCTGGTATTCCATGCAACACATGTCTCCATGCGTGACGAATTGTAGCAATAGACAGCTGATCCCATGACTCCACCAAGAAGTCCACAGCTTTCTTGATGTTAAATATTCTCCAGAATTGTTTGAAGAGTATTTTTTGCTGTTCCAACTGTTGATCCTCATCCTCTTCACTCTTGCTATCGGTGGTGGTGCCACTCAGGTTACGCAACTCTTCCCTGGTGTTGGTGTAGTCGTTCAGGAGCTGGAATTTTTTTGTTGAGAATGCAGCTTTCACATTGCAAATCAACTCCTGGTCCATGGGTTGGATTAATGACGTAGTGTTGGGAGGAAGGAAGACCACTTTTACGTTGGGGTGACGATCTAACAGTAGGGGCGAGTGTCCTGGTGCGTTGTCCAGCAGCAACAAAATATTGAATGGCACATTCTGTCGCTCACAGAATTTTTTTACATCGGGAACAAAACAGTCATCAAACCAGGAGAGGGACAGTGTAGAGAACATCCACGCCTTACGTGCGGTCAGCCAGTGGACATTTAGCTTGGTCATGTCCATGGTTTTGTAGGCGTGCGGCTTGCGTGCTGTGTGGATCACCGATAACTTGAGCTTACAGGTACCGGAGGCATTGGTGGTAAACAGGACGGTGATGCGTTCCTTCTGCATTTTCCGGCCCCGAATCCTGCTGGCATTCTTCACAACGAAGGACTTGGAAGGTAGCTTTTTCCAGAAAAGACCAGATTCGTCCATGTTGAACACCTGGTCGTCACTGTACTGTCCTTCCTCCATAATCTCACGTAAAAATGGAGGAAATTCCCGAGCCTCAGCACGATCAGCACTCGCTTCTTCACCACCAATGTTTATATTGGTGATCTTGTTCCGGATCTTTAACCTCTGTAACCACCCAGAGGAAGCATTAAAGGGATTGGGCTCTGTAATTCCCATCTTTCGTGCCACTGCCATGTACAGTTCACGTGCGTAGTCCTTAACAGAGCGCGTGTCGACCGCCATGTTCCGTCGCGCCTGACGCACCAAGTACCTCACAAGTAATTTTTCTGTCTTGAGAAGCACCTGGTTGTAAAAATACTTGATCATAGAAGCACCTGTAGACTTTGTGATCTTCATGTGCTCCTTTATCTTGGCTGAATCCTTCTTTATCGTCCGGATCGTAGATTCGTTCACACCATGCTGGCGCGCCAAATCAACCTGCCTTGTTCCTTTCTCCAACTCTTGGATGATGGTATACTTCACCTCGTAGCTTAAGGAACGTCGTGTCTTCTTTGGTTTAGTGCCGCTGGGTCCAGGTAAGGAAAGGTTTCTCTCTGGGGGTGGTGGTCCGGCGGAAGCCATTTTACGGAACAATGGATGAGGGTTTACACGGAGTGGCCTTGAGGGATGAAACTGCCGCGGCTAGGTCAAGCGTCGTCTTTCCTCCCTCCCTCCCTCCCCGGGGTGGACACGTCATAATACTTTAAGCCAATTACAGCTAGCAGCAGAGAGGGGGTAGGGATGCATGGCCAATCACAGGTCTGATACGTCATATGACGTCAGTGATAACGCAACAAAGACACACACTGCGCAACCTTACTGCGCCACTTGCCCAAGCAGAGGGAGGAGGAGGGAGAGGCAGGCAGGCAGGCGGGCGGGTGGCGGGTGGGGCGAATCTAAAAATAGCGTCGCGCCGGACACTCTCCGCGTAATGGGGTTCACATACCGCGTAATGTGAGCACGTGAGGTTCTGGCAAGGCACCGCGTTAACGTGGAAACGCGGAATGAGGGACAGCGTAAAGTGAGGGTTAACTGTATTGTGTTTCTTGTATTTCTTACCATAGAGTTCGATACCTTTACACTGGTTACTTACAGGAGATTATGGTGTATCTACGTACAAATTCAGTCCACCACCAGACATTCCATGATTTATACTTGATAAATGATGTAATAAAATTAATCTTCTAAAAGAGGGAATTATCAAATTGGGGACACATGTGATTACTCTACTATGGATATGACTTAACAGAGCCTTAATTCTTCAAGTGATATATTTACTGCCAGCCTGGACTGCTCTTGCTGCAACCAGGTTTCCGCACAAAAACTTCTATCCACGGGGAATAACAACAAAAAGGTACTCTTGGGTTACCACACATAGTCTCGCGTCACTGACAGTTACTGTAGACGGTTGCCGCGGCAAGGAGAACTGGTAAGCGTGACTTGATTAACCACTTACTGTAGGTGCAATAGACCAGCCTGGATTGCTTTTGTCGCAACCAGGTTTCCACACGTGATTTTTCCACAGGGAATACAAACCTAGGTTAACACACTTAATCTCGTGTCGATCACGGTCACTGTAGATGGGCGTCGCGCAGGAGAACTCTGTAAACGTGAATTGATTAACCATTTACTTTAGGTTTGATAGGCCAGCCTGCATTGCTCTTGTCACAACCAGGCATCCACACATGATATTTCCACGGGATAACAACCGAGGTTAGCACACTTAGTCTCGTGTCACTGACGGTCCACAGGACAGGGTGGCGGTGGAGGACTCTGTGTGGTGTCCCGTTCCCTTCAGGAGGGAGAGGATGGGGACGACGTCTTAACTAACCCATGGCCTAGGGGATACTACTTAAAATGTGGTTTTGGGGAGTGAGTTGATGAACAGTACAACACTGTCTCAATGGCCTCCCCCTACAGGCTGGCTAACATACCACTAATGGAAAACATATGTCGTAGTCATGGCTCGCCGGGTGCCTTATCTCTAGTAAAACAAACTTTGGAGTTGGTTGCGTGGGTAAGGCTAATACAACCCATGACACTGCTAGAAACTTAAACTAAACAAATATTTAATGTCAATTAAATGAGAAAAAAACATAATTTTGAGCAACATTACTGTACTCACTCTGTACTCAAATATATTACATAAGACTAATATTTTATCTCTTGTGCAAACTATGTGATGTTTATACTCAAATTAATCACTAGCTTACAAGGATTCCAGCAATGCAATTTATATTATGCTAAGTCTAGTCACCTACATTTTATATGATAAAAACTTTAAGCCTAAACTGCCTTCACCCTGGCTGTGAGGAAGGGGAGAAGGATTTTTTATTTTTGTTTATATATACAATATCTATATACAATACAATATTCTTTCAGTGAAGACGAGCCTGGAAAGGCAAAAAACAATGTCATTCACTAAGTGACTTGAAAGCAGAGGATATTAGTCAATGCTGATTTATAAGATGCAATTGTCGATCCTTGAAGGCCTTTAACTCTGAACAGAAAATCTAAAAATTCTAACACCACTGTTTCTGACAATGTGATTGGAGTCGTTAACCTGATAAATTGTTGAAAAAGTTTCCAAGCTTTCTCATATTGCATAGAAGTTTGGGGTCTATAACCTGCTATCACTTGGTTAACTATATTGGAATTACCCAACAATCTATTTAAACATCTTTCGAAAAAACTCCAAGCGTGAAGTGCTTAGGATATCTCGAACTGAGGGTGCAGTACCTGTTCTAGACATCCTTGTTGCAGGCATTAGTCCAACAGATCAAGACACCACGGTTGTAGAATCCAATATGGTACAATTAAGAGGATCTTCCCTTGGAAGGATCTGAGTTTGTGAACCACTTCGGGCAACATTTTCACAGGTGGGAACAGATAGATTGAATTCCTATGGTTTCAATCTATGAGTAGAGCATTTCCTAAAAGATTCGATCGTTCCAGAGATGCATAAATTGGCATCTTGTGATTGTTTTGTGAGGCAAAGAGATCTATTTGTAGAGTCCCAAACCTCCTTACTAGACTCTTGAACTTCGATATCTTTAGGGACCATTCTGTTTCCGTCGATACTGGCCTGAAATGGGACAACGCATCTGCCCAATTGTTTTGTACTGCCGGTATATGAGTTGCTTTGAAAAAATTTTCTGATAGGTTTAGAAGGGGCCAAGATGTGGTTGAGCCTTGATGATTGAGACAAAACACTGCCGTTCTGCTGTCCATGGCAAACAGAATCGTCATGTTTTTTAAATTTGGGTTTGCCAACAAAAAGAATAGGACTACTGCTAATTCTTGTACGTTTGTGTTTGTCCCAAAGGGAGTCGCTCCACTTCAATTGACAGAACTCTCCTTTTGAGGAAAGGTATCCCCATACTATTTCGGACGTGTCCGTACAAACGACCAAGTCTGTTTGAGGGGGAACCCAGGGAGAACCAATTAGATTGTATTTTATATACAGTATACATATATATGCCAATATATATTTATATATATATATATATATATATATATATATATATATATATATATATATATATATATATATATATATATATATATATATATTCTTTCAGTGAAGACGAGCCCAGATGGGCGAAAAACAATGTTATTCACTAAGTGCCTTGCAAGCAGAGGATATTAGTCACTAACGATTTACTGTCTTCCTAGATAGAAGATGAGCCGTGGTCGTCATGCTTGACCAGATCGTATAAAAAATTGCCCCAAACACAATATCTGAGAGACATAAACAAAATAAAAGTCACTTGATTTCCTCACAGTGCTAAGATGTATAAACACCAAATATAAAATCCTCGTGGTACTTAGTATTTCAGCTATTACAATTAGCGGAGCCTTCTTTTTGCGAATTTACAGCTGATTCGCCAGGCAAGAAAATGACGGTAGCAAAGCGTGTGATGGAGGGTGTGAGAGCGGGTCTTGAGAATTGCAATTAAATGCCAGGTAGCGACGTGTCCTCCTAATATTACGTATTAAGTAATTATTAGATGTTTTAATTGCCTGTATGTTGGCCTGGCGAATTATTGCTAGGCATTAACATACCTAGGTATAAAGATAGAAGTCTCATTCTGGACTATATCACAAAAACTGGTTTTTAGAAAAAAAAGCTTTTTTTTGAGGTGTTGACAGCTATCAGGGAGGTGAGATAACTAAGAGCGTAGTTATCAAACAGAAGGAGTCTTAGTTTTTCTCTTTTAAAATATCACTGAATTGACTTGGCAGTATATAATTTGCATTGCTATAATTCTTGTAAGATAGTGATTAATTTAGGATAAACATCACATAGTTTGCACTAGACATAAATTTTTTAGTAATTAACTTATTACAGGTTTACCCTTACGACAATTATTTCTTTTACCTTTCTCACGGTATATATTTAGGATGGTGTGTGCATGTAAATGAGTAAAAATAAATGAAGAAAGTTACATATATCTTCCCCAAAATATGAGTTAAAAGACTTGTACTCAAATGTACTGTAGTGGATTTCTCCCCTACAAACGCTGTTTGTCGGTGGGTAGCCGACCCCGCGAATTCCCCAGTGTATGCCTCGTGGTCTAGGTCAACCAGCGCCGCCTTACATGACGGAGGTCAACTACTAAGCCACGCCTACCTCCGCTATTTAAGACCTGACCTCGTGGTGACCATCCCTCTTACTACCTACACCAACCAGCAAGCAACACCTCCTCCTCCGCCGCTGCTTGGCGGCCCTCGCTCCCGCCGGCGAGCATGGCGACCCACAAGCTGTCCTCCTCTGAGCATCCTCACCAATCAGCTCTCTCTACATCACGCTTGTAACCACGCTGCCACTTTCCAGCACCAAGCTGCATTGTACAGCCAATACAACATGTATACAGAGAGCACATTGTGAGTTTACTTTCTCCATCCCATCCTGAGTGTGAACAAAAACATCTCTTACCCCACAGTACCACACTAGACTAAAATGTCTGTCACTTGAGCAAACTATGTGGTGTTTATACTCAAATTACAGTAGGCTCTCATATTTCGACACCTATTTAGACTGTAAAAACCTCGAGAAATTCATAAACAGTCATTGGTCGGTTAACGTCCGACCGAACAACGTCCGATCGCATATACGTCCGTGTCCCCCCCCCCAAAAAAATAACAAATCCGTGACGCCTGCTGGACCACTACTCCACGACCCCCTGACAGACACACGATGATCCTCCCCATACTGGTCAGATATTGTGTGTTAAAGGAATATGCTTCCTTACTTAGGCTTTTCTAAGCATTTGCCTACAGGTGAAAAGTTAACCTACATCTATTGAGGATAAAATCTTTCACCTACAAATTGAAAATAACACATTTGCTGTAATCAGACATATCTAGTTGCCTCAACACTTGCAAGTTGCAATTGGGGTTGCAATTTCAAATTCTATGGCATTACTAAGTATAGTGAAGTCTCTGGTGCACTCTAAGATTAAGAGAGAAAACGCTTTACTCAGGCGTCCTGATGTGAGAGAAAACGGACTTGTATGATGGGGGACCAAATAAAAAAAAGCATAGCTACATGTTTTGAGGACTACAGTATTAAGCATACCCTTTTCATCACTTTGTAATAAACCTAGCCATGCCTATGTGTGTTTATGATATTTACCATAACATTATATATATATATATATATATATATATATATATATATATATATATATATATATATATATATATATATATATATTTAGTGGGTATAAATGGTCGTAAAATGGGAAACTTGAGGTTGGGTCTTGGGTGCCTGGAACCAATTAGAATAAATCCCATAGGTTCTGTACTTTCGTTATTGGCGGGGTCCCAATTAGGCGCTACAACCAAGGGATGACTGTACTGTACTGTATATACTTGTGACACTGGCCAGTTGCTTCTGGTGTTATGGTACAGGGGTACCAAGTGACAGCACTAGGATCCCGCTTCCTCTATCAAGGAATAAACAATTAAAATTTAAATTGAAAACAAAACATTCAAATAATGGGACCTAAATGGCCATAGAGCGGGCACAGTCACGTATGCATACCGTATTCTTATAGATTGTGCTGCCAGGCGTACGTTTTCTTGTGAATTTAGTCAATATTGTACAGTAACAATGGACCTAAGTGCAAACCTGTACAGTCAACCCTCGCTTTATGCGGTCCCACTTTACGCGTTACCCTGCCGAAACCGGAATGCTCACTTTCTGCGGTGCGTGTACCACTTTACACGGAGAGCGGCTGGCGGTCCTCTCGCACTGCGCCATTTTTGGATCCAAACCTCCCGCCTTCTCTCCCGTCCTCTCCCGCCATCTGCCATGTTGTGTAAGCGGCGCGAGTAGGTTTCGCAGTGTATGTCTTTGTTGCGTTACCGGTGACGTCATATGACGTAGCGGACTGTGATTGGGCAAAGCATCCTTACCTCCCTCCCTCCTAGCTGTGATTGGTTTAATGTAGTATTATGACGTGCCCTGCCGCAGGATGTACTGCGCACATCATTGTCATTCTTAAAAACCCCATTTAATTCATATTACGCAATATAACATTCAAATTCACCGCCCTTGTAGAATCTCAGAAAACGGGAAACACTGGTAAAGGATAATTCACCTACTCAATGTTACTAGACCATGTGTTGTATTGTACCCAGGTACAGTTATATAATGTTAATTGTATGTATTCATAGCATTAAGGAGAATTCAGGGTATCCATAAGATGATTGGGAAAGTCCAGTTGAGCCGGGCTAGTGTACTGTAGGACTAAATGTGGATCATGGTTTGAAGGTCATACTATTTACGTCTGTGAACGTGTAGCGAACATAACTTCCACAGATATCATATGAAAATACATGAGAGCAATGATCTAGAAAAAGGATAAAGGTATCAGAACTATGTGAAGTGTTGGAAGTGATCTAGAAACTATACTTCAAAAAGAATATCATGTATACCCACGCCATGAAAATACGATGCTAGGCTTTGTTTGGGTTGGCGCCTAGGCCGCCTCGGGTGTGCCGCGTTGATATTATAACCCAATGAATTTACCCAGGAACTAGCAAACCAGACCCTTACCTTAGTGTGTAATTTAGGATTAAGATATGTATTTCTAAAGCATGAGGTCACAATAGATAGGAAAATGGAGACGTGGGAACCATAAGAATCCAAAGTGAAAATTGATGATTGAAAACTGTAGGCCTAAACAGAGAGGAGGGGGGAGTAGGGACTTCACCCTCAGTGATGCCTCGACTTCTCCCAATACAGGTCAGTGTCCTTTATCATGCTTTATTCAGCCCTAAAAAGGACTTATCTAGCAGTTTTTACATATTAAAACCTTGCCTGATGTCATAAAGTGAAGTCATAGTGTACTAATGTGTGGTGATGAAAGCCCCTCCGGCAGTATTCTCAGTGATGCCTCGACTTCTCCCAATACAGGACGATGCGTTCTGAGCGCCTACCGGGCGTCAGCCATGACCACACTGTGAAGGCCACACCACAGTGGTCAGGCACTTCCACTGTGAACCTGTGGATCCCCAGCACACCACCCCAAATGAGTAGAACAAATAAGGAAACGCTTGAGAAACTCCGCAGTTGTCACTTGGAGCGACCTATAATACCAGGAGTAGAAATAGTACTGGTATGTCTCTTGGTGTAGCCCTCGTCTTTACCCACCGAGGGCGGTGTGCGAACGAGGTGCCTGTTAGATATACCTAGAAATTACAAGGAGTCCCATACCTGCAGGTGTGGAGGGTAACGGGTGTGTTGAGAGGGTGCTACTATGTATGATAACCGACGGTGCTATATTCCATACAGGTGGAGCAGTCTGATGTGTTAAGGGGTAGTGTAAGAAGGAATGACCGAGGTAAGGTATGCGGGCCTGAGCTGCCACCATTTATGAAGGCCTGTCAGTAACAATTCCTTTTACTCTCATACTTATTACCATTGGTAGCGTGACTAGAGGAGGCTCGTGGGTAGGTGTAATGATAGTAACAAGTAATAGGGAAGAAATAACGGTAAATACTGTAGGTCAATAATAGACACAATATACAAATACAAAATTTATTTAAACATTAATATGAAAGTAGGAGAAAGAATTTATATGTACCAACAGACGAAATCTAGTACTAGGCCCTCAGGCTCAACATACTCACACCACTACTGGGTGGACATACTCAATAACACTTCCAACCCTACTGGGTGGACATATTCAATAACACTTCCAACCCTACTGGGTGGACATACTCAATAACACACAACTCTTATGGTCACTTAGCACCATAAAGACCAGGGCAACTGCCACTACCACCTTCAGTCGTCAGGAGTGATACTCAAGCGACAGCCATGGGGTCCAGCCACCATGGAGTACTTTCCGACGAACTCTGGAGATCCCAGTGGATTAACCCCACCACACAAATAGCCCTACTGAGTTAGACACTCATCCACCAATGATGGGGCCGGTAGTGGTGTGTGGCTTGGTGATCCGGGGTGACCTCGCAGGCCGAGAGTTAGGGCCAGACGAGCCAGCTATGGGGGCCATAGGTAGTCTGAAGTGTCTGACGGCCGGGTCTCACAAAGGTAACTGATCCTACTGGACCTCGGACATCTCCCCAGACATAGTGGATACAACATCCATGCTACAGACACGGCCTAGGCTGCGTTAGGGACCTGTATGGGTGAAGGGACGGGCACTCACTAACGGTAGAAAACAGCATCACGTTTCAGGGGACGTTAAAGACGTAAATATGACTTCACTCAGAGCATATCAACTAGGTTACTGTAACACTTGCACAATCAACTATTAATTGGGTCAAATCGCTTAAAGAAGGGCGAATTACAACACACAGTGGAATGGCATACCTGTATGGATGAAGGGACGGGCACTCACTAACGGTAGAAATGACCGCAGCGCCCTCACTCAAAATCGGCCAGGGAGTCCACCTACTTCTATTCCGATGAATTAATTTACTGTACACTCTGACGTTGAAACTGAGACTATAAACTCAGTTTCATTCCCTACTATTATCTTCACTAACAATGCTCTGACTCAGCTATCAAAAGCAAAATTAAATTGATTACAAAGGGTTGGATGGCAACAGGTCCCAACATACAGCGTCTGCTACGAAATCCGCGGATTATATTCAAAGTTCCCTACAAACAAAGACGGCGAAACAGAGAAAACGGGGGACGTTTCCACTGGGGAACTTGGAAGGTTTTGTGGACGTTTGAGCGTAATATGAATCCTTAAGGTTTTCAGGTTAGCCCAGGAGTTCTCAACCAGGGGGGGAATTCCCCCCCAGGGGGGGAATTCAGGTTTTCAGGGGGGGGGGGGGGGGAACTGATTCGGGAGCAAGAGAAATGTTCGATGAGAAATCAATCACAGAATTTTGGCCCTTGATGTGCGATTCCTACCCAAAAGTGGCAGAAAGAGCTATAGGTGTATTGCTTCCGTTTGTGTCGACATATCTTTGTGAGTCAGGCTTTTCAACTCTGTTGCAAATTAAAACGAAGCAACGTAGTAGATTAGAGGTAGAAAATGACCTGCGTTGTGCCCTTTCAAGCAGGTTTCTCATTGACTGTAATCTTCATCTGAATAAAATTAATTACAAATTTACAATATCCTGGTATTCTATTGAACTTTTTGTTTATTGCATTATGCTTCAGTTTGGTCTGTTAAGTAATTCATTAAAAATAAAAAAATAAAATATTTTACTTTTATTCAAGTTTTATAAATCCATCAACATTTTCAATTGGCATTTAATTTGTAAAACTCCACTGTAAAAATAATCCATGTAAAATTGTAAATGTATATGTACTAATATGGAAAAAATAAAGGATTTTCAGTATTATATGCATATTATTTGGAATGCACTTTTTGAGGCAGACAATCTTGGAAAGGAGGGGGGAATGACATTCTGACATATGGTGAAAGGGGTGCATGGTGCAAACAAGGTTGAGAACCACTGGGTTAGCCATTAATGTAAGACGTCTGGTGCCCATCTGGGTAACCAACATTTTCGTTGTTCTTCTGAGGAAGACCAATTCATTTGTATGTTTTTTATCAGTATGCTTTATAAGGAATATATTAATTAAGACATGTTATGGTTTCACCCTTCTTTCCCCTTATCGATCTGGTCAATGGAAAACCTAACCCAATGCCTAGTCCACCCTGTACGCTCCCTGACGAGCTACATACTGTCCAGAGGGGGTCTGGTGGCAGCAACCCTTAGAAATTAAGATTAAAGTTAAGTATTCCCCCTTAGGATTAGTGACCCCCAGTCTGGCAGTATAAATTGGTGGCTATAGCGGTGGGATGGTTTTTAATCATTGATCAAATCCGAGGGAATTGAAGCTGGGATTTAAGTTGCAGAAATAGACAAGTATTTTAATGATGGATTATCTGATTTTTGAGTGATACTTGCATGTGAATAACATTGATTGAGTACAGAAATGTAAGAAGAATTTTTGAAAATTTATACAGTACTGAAGTCATGTGTGTCATTGATGTGTTTTGTGTTTGTGTTTTATCCAGTGTTAATATGTATTAATAATTACAGAAGTTGTGGATTAACCTTGTTGACGTTGAAGTAAGGGAGTCCACACTGTGTCTGAGAAGTGTCTCAAGTGGTTCACCTCTGATGTTGTTAAGTGGTTCACCTATGGAATACCATAGGACTTTCGGTCTCCAGTTGATGTGAGTTATAATTTTTGGTGCCATGTTAAGATGTTGCATAGTGTTGTATTATACCATTGATCAATTAAGGTTGTAGTAGTACAGGAGAGTAGTTGTGTTAAGTGGTTCGTATTTGTCTTTGGTCGAAAGGTAGCATTTTTAGGTCAAAATGGATGAGTCAGTAGAACAGGGAAGTACCATAGTTGGGGACACATTGGCAGAAAGATTGGAACGGGCTGTGCAGATCGTCGAGAGACAATACTCAGAGCTAGAAGAATTACAGAGACAGGTTAAGGAACTAAAACGAGAACTTCAGCATGCAAAGAACCAAGACACTGTTCTAGAGTATGGTGTAGGTAAGGACACAACCCCAACTGACCCACCGGCAGAAAGTGCCCACTCTGTAACACAATCAGGGAACGATACCACACACCCAGGTAGCCTTAGAGTTTATCCAGGGGTTCATTCCAAACTAACGGACAGTGCCAAGAGGGATGATAAGGAAGCACCCGTGTTCAACCTTAGTTATGTTAGAACGTTATCATTGGAAAAACTAACAGGGTCGGATTCTGAGAGCAATATTAGAACTTTTTGTAGACAGGTAGAGTGGTTACTTAAGCAGGATGACCATCGGGTAGAAGCGGCTCTAAGCAGAATGGAGAGTCCCGTAGAGCTGAGGGTTCTACAGGAATTGGATAACAGGGGGATGTGGGATTGTAACACCCTTAAGCAAGCTTTGGCAAAGTTCAACACAGGCCAGAATACCCTGAATAAGGCATGGGCAGATTTTTTTAGAGAAGAATATCATGTAGAGGACGATCCGGAAAGATGTGTGGAACGAATGAAGTATAAGCTGGCAGCCAAAGAGAGGAAGTTTGAATCAATACAAGGGAAAGATCAGATTATGAAAGATGTATTGTATGAGGGCTTGCCAGGGCAAATGCAAAGAGAGTTAAGAAGATACAACCGGTTAGGCATATCCTTAGACCCCTTTTTGAACGAGTTGACAAAGTGTAGAGAATGGTATTTGAGATCACAGGGCAGGGGAAAGCATCATGTTAGACAGGCCCGCCAGGAACCAGTACCAGAGAATTATAGAGTTCAGGAAGACTATCATATGAACGAGACTGGCGGGAGACAGGATCAGAACACGAAGTGGAAGGAAACTAACACTTAAGGTTGGACAGGAAATGAATGGTGCGGATATTGTAAGAAGGATAACCATAGCCCGCATAATTGCCCCTCCAGACCCAGACCAGGTTCATGTTACGCGTGCATGAGGATGAACTGTAGGAGTTATTTTACCACTTGTCCAGGACGCCAAACTAGGAATCCCCCTTCATACCAAGGACCACGACAACCGTTCCTACACAGTGCTCCATGTATTAAATTACCTGTATGTGGACATACTTGTATAGCGTTGGTTGATACGGGTAGTGAAGCTACTATCATTAAAGATAGCTTGGTGAGTGCCTTGAAGGTGGGGCCCATTAGGCCTTGTACCCAGAGATATGTAACTATTAACGGGGAAGAGTTTAAGACCCAAGGCACTTTTGTCATCAGTGTACAGTTGTCCCGTAGGAAAAGAATCCGTCACCAAGCCGTAATAGTGGAAGATAGCATGTTGGATACTGATGTATTATTGGGAGCAGACATTTTAGGCAGATTTGGAGTTTGGTGGCAACACGAAAAAAATCAGTTCAGTTGGGGGGATCATAAACAAGTTTATTGGAAACCAAGTCATGGAGGAAAGTTGCGAACGGTTGTCAAAGTCAAACAACTCACGAATGCTTCGATCTTATCTTCTCCCAAGGAGCTAACTAATTTGCACGTTGATAGGAAGACTATAATAAGCGGGCACAGTTCTCAAATTAGACCAGTTAAAGTGAAGGTAGGGTTAGGTCAGACCTTAAGTATCAGATTTACGCATAGGGGGTTGAAGCAACAACCGGATATGTGTGTGGTAGTCCAAGATGATTCCTGTGTTTATGTTCCTGTGAGAAACGTTTCAGAACAACCAGTTTGTTTGAGTCCTGGTGCTGTTTTAGGTGAATATGAAGTAGTTAAGGATGAGGAATTCTGTTACTTTGATGATGAAGGGAATAATCTCGGAACTATCTCACACATTTATGAAGAGTTAGGTAAGGTAGACCGGTCTGTAAAAATACCACTGTGCTCACCACATCACCTGGCCATACAGAGAGAAAACCTTTGCCAAGATTGTATGAATTAGTTGAGAAGGCTGCCGGAAATAAATATTATGCCACCTTAGATTTGAAAGATGTTTACTATCAGGTAATTCTTGACCATCACAGTAGAGTTATTACCACCTTCAGTGATGGATATAATTTATGGCAGTTCAAACGCCTCCCTTTTGGTTTGTCAGCCAGCCCAGCCGTTTTTACTAGGAAAGTAAAGAGGGTCTTAGCTCCTTTAGCAGAAGAAGATTGGGTCAGGAACTATCTAGATGATGTCATAGTGTGGGCTAATGATTTCAATACCCTCATGGGCAGATTGGCTAAAGTATTTGACGGGTTTGTAAATATGGGAATCAAATTAAATCTATCTAAATGTCAGTTTGGTCAAAGACAAGTAAAATTCTTGGGACATATTGTTTCAGAGAAAGGCATTAAGCCGGATCCTGAGAATGTAAAAGCAGTAACACAGTGTAAACCACCCACTAATGTCAAGCAAGTCCGACATTTTTTAGGGATGTGCGGGTTTTATCGTAAGCATGTTTCAAATTTCGCTAAGATTGCATATCCTATCACAGAACTCACTAAGAAACAAACTGCCTTTGCTTGGACAGATGAATGCCAGACAGCTTTTGAAACGTTAAAGCGGACATTAGCTTCCTTTCCAGTACTGGTAAAAGTAGACATGGATAAACCCTTTGAGCTACACAGTGATGCTAGTAATTTTTGTGTAGGAGCATCACTGAATCAATTACAGGATGACGGTTCTTTGCGTCCTGTTGGGTATTTCTCTCGGAAACTAAAGCCCGCGGAAACACGGTATTCCACCACTGACCAAGAAGCATTAGGAATAGTGTTAGCCTGTAGATTTTTCCATCATTTTTTGTGGGGTTCCCAATTCACCATCAAAACTGATCACCAGCCGTTAACGTCTGTTTTTAACAAGAAAACTAAAAGTCAAAGAATGAATAGATGGATGTTGGAAATGAGGGATTACATCTATAAGATAGAGTACAAACCTGGAAAGGCAAATCTAGTCGCGGACGCATTAAGTAGGCCGGTAGGGGCCCTAAGGAAAGTAGCCAGGAGTAGGACGGCAGGTCAGTTCCCTCAGCTAGACGGGTTAACGAATCGGCAGTTAGGAGTAGAACAAAGAAAAGAAGAGAGATGGGAAGCATTGGTTAGTTATTTAGAAGGAGGATAGGTACCCAAACATAAATATCCCAAGACGACTATTGACAAATTTGAAGTAGCGGAGGGGGTATTGTATTTAGCAAAGGAACAAATTGATAAAGCATTGATGTACTGCCTTGTAATACCTGATCATTTGCGTAGAGCAGCATTAGAGTGGGCACACAACAGAGACATCAGGTCACTTAGGACAATGGAAGACTATAGCCAGAGTAGAAGGCCTTTTCTATTGGCCCAATTATCGCAGAGACTGTGTGAAATTTGTAGAATCATGTGAAGTGTGTCAAAGATTCAAAGGGACAAAAGGGTTAGAACAGCAATGGCAGGGGATGTCAGAAGTAACAAGACCTTTGGAGAGAGTATCTGTGGACTTGACAGACTTACATAATAGTGTGAATGGATATCGCTATGTGTTGACCGTCATAGATCACTATTCTAGGTTTGTCAATCTCTATCCTTTGAGAACCAAATCCACTCAGGAAGTGACCAGAGAATTTGGTAAATTCATAAATGTTTTTGGTAGCCCTGGAGTAGTCACTGCAGATAATGGAGGTGAATTTACAGCAATACAGTTTAGAGAATTATGTAAAGTAACTGGCATTAAGAACTATTTTACATTGCCTTACCACCCTAGAGGTAATAGTGTCACATAGAGAATGCACAGGACCTTTAAAACAACACTGGCAATCATGTGTGAAGATAATCCACTTCAGTGGCCAAAATTTCTCAGTCCCGTGCAGTCTGCTCTGAACACGTCTGTCCATGCCACAACTGGGGTACAGCCTCATTTTGCTTTTTTTCGAGGCATGTACAAAGACAAGTAGGAATTGACTTACCTATAATAGAGAATGAGAGCAGTCAAGAGTTGAAAGAAGCCCATAGGTTGGTAAAAGAGATGTCTGCCAGAATGTCACGAGAGACCAGAGAGAGGGCAAATAGATCAAGAACGAACCAAACTATGCAGTTAGGAGAAACAGTATGGGTGAGGAATGAATGGCCCAGCCCTGGGACCAGTAGGAAGTTGAATACCAAGTGGAAGAGTCCGTACACTATAACAGAAATTATATGAGATGGTGCCGCATATGAGTTGACTAACCCCTTGGATGAAAGTGAGGTGATAAAGAGGGCGGCTGAGAAAGTAAAGAGGTATGTAAGTAGAGACGTGTTTGTTCAGCTGAATGAGCCCCTACTTCCACCCTATGATTCTTCCTCGGACTCAGGTTCAGACGAAACAGATGAGGAAAGTGATGACGGAAATGTGGAAGGTCAACCTGCAAGTAGATTCCCTGTGAGGCAGAGGAGACCAGTAGTTAGAATGGATTTGTAGGAAATATAGTTCCAGAATGTTGCTTCAATTGAATATTTTTGGCTTTCCAGTTTGTTAGGTTGATTTGTTGAATTATAAAGATTTTAGTGGGGGAGACAGTTGCTCAGATGGTTTGTCGGGATGCTTTTTGAAGATCAGCTGTTAGTAGTGGTATCTATATTGTCTGAAAATGTTTTTTGGGGGGTTGTTGACTTCGTCAGTCGTACTGAAGTCACCCCAATATTAAAAATCCCAGTTCTTACAAACTGAAGTCCAGAAATTTAGTTGCTGCCTATGTTGTCGAAAGGAGTAATCTCAGTTTTATGTGTTGTCAGAACGTTTGTGGGTTGTTGACTTCGTCAGTCGTACAGAAGTCACCCCAACATTGTAAATCCCAGTTCTTACAAACTGAAGTCCGGAAATCCAGTTGCTGCCTATGTTGTCGAAGGGAGAAATCTCAGTTTATATGTGTGTCGGAAGTTTTTTGGGTTATTGACTCGCTCCGGGTGAGGGAGTCACCCCGACCTTGAAATACCAGTTCTTCTGAACTGTGAGGTAGAAAATACGTGTCTTGTGTTATGAGCCCCAATGTGTACATCTAGAACCACGGTTTTGTGTTGAAACCTAACCCAATGCCTAGTCCACCCTGCACGCTACCTAACGAGCTACATGCTGTCCAGAGGGGGTCTGGTGGCAGCGACCCTTAGAAATAAGATTAGAGTTAGGTATTCCCCCTTAGCATTAGTGACCCCCAGTCTGGCAGTATAGGGAGCGTTTCAAGCCCATCGACCTTCCGCGTCAGTTACACCCATCCAGGCTACACCGTTTATATCGGTATCCATTGTTCCATAAGAATGGCTTCCACCGGACCACCACCACCACAAAGAAACCTTGCATTACCTGGACCTAGCCGCCCTAAGCCAAAGAAGACACGACGTTCCTTAAGCTACAAAATTAAATATAAGATCATACAAGAGTTGGAGAAAGGAACAAGACAGGTTGATCTCGTGCGCCAGCATGGTGTTAACGAGTCTGCGATCAGGACAATTACGAGGGATGCAGCCAAGATAAAGGAGCACATGAACATCACAAAGCCTACAGGTGCTTCTATGATCAAGTATTGCCACAACCAGATGCTTCTGAAGACAGAAAAATTACTTGTGAGCTACTTGGTGCGTCAGGCGCGACGGAACATGGCGATGGACACGTGCTCAGTTAAGGAGTACGCATGTGAACTGTATGCTGCAGTGTCACGGAAGATGGGAATTGCAGAGCCCAAACCCTTTAATGCTCCATCTGGGTGGTTACAGAGGTTTAAGAAGAGAAACAAGAACACCACTATCAACATTGGTGGTGAAGAAGCTAGTGCTGACAGTGTTGCGACTAGGGAATTTCCTCCGTTTTTACGTGAGATTATGGAGGAAGGACAGTACACCGACGACCAGGTGTTTAACATGGACGAATCTGGTCTTTTTTGGAAAAAGCTACCTTCCAAGACCTTCGTTGTGAAGAATGCCAGCAAGTGTCGGAGCCGGAAGTTGCAGAAGGAGTGCATCACCGTCCTGTTTACCACCAATGCCTCCGGTACCTGTAAGCTCAAGTTATCGGTGATCCACACAGCACGCAAGCCACACGCCTACAAGAGCTAAATGTCCACTGGCTGACCGCACGTAAGGCGTGGATGTTCTCTACACTGTCCCTCTCCTGGTTTCATGACTGTTTCGTTCCCGATGTGAAGAAATTCTGTGAGCAACAGAATGTGCCATTCAAGATTTTGTTCCTGCTGGACAACGCACAAGGACGCTCGCCCCTACTGTTAGATCGTTACCCCAACGTAAAAGTGTTCTTCCTTCCTCCCAACACTACGTCTATATTACAGCCCATGGACCAAGAATTGATCTGTAATGTAAAAGCTGCATTCTCTGCAAAAAAATTCAACCTGAACGACTACACCAACACCAAGGAAGAGTTCCGTAACCTGAGTGACACCAACACTGATAGCAAGAGCGAAGACGACGAGGATCAACAGTTTGCAGAGCAAGAAGTACTTTTAAAACAATTCTGGAGAACACTCAACGTCAAGAAAGCTGTGGACTTCTTGGTGGAGGCATGGGATCAGCTGTCTGTAGCAACTGTTCGTCACGCATGGAGACATGTGTTGCAAGGCATTCCGGGTGATAGGCAGAGTAAATCTGTGACTGGTGAGATTCAGACTGTTGCAGTAGCAGTGGACCTTGCCAGAGAAGCTGCGCAGTGTTACAGCTGCAGGCTTCTCCGAGACCACCAACGACGACATCCTGGAGGTGATAAGGGATCCTGATGTGACTACTGACGAGATGGTAGATGATGATGACGTCATTGAAGAGGCAGGTGGTGCGTCATCCCAAGAAGATCTCTGCTTATCCCATAGTAATGTTAGGGGTGCCATCGAGTGTATTGAGAAAGTCAAGCTCCTCTTTTCCGACGACCCTGAAGCAAACAGGTATGAAATTTTCACTACCCAGCTGTTGCAGACTATGGAGCCCTACATCAAGGTTTATCACGACAACATAAACACCAGCCGACAGCAAAGCATAACAGAGTTCTTCGCCCGCAACCCACCACAGCCAGCCCAAGCCAGTGATAGTGACAGAGGCAGAAACAGTGATGATGACTTTGAGGGATTTGTCAGGGAGGCACTAGTAAGTGTGGATGACACCGATGAAGACTCACCTGAGGGCCAGTAGCCTGCCCTCTGCCTCGGAACCAGCCTCCATTCCCCTACGCCGACCCATCTCTTCTACTAACGTAAGTGTTAACCCCAACCTTGTTTTTTTCTAACCTAACCTTCAGTTTATTCTTCTCTTATTGACTGTTCCCTTCTATATTATGTGTGGGTGAATACTATCATAAAGTTAAGATGTTATTTTTAGTAAAACGTATGTATTGTTTCGGGAAAAAGTGGAGTTTGGGGGTCGGCCCGGCCTCTATTTCAATTAATCCCATATGTTATGTTGTTCACTTTACGCGTTTCTCACTTTACGCGGGCCGCCGTGGGTTGAATTAACCGTGTAAAGTGAGGGTTCACTGTATTGTACATGTACTAAATGATTATGGTACTAAAATTGTTATGTCTATTGCAAATATAGCTTGTTTATACAGGTATTCAAATAAATTACTATCTTACAAGAATCCCTCCAATGTAAGTTATATTCATCCAGGACGTTTGGGTGTCAAATTATGAGAAGAGCTTAGTCACTCTTAAGGAATGAAAAATAAACATGCAGGCAGGCCTTTGGCACCAACTGTCAAATCCTATCTAAAATAAATAAACAAACAAACGCCAGACATTCTGTCACCTCACTTCCCGCCCCCTCCCCCCTCCTTGTGTTCCCAGACAAAAGATTGGTGATTTCTATATGTTTATTTTATATAATATCTCAGACTAAAGTTAGGATAATATAATTTGCGTTGCTGAAATCCTTGCAAGACAGAGATTAATTTGAATATAAGCGTCATATATTTTGCTCAAGATAAAAAATGTGGTACATTAGTGGTCAATACTGTAGTAGCCTACATTTTATAAAAAGTTTTTCAACTGTATTTTTCGGTAGATTTACATAAATTTCTTCATTTATTTTCATCCATTTACATGCACACACCATACTAACAGAAACGTAAAAGAAATAAATGACCTTAGTGCAAAGCTGGAGTGCACATGTACTAATTTGATTACGGTACTAAAATTGTTATGTCTAGTGCGAATTACAACATGTTTCTATTCAAATAAATTGGTATCTTACAAGAATCCCAGCTATGTTAATTATATTCTCCTAGGTCATATCACTGGTATTTTAAACTGAGAAAAGCTTAGTATGACTGTTAAATAAACACACAGAGACCTTCGGCTCAAACTTATCACCTCAACCCCCCCCCCCCCCCCCAACCCCTTGCTGGGTGGCGTGGCTGGCTACGTCAGTCCCCTGCCCCCCCCCCCCCCCCCCAGCCAGGCTTTTAGGCTTACAGTTTTTATCTTATATAATATCTCAGACTAATGTTAGAAGATTATAATTTGCATTGCTGGAATCCTTGCAAGACAGGCAAATAATTTGATTATAAACGTCATATATTTTGCTCAAGAGATAAAAATTGTTGTAAATTAGTGTACAGTACTGTAGTACATTTTATAAAATAGTTTTTTTACTGTATTTTTGGTTAGATTTACATAGATTTCTTCATTTATTTTCATCCATTTACATGCATACACCATACTAAAAGAAACGTAATAGAAATAAATGACCTTAGTGCAAAGTTGGAGTGCACATGTACTAATTTGATTATGGTACTAAAATTGTTTTGTCTAGTGCAAATTATAGCATGTTTATATTCAAATTAATCAGTATGTTACAAGAATCCCAGCAAAGTTAATTATATTCACCCAGGTCATTTCACTGGCTTTTTATAAGAGAGAAGCTTAGTCACTTAAGAACTGATAAATATACACGCATCAGAACTGGACCTGTGCCAACTGTCAAACGTACTACCTCCCCTCCCCCCACACCCCCTTGCACCCTCTCTCTCCGCCATCTGCCCGGCGTTGCTGGAATCCTTGTAAAAATGAATAATTTTAATATAAACGTCATGTATTTTGCAGAAGAGATAAAAATTAATCACCTGTATCACATTACAGTAGTGATTTAAGAGTAAAAGTGTATATGTACGTATATAGTATTCCACATACACATACACGTATGTATAAATAAAAAGTTTATGTGATGATCGGACAACGTCCATTTCGGTTAACGTCATGTAATAAGACAAATCTCACAAGAAGAAGATTACATATAGGTAGAATATTGATAGTATAAGAGTATAAAAGAGAGGAAGATTTTGGTAGCGTGGCCGTGATAGATATTTGAACTGGACTTACACTTATCTTATCTTATACGTCAATACACATCTATTACGTCTTAAGGGCGACTTCTCAAACACTGCTTCGTTACAACTCTTTATTAATTACGAACATGACATGGACACATTAATAACACCTTCTATTGAAGTTACTAGGACATTATATTTACGTTACTAGGACATCATATTACGTTACTAGACACTCTGATTCTCGGACATGAACATGAAATGAATACATCTCCCACGTAAGTAACTCATCCCATGGAAAGCTCTGACAAAAACTCACGTGACCTAGGGGAGGCCTAGCAGGTGGTCCTGGGTTGTCTCTATGGGAGACTGCTTAGCTGGGCACCGTTGTGTCGAGGGCAACTCGCTCCCGACCGGAGGCGACCGGAGGCGGCTTGCCTCCGGCCCCTGACTTCTCTCGAGCAGGACTGGGGATGTCGTAGCTGGCCCTTCCTTGTTACAAGACACACTCTCTCTCTCTCTCTCTCTGGTGAGAGGGAGGACTAGGACGTCCTATATATTGGGAGGCGAGCCGTCAGGTTGAGCTGATCGGGGGGGGGGGGGGGGCGGCGAAGGGTCTCCTTACATTTGCCCTCGCTAATGTAGGGTCAGGTCTGGACTTTTTCAGAGACTATAAGTTGTATAGTCTGGAGAAATCTTCAGATGGGGCCGTGTGACATGAGAGGCCCTGGTTGATTTGTGGCCCCTTGACTTGGGCTCGAGGGTTACATTTGACCTGGCTAATGTGAGGTCAGGCCTGGACTTCTTCTGCGGTGTAGGTTATTGTGTATATTGGGAGAGAGTCGGCCGGTGCCTTCTTACATGTTTGTTGGGGCCGTGTGACATGGGAGGGGAGCCAGTTGATTTGTAACTCCTTGAGTGGTTGCGAGGGGTACCCTTACATTTGACCCCCCTAATGTCGGGTCAAGTCTGGACTGTTTCTGAGATGTAAGCTGTGATCTGACAACCCATCACTACACCTCCCGCCAAGACCAAAGCTTTCATGCTCAGAGAACTGATGACACATTTAAAGTAGACAGTAACATCATGTGCAGCATCTAATATAGTCCCTGAGGCGATAATGCATCCTTACATTTTACAAATTATAACACTAGAGATGTATGTTTTTCTACTGGCATAGTTTGATCTGACAAAGCTTACTATACCTCCCGCCAAGATTAAAGCTTCTATGACAGGAGAAAAAAAATAATACATACACAGTAAGTGAACATAGAGTGATCTAAAGATCCTTCATATCTAGTATAGTGTCCGAGGCAAACTTGCAAATCACACTCTACAAACAAAAACAGGTGTTACATTGCCTAACCAGGCCGTGTCAAAATAAGAATTCGTCCCACTCAGTAGTATGTCTACAACATTGCATTTGGTAATGCAAAACATTGATCAAATGAACTCATAGAAAAAGTGACTAATCTTTTAAAAAAAAAACATTCTTTGTAGTACATGATAACAAAAATCAGAGAATTAAATACAAAATACAAAATGCTCCTACTTCACATGTTAGGGTGCTATATCTTTTTATTACACATCAGCAACATCAACATCAGTACATTTGTGTGGTCCAGCATGGCTCAAGTCCTCGTCCAGCTGGTATCTGAAAATAGGGAATGCCGGCAGCACAACAGCGGTAGTCGATTGGTCCTTCTGATGATCCACCTTTTCATCGTCGACTTTCTTCTGATGTCAGCACAGGACGTCTTCTGCCTTCTTTCGTCACATAGCACGTCTTTCTTTCTTCAATACCACACCTTGTAGGTCTCGTCACCACATCTGACTTCTTCACACTTCCTCCTGGTTTCTATAATATTCCAGATGATTTTTCTGTTCATCTGCTCTTCCTCTACGTTTAGAGCATTTTCATATTCCAGATGAATTTTTCTGCTCATCTGCATTTCTTTATACATCTTCATTTTCATATTCCAGACGATTTTTCTGTTCATCTGCGTTTCTTTATACATCTTCGTTTTCCGTCATATTCCAGATGAATTTTTCTGCTCCATCTGTATTTCTTCTCTGCAACATCATCATTTTCAACATATTCCAGACGATTTTCTGTTCATCTGCCGTCGGCCCCCTCCGGCCGGGATGAAAGCCGGTCCACTGCTTGGGCTGTCGTCTCCTTAGATGACTGTAAGGCAGGTTCCGCGGACCAGGGCTCGCCCTCCGTACGTGAGTGTCGGCGAGAACAAAGACCGTCCTGTCTTACACCTTCCACAGTGGTGAATCTCTCCCTGGCTGGGCTCACCAGGGTTCGTTGTGTGGCGCTGCATTCCACGCTTCTTAATTTCCTTGAGTAGAAAAATATAAAATCTTCTTAATCCTAGACCAGGGAGGACTTGAAAGAAGTGGGGTGGTGTGTGGCGGGTGTGGTGCTGCATTCATCACGCTGCATTCCTCACGCTGCTTCTTCTCTTCTTATATGTGCTGTGGTCGGATTCCGGCTAGCCATGGGGCGGTACTGTGTGTGACATTTGACAGAAACAATCCGAAAGGGATGATGGATTAGTTGGAAGTGAATCCGTAAAGAAAAACAAATATTTACTTTATACGTTACGTCAATGTTTGGCAACTATAGTTTCCGTCACGACAATATTCTCATTAGGCTGGGTCGGGGAGTGAAGCTCTGCTCACTACATTGAATATTATTTATCACTACGCGTCAAAGAGTACATTACAAATCATACTAGCATAAAAGCACACTGAGTGAAGCTCTGTAATTATCGCAATATTAAGTAACACTAACCACCGATTTCGAAGCATAACTCACGGGACAAAACATATGGGGATTGGTGGTCACACTGGACAGTGCGAGGCGGGTGGAGGCGGGGCGGGTGAGGCGGAGCGGGTGAGGCAGAGCGGGTGAGGCAGAGCGGGTGAGGCAGGGCGGGTGAGGCGGAGTGGGTGAGGCAGGGCGGGTGAGGCGGAGTTAAGTGTAGTGGGGAGGAGCCGAGGCGTGGTTGATCAGGCCAGGCCGGGGCTTTGCGGGGCGGGGCGGGGCACGGAACGGCGGGTCGGGGCAGGGATGGGAGGAAGGATAAGGAGGGTGAGGTGAGGATTAGGACAGGGAGGAGGATGTAGGTTAAAAGACATGTTAAGTTATAACAGTTAGTACAGACACCGCTTTCATCACTGAAACACAATTTCTACGTTCAACACTGACCAACAATCAAACTGCACTTGGGCTACTGAGAATGTCACAGATCACGAGGACACTGAGAAATCACGTTAAGCACTGAACGTATTTCTAGAAAAAATTCGCGCATACCACGACGAGAGACATTTACTTGAGCTGTAACGGTGACACACTAGGACACTTTTCACGCTACTATGCAGGAACTCCTTATCACGCACTCTCGAACAATACTCAAACAACGAGTCAGGTGTTATGGCTAAATGAGGGAGGGCATGGGTTTACGTTAAGTACACTGTTACCAATAACAAGGGACGAGGAGGGCGTGAGTTAACGTTATAGTACGCTGCCACCAATATAATGTTACGAATGCAACCACCCTTGTATTGCCTGCTTCGTCAAGATAGTTACGAGATTACTTCAAAAGATTCTAACTATCACTGTACTGAACACGAAAGGGAAGAGGCGTGAGTTTTACGTTAAGTGCGCTGCCACCATTGTAATGTTACAAATCTCACAAGAAGAAGATTACATATAGGTAGAATATTGATAGTATAAGAGTATAAAAGAGAGGAAGATTTTGGTAGCGTGGCCGTGATAGATATTTGAACTGGACTTACACTTAGCTTATCTTATACGTCAATACGCATCTATTACATCTTAAGGGCGACTTCTCAAACACCGCTACGTTACAACTCTTTATTAATTACGAACATGACATGGACACATTAATAACACCTTCTATTGAAGTTACTAGGACATTATATTTACGTTACTAGGACATCATATTACGTTACTAGACACTCTGATTCTCGGACATGAACATGAAATGAATACACCTCCCACGTAAGTAACTCATCCCATGGAAAGCTCTGACAAAAACTCACGTGACCTAGGGGAGGCCTAGCAGGTGGTCCCGGGTTGTCTCTATGGGAGACTGCTCAGCTGGGCACCGGTGTGTCGAGGGCAACTCGCTCCCGACCGGAGGCGACCGGAGGCGGCTTGCCTCCGGCCCCTGACTTCTCTCGAGCAGGACTGGGGACGTTGTAGCCGGCCCTTCCTTGTTACAAGACACACTCTCTCTCTCTCTCTCTCTCTGGTGAGAGGGAGGACTAGGACGTCCTATATATTGGGAGGCGAACCGTCAGGTTGAACTGATCGGGGGGGGGGGGGGGGGCGGCGAAGGGTCTCCTTACATTTACCCTCGCTAATGTAGGGTCAGGTCTGGACTTTTTCAGAGACTATAAGTTGTATAGTCTGGAGAAATCTTCAGATGGGGCCGTGTGACATGAGAGGCCCTGGTTGATTTGTGGCCCCTTGACTTGGGCTCGAGGGTTACATTTGACCTGGCTAATGTGAGGTCAGGTCTGGACTTCTTCTGCGGTGTAGGTTATTGTGTATATTGGGAGAGAGTCGGCCGGTGCCTCCTTACATGTTTGTTGGGGCCGTGTGACATGGGAGGGGAGCCAGTTGATTTGTAACTCCTTGAGTGGTTGCGAGGGGTACCCTTACATTTGACCCCCCTAATGTCGGGTCAAATCCGGACTGTTTCTGAGATGTAAGCTGTGGTCTGACAACCCATCACTACAGTTGTGAGGGGGCGGGTTCTCTAGCTGCCACCAATGTGAGGGGGCGCGTTCTTGATCTGTCACCAATGTGAGGGGGCCCGACTCCCTCTCTGTTTCTACACCACCCTCATCTTATTTACTTCTCTTAGTTCTTACTCTACTCAGTTCCGTCACCTATTCTTGGGTAGCATGGGCGAGGGTCTAGGCACGTGAGTATGGTAATTCTGGTATCAGGTCACTTGGATGGAAATAAAGGTAAAATACTGTGGGAGAAATGAATACACCTTAATTACTATAAAACAAGTTTATTAATAAAATCAAAGGGGAAAATAGATGTTATTAACATATAACTACCAGGCTCAGCTCCTGGGCCTATTGCAAACTCTCTATGTCTTATGTACTGGTTTCCTTGTTTTCCTATTTACTCAACAGCAATTATTCGGACATTACACTCTTACCGTGCACCCAATACCTGATGTCACCTTACATTATATCGCAGGACCAGTTCCTTGTCTTTCCTCCCAAGACACTAATACTGATACAAACCCCGACATGGGTCCCCCACAACATGGGTAAGTATTAACAACACCTACAACCACACTGTGGACCATAATTCCAAGGCCTGTCACAGGGTATAGCACTGGCGCCTCTACAACTGCTGTTGTGGTCGGTTACACTCCGACCCGAGATGGGGTAGCCAGACACATGGCGGGTCTGGGGTCTGGCCCAACGAAGCCTTGAGGCACATTAATCCGGCCGCATCGGTGCCATCTTCTCATATATGATCCCGGCTGGACATCTAATACATCCGAGGCCGTTGTTGGATGGTAGAGCGATTCAAGAATCACAATGGAATCGGGAGACAAACGGGAATCAGCGTCAGGGGACCTGTATGGGTGAAGGGACGAGCACTTACTAACGGTGACAACAACATCACGTTTCAGAGGATGTTAAAGACGTAAATATGACTTCACTCAGAGCATATCAACTACATTACTGTAACACTTGCACAATCAACTATTAATTGGGTCAAATCACTTAAAGAAGGGCAAATCACAACACAGAGTGGGTGGCCTACCTGTATGGGTGAAGGGACGAGCACTTACTAACGGTAGAAATGCTCGCGGGGCCCTCACTCAAAACAGACCAGGGAGTCCACCTACTCCTATTCTGATGAATTAATTTACTGTACACTCTGACCTTGAAACTGAGACTATGAACTCATTTTCATTCTCTACTATCATCTCAACTAACAATGCTCTGACTCAGCTATCGAAAGCACAATTAAATTGATTACAAAGGGTTAGATGGCAACAGGTCCCAACATACAGCGTCTACTCCCAAAGACCAAGACGGGGGAAACAGAAAACGGGGGACGTTTCCACTGGGGGGACTCAGAAGGTTTTGTGGACGTTTGAGCGTAATATGAATCCTTAAGGTTTTCAGGTTAGCCGTCATGACCATTACAAAGCTTTCCTGTTCCCCAAGATTCATATTACGCGGTAACGTTCGCAAAACATGCACAGTAATTACACAGATTCTTTAAACACCTGTTACCTTTCATCACGGTTTCACACTGCATACACTCATAAAACCCATCAGGACTCTTACAGGTATCTGGTACAAAAGCATAGAAAATACAAACAAACAATGGTTACATACATGGGATAAACCGTAGCAAAAAAAAATTAATCCATTATCATTGACAACATGGCATAGGGAAACAAAATACAAGTAATTAAACATACATAGGAAAATAATGCAACAATAAAGAAAAACATAAAAAATGGGGTTACATACATAACATAAAAAATTTGTTACACAATACAAACTCTGAAGACACCGTTTCTCATATCATAGTTCAAAGAGGAGATTTATCAAATGCTTACTCGACACCACTGAGATTTAACTTAGACTTCTCAAGCTAGGACGTAGATGAACAGACCCCATCAAGTCAAAGGAATGACATGTTGCTCTTAATCTAAAGAGTTGTGTTGCACTCGCGAGAGGCAGCACCATTCAAGGGACTCCGAACGAGCGGGTATTCCCAAGAATTAAAAATGCTAACGAAACGGTCCTCATGAGAACACCGCCAAACCAAAAACTGTCTGTACTTATGGCATTAGCCATGTAGTAAAATCAGCACCATTGTCGAGGCCTGACTCCACCTGAAAGTCACGAACATTACTCCTATACACATCCACAATGAGCCTAGCTAGGGCTTTACCGGCAAAACTTGAGAACTCTCAACTGGTATCTTTACTCAGCTAGTAACAGATACCCATCAGATGATTGCATAACAGCCAATCCATCTTCCAATCTCTGTCTCCTGCACTTGACAATCCCCATCAAAAAAAAATCAAAGAAAAAAAAAATCACAAACACCTACACACTCCCAAACATTCCCAACTCACATGGCAAACAACGTACTCACTTACCAGTTGTACTTCTCAATTGCAGCACATGTATGCAAAACATCACTCTTCACCATGCATGTCAACAGTCAATTCCTTCCAGTCAAAGTCTACAGCCCTTTAAAGAAATCTCGGTAACACTGATGCTCGTCTCTCACATAACTAGCAAGAGAGGCATTCCACACTCTTCTTTTCTACACTTCCTTGTCCATCAGGCCATGCACCTGATGAAACAACTGGTGGTGAAACCTGGGTGTCATTCCTGAGAATGAACATGTCTCCACCCCCATACTTCTCAAGTCTACACATCAACTTACTGGACACAGGTTCTGAGCTGACTGCCCTGAATTGTTCTCTTGTGACGGCCATCATGCCTGGAGGTCACAACTACTCACTGTACTACACAACACGGGCACAGTGCACACTTTCAAAAACAAATGGATTACTGCGTAACTGTCCTTCTAATACATGAGAACACTTGAAATACTGGCTCAAAATTATTGCACAAATTTCTACTCAACTTATTACTCATGACCCGTAGTAATAATACTGAAATGTGAACTTGTACTTGTTGTCACTTTTCAAGACAAACTTACTGTGCACACTCAAAGGCAATGGTACTTGTTATTGTCAATCTCTGTAGGGTGCAACACTGTATTAACTCTTCTGGAATTACACCATACTATAACAAATCAAACTTAAAAAAAAGAATCAGACATTTCCATTACTGAGTGTCACTTTCACAAAATAAAGTGGTAATACTGTAATATTTTACGAGACTGCCCCCTCCGTACTCAACAAATATTCACTGTCTTTTCAATTGCAATGATTTCCACACTGTTATCACTTCACAATTTACTCTGTGGTACTCACAAATGGGGGGTCCTTACATGTACTTTCACCAATCAATTTTCAAAGATTGCGTTCTTTTACAGATGTCCATATCACCATAGAGTCCTCAACTCATCAAAGCAATTGCTGAAATTATACATGTATTAGATCTCAAATAAACATAAAACACACTTAATAACATTGCCTGTAAGTCTACACTGCTAGAAACTAATGCTCTATTCACTAAAAATCATACTAATAGAAACAATACAAAAAATACAAAATACTCGGGTATCTAACACAACACAGGTTATACAAATAAATTCACTTGTCAAAACTGACCTCAACTTATAACTAAAACACTTCCAATTAAAATTAAAACAACTATACCCATATTATGTCAATTACAAATAACACTAATACATAACATTAATATAATTATGGCCTTCCGGTATACTCAGAAATCGACACTGTCCACAACACTCGTAACATTGCACATGATCAATGTCTCTCATTGTCTGTAAATAACAAAGCATTAACTCGAGTGATCACACAATTGCTATGGTACCAGTGCAGAAAGGCACCCAAAAAAAAATTTACCTTGGCATACAACCAACACTTTTCTGAGATTTCACAAAAGACTGCAAAAAAAATTTAGGTAGCTAACCTCTGTTTTCAGACATTTTCAGACACTTTTCAATACATTTTGCTGTACACTTTACTTTAAAACAGATTTCTAATTTTCTCGAGGCCCATGTTCTAACCTAACTCCAAGTAAAGTATTTGCCGTGAACTGTTTCCAACATCTCCGTAACCTCAAAAAAATTTTGCACAGAATTGCACTATACTGTACACTGGGAAAAATTTCCATTACACGATTATTAGCACTCTGAAATATTCATTAGTTACAGTGACATGGTTAGGTAGATGCACGGAGAAATGGTTATTACAGCTCACATTTAAACACAGAAATTACCCACAGTATCACATTTATTCCTCCTGACCTTGATATCATATAAATTACATCCCAGCTGCACACCAATGTGAGGGGGCGCATTCTTGGTCTGTCACCAATGTGAGGGGGCCCGACTCCCTCTCTGTTTCTACACCACCCTCATCTTATTTACTTCTCTTAGTTCTTACTCTACTCAGTTCCGTCACCTATTCTTGGGTAGCATGGGCGAGGGTCTAGGCACGTGAGTATGGTAATTCTGGTATCAGGTCACTTGGATGGAAATAAAGGTAAAATACTGTGGGAGAAATGAATACACCTTAATTACTATAAAACAAGTTTATTAATAAAATCAAAGGGGAAAATAGATGTTATTAACATATAACTACCAGGCTCAGCTCCTGGGCCTATTGCAAACTCTCTATGTCTTATGTACTGGTTTCCTTGTTTTCCTATTTACTCAACAGCAATTATTCGGACATTACACTCTTACCGTGCACCCAATACCTGATGTCACCTTACATTATATCGCAGGACCAGTTCCTTGTCTTTCCTCCCAAGACACTAATACTGATACAAACCCCGACATGGGTCCCCCACAACATGGGTAAGTATTAACAACACCTACAACCACACTGTGGACCATAATTCCAAGGCCTGTCACAGGGTATAGCACTGGCGCCTCTACAACTGCTGTTGTGGTCGGGTACACTCCGACCCGAGATGGGGTAGCCAGACACATGGCGGGTCTGGGGTCTGGCCCAACGAAGCCTTGGGGCACATTAATCCGGCCGCATCGGTGCCATCTTCTCATATATGATCCCGGCTGGACATCTAATACATCCGAGGCCGTTGTTGGATGGTAGAGCGATTCAAGAATCACAATGGAATCGGGAGACAAACGGGAATCAGCGTCAGGGGACCTGTATGGGTGAAGGGACGAGCACTTACTAACGGTGACAACAACATCACGTTTCAGGGGACGTTAAAGACGTAAATATGACTTCACTCAGAGCATATCAACTACGTTACTGTAACACTTGCACAATCAACTATTAATTGGGTCAAATCACTTAAAGAAGGGCAAATCACAACACAGAGTGGGTGGCCTACCTGTATGGGTGAAGGGACGAGCACTTACTAACGGTAGAAATGCTCGCGGGGCCCTCACTCAAAACAGACCAGGGAGTCCACCTACTCCTATTCTGATGAATTAATTTACTGTACACTCTGACCTTGAAACTGAGACTATGAACTCATTTTCATTCTCTACTATCATCTCAACTAACAATGCTCTGACTCAGCTATCGAAAGCACAATTAAATTGATTACAAAGGGTTAGATGGCAACAGGTCCCAACATACAGCGTCTACTCCCAAAGACCAAGACGGGGGAAACAGAAAACGGGGGACGTTTCCACTGGGGGGACTCAGAAGGTTTTGTGGACGTTTGAGCGTAATATGAATCCTTAAGGTTTTCAGGTTAGCCGTCATGACCATTACACAGTCACGTTTCCAAGAACGTATCTAGGACGTTAACCGGCGCATGACTAGTCCAAATTTAAATACAATTTCCTATGGAGTAAAATAATTTGAGTCTGGCACTTTCGATATTTGGCTAAATTATCCCTTATTTACCCTACTTTTTTGGAGAATTACTACCTGTAATAAAGCAACATCCTAATAAACCAACGAAAATAATGCAGATAAAGCAAAATAAAAACTAAAAACAACACAGAAAAAGCTTATTAAAATAATAAATAAAAATTCTCCTTGTCAGCCAAACTATATTTTGCATGTTTCTTGCCAACTCTTTACTTCCTTTTTGTCTTTGGCGGTTCTGGGCGCTTAGGAGGGTTCCCATTCATACCAGGTTGACCCCCACCACCTACTGGTTCAACACTTGCCATATCAAGGGTGCGAAATGAGCGGTTGAACACGAGATCACCGAGAGATAAAGTTCTGGCTGTTTCAGTGCGTGGGTGGGAAGGAACTAATGGCGCTGCTAGCGCCACAAACAACTAAGATAATTTGCAAGAATGAAAATGGTTTGTGACAATAGTGAAGGCCCGGTAGTGAATGAACAAAGTTCTAGACACTCAAGTGTGAAGAAACAAAAATTCCTGCAAGTTGAGACAAGCAGACAACCTTTTGCAATTCCTCAATAGGTGATGCTGTCGCACCACTGCCATTAGTGAACAAACTGCACAGCAGCAAGGGTTGTGTAGCTGTAGCCGATTATTTTTTACTTACTGAGTTAGTAAATAATCGTATTTTTCGCAGTACATCAACAATGTTAGTTAAATCAATTGTTTTATAGTACATATAGCGAATACTGTACTTGTAATTGCTAAATAATGAGGTAACAGTCTTTGTAACGGGATGATTTCAGTTGACCCTAAGAAAACCTGCGCTACAACCCATCAACTAGCATCGTGGAAGACACTCAAACCCGTCAAAATTTGAGTTTCCGCTGTCGAAATTTGAAATTGTGTATTTTTTTTGTGTCCAAATAAAAAACGTCGAATCAAAAACCCGCAAAATTTGAGAACCTACTGTAATCACTATCTTAGAAGAATTCCAACAATGTTAAGTCTAGTCGGCTACATTTTATAATATAAAAACTTTAAGCCTAAAACTACCTTCACCCTGGCTGGGTGCCCTCTCATAATTTTGTCTGGACTAAAGGAGGTGCTGGACCATCAGTTCCCGGATAATCGGTGGTGTACCTGCATACCAGTTTAGTATATTCTTAATCCGAAGTTCTTCCAACAAAGGTCAAGTTAGCAGGTCAAAACCTAAACAAGTAAATAAAAATGTGACCATTATTAACATATTTCCACCACCACGTATGTACATAAAATAAATAAATAATAATAATACAACAAGATGTTTGGAAGTGGCTCAGGAAGGACTGAAGTTCCAACAAGATCACACAAAATCAATATCAAGCAAAACAAATATAAATAGTCAAATGCCAACTCCCAAAACACCAGAGAGAAGGTATACTACTTACTTAAGACAGCTGTGTCTAGAGTGATTAGAGTGTACCAGTTGTATACTGCCAGATCTGGGGTCACTAAATTTAAGGGGATAACTTAACTCTAAACTTAATTTCTAAGGGTCGCTGCCACCAGACCCCCTCTGGACAGCATGTAGCTCGTTAGGTAGCGGGCAGAGTGGACTAGGCATTGGGTTAGGTTTTCCATTGACCAGATCGATGAGGGTAAAGAAGGGGGAAACCATAACATGTCTTAATTGATTTATTCCTTATAAAACATACTGGTAAAAAAAACATATACATGAATTGGCCTTCCTCAGAAGAACAACAGAATTTTGGTTACCCAGACTCTTACATTACTGGCGGGTCATCCACCTACTTATTGCATAACAAATGGGGAACGCCGTAGCTCGGTCGTTCCTTCTTACACATCCCTTAACACATCAGACTGCTCCACTTGGGTGGATTGTAGCACCGTCGGTTATCATACATAGTAGCACCATCTCAACACACCTGTTACACTCCATACCTGCAAGTATGTGACTCCTTGTGACTTTTAGGTGTACACAACGGACACCTCGTTCGCACACCGCCCTCGGTGAGTAGAGACGAGGGCTTCACCTAGAGACATACCAGCACTATTTCTACGCCTGGTATTATAGGTCGCTCCAAGTGACGACCGCCGTTTCTCACGGTCTCCTTAGTTGTGACTATTCATGTGGAGTGGTGCGCTGGGAATAATTCCCACTCGGTGTAACGCTCAAGTGGACAATGGCGGCCGGGCGGCAAGATACTCCGGCCACATGGCACCTGTGGTGACGGCAGAACGGGAAAAACTAAGTAATAATGCCTGACGGGCGGTTATTCCACCCCTTAACACATCCCTATCACACTTATATATCCGGCAAAGCTTTAAAGTGTAGTAACTGCTATTTATCAACCTTAATTGTAGGGCGGGATATAGCCCGCTAGGGCACTGACCTGTGGTGACGGCAGAACGGGAAAAATTAAGGCCGATTTCCCGCCGCTTCTCGTCACATAGGCCTACAGTTTCCAATCTTCAATTTACACTTTTGTTTCTTATGGTTCTCACCTGAACACTTTACGGTATATTGTCACTCATTTCTTAACAACACATATATTAATCCTAAATTACACACTAAGGTAAGGTCTTGGTTTGCTAGTGCTTGGGTAAATGCCTGAGATTATAATATTAATGAGGCATCTGAGGCGGGTACATGACGCGCCTTGAAACAAAAGCCGAATGATCATGGCCGGGGTGTATCAACGTCACTTAAAAACTGTAATGAGGGATCCTCCTCTCACACATTGCACTATTTGAACACAGACATAAGATTCTCTGATCACTGTACCTGTCGTGGGTATATGTCACGTGAGGCTACGAGGTGTATTAAATTCATACCGACGCATACACGATATTTCCTTTCCGGTATAGTTTCTAGATCACTGTCAACACCTCACATAGTTCTGATACATTTATCCTTTTTCCAGATCATTGTTCTCATGTATTTTCATATGATATCTGTTGGAGTTATGTTCGCTACACACCCACAGACGTAAATAGTAGGACCTTCAAACCCTGATCCACACTTAGTCTTACAGTACACTAGTCCGGCTCAACTGGACTTTAACATTCATCTTATGCCTACCCTGAGTGATCCTTAATGCTATGAATACATACAGTACACTTGATATGATATAACTATACCTGGGTACAATACAACACATGGTCTAGGAACCTTGAGTAGGTTCTACAAGCGGTGCATTTGAATGTTATGTAGCGTAATATGAATTAGATGGGATTTTTAGGGATGACAATGATGTGCGCAGTACAGTAGGTCACCGACGTCACCTCTTTACCGCCAAATACTGACATACTATATCCTGATTGGCCAAAACATGAACTTTATCTAAATTACCTATTGACATGAGTTCCACTTATCTAACCTATACACAAACCTAATACAATAAAGCATAATACTATAAATATACAATGTAACAAACAATTGTAATACTTAAATGATGACTCAGTCAGTGTGGGCAAGTAATGAGCGAAACTGCTGGAGCCAACCACACACCATCCGAACCAACGTATTTCAGACCAAGAACAGAAACTTATGGCGGACACTCGTAACATCCCCCTCCGTATCTAAAAAGTTTATGAACAAAAGGAGAAAAATTTTATACATCACGGGACAGGGTGTATGCCAAAAGATAGTCTTTCCCCTTAATATGTTTCACTTTATATGTGTACACCTCTACGGTAAATGGTGAACCCTCAAAATACACTGCAATCTTTTCTAAAGCCAACAAAAGCATCTGTTCTAATTGTGGAAGAAAGATGAATTTGGTACAATAATGACTAAGAAATTTTTCTACTACAGTAATACCCTGTTTACGCGTTTTTTTTTTACACGTTTCTAGATTTACGCGGTACCCCGCCAGAACCGGAATGTTCACTTTAATCGGTGCATCTACTCATATATGCGGAGAGCGGCTGGCAGTCATCTCGCGCCGCGCCAATTTTGGATTCAAACCTCCCGCCATCTCGCCATGTTGGGTAAGCGGCGCGAGTAGGTTGCGCAGTGTATGTCTTTGTTGCGTTATCGGTGACATCATATGACGTATCGGACTGTGATTGGGCCACGCATCCTTACCTCCCTCCCCGCTAGCTGTGATTGGTTTAATGAAATATGACGTGCCCTGCAGCAGGAGCGATGAAGCCCGTTGACCTACTCGCGTCAGTTACACCCCTCTCGGCTACACTGTGTATATCGGTATCTATTGTTCCATAAGAATGGCTGCCACCGGACCCAACCACCACCACAGAAAAACCTTGCATTACCTGGACCCAGCTAGAAGATACGATGTGCCCTAAGCTACGAGGTGAAGTACAAGATCATCCGAGAACTGGAGAAAGGAACAAGACAGGTTGATTTGGCGCGCCAGCATGGTGTGAACGAATCTACGATCCGGACGATAAAGAAGGATGCAGCCAAGATTAAAGAACACACGAACATCACAAACTCTACAGGTGCTTCAATGATCAAGTATTGCCACAACAAGGTGCTTCTCAAGACGGGGAAGCTACTTGTGAGTTACTCGATTCGTCAGGCAAGACGGAACATGGCGGTCGACACGCGCTCAGTTCAGGAGTACGCACGTGAATTGTACGCAGCAGTGTCACGTAAGATGGGAATTGCAGAGCCCAAACCCTTCAATGCTTCCTCTGGGTGGTTGCACAGGTTTAAGAAGAGGAACAAGATCACCAACATTAACATTGGTGGTGCAGAAGCGAGTGCTGACCGTGTTGCGGCTAAGGATTTTCCTCCGTTCTTACGTGAGAGTATGGAGGAAGGACAGTACACCGACGACCAGGTGTTCAACATGGACGAATCCGGTCTCTTTTGGAAAATGCTACCTTGAGAGACCTTTGTTGTCAAGTCTGCCAGCAAGTGTCGGGGCCAGAAGTTGCAGAAGGAGCGCATCACCGTCCTCTTTACCACCAATGCCTCCGGTTCCTGTAAACTATCGGTGATCCACACAGCCCGCAAGCCACACGCCTACAAGAACATGAACATGACCAAGCTAAATGTCCACTGGTTAACCCACGTAAGGCGTGGATGTTCTCTACTCTGTCCCTCTCCTGGTTTGATGACTGTTTCGTTCCCGATGTGAAGAAATTCTGTGAGCAACAGAATGTTCCATTCAAGATTTTGTTGCTGCTTGACAACGCACCAGGACACTCGCCCCTACTGTTAGATCGTCACCCCAACGTAAAAGTGGTCTTCCTTCCTCCCAACACTACGTCATTAATCCAGCCCATGGACCAAGAATTAATCTGCAATGTGAAAGCCGCATTCTCTGCAAAGAAGTTTAAGCTCCTGAACAACAATACCAACACCAAGGATGAGATGCATAACCTGGGTGACACCGATAGCAAGAGAGATGAGGACGAGGAACAATAGTTGGCAGAGCAAGAAGTTCTTGTGAAACACTTTTGGAGGAAATTTAACGCCAAGAAAGCAGTGGACTTCTTGGGATCAGCTGTCTGTAGCAACAGTTCGTCACGCATGGAGACATGTGTTGCAAGGTATCCCAGGTGGGAGGTAGAGTCAACCTGTGACTGGTGAGGTTCAGACTGTTGCAGTAGCAGTGGACCTTGCCAGAGAAGCTGCGCAGAGTGTTACAGTTGCAGGCTTCTCCGAGACCACCAACGACGACATTATGGAGGTGATAAGGGATCCTGATGTGACTGCCGACGAGATGTTGGAAGACGATTACGTCAGTGAAGTGACAGGTGGTGCGTCATCCCGAGAAGAACACAAGTTATCGCATGGTAATGTAAGGGGTGCCATCGAGTGTGTAGAGAAACTGAAGCTCCTCCTTTCCGAAGACCCTGACAATAGCCGGTATGAAGTCTTCACTACCCAGCTGTTGCAGGCTATGGAGCCGTACATCAAGGTGTATCACGACAACATCAACACTAGCCGCTAACAAAGCATTACTGAGTTCTTCGCCCGCAACCCACCACAGCCAGCCCAAGCCAGTGATAGTGACAGAGACAGAGACAGTGATGGTGACTTTGAGGGATTTGTCAGGGAGGCCCTGACAAGTGTGGATGACAGTGATGGTGACTCACCTGAGGGCCAGTACCCTGCCCTCTGCCTCGGAACCAGCCTCCATTACCGTATGCCGACCCATCTCTTCTACTAACGTAAGTGTTAAACCTTATTTTGATTTTTCCTAACATAACCTAACCTTATGTAAGTGTTAAACCTTGATTTATCCTAACATAACTTAACCTTAGGTTAGTGTTAAACCTTGATTTTTTAAAACATAACCTAACCTTACGTAAGTGTTAAACCTTGACTTTTTCTAACCTAACCTATCATGACATATGTGTTAAACCTTGATTTTTCCTTTACCTGGTACAGTATATTATTCTCTTATTGATATTTCTCTTCTATATTATGTGTGTGTGCATACCATCATAAAGTTAAGATGTTATTTTTACTAAAACGTAAGTATTGTGTCGGGAAAAAGTGGAGTTTGGGGGGTCAGCCCGGTCTCTATTTCAATTAATCCCATATGTTCAGTTGTTCACTTTGCGCGTTTCCCGCTTTACGCGGGCCTCCGTGGGTTCAATTGACCGTGTAAAGCGGGGTTACACTGTCGTTTGTTTCAATAAAATATCTAACAAAAAATTAATATTTGTAATTATTCAAATCCTAAACTTCTATTCATTATACATTTGTATCATTGTAGATTGAATATTCATTACCACTTCTACTGTAGTAAAAGACTTACTCATCACCCGAGCCTACACTCAACCTTATTTTAAATTAATATTTTCAGTTACTGTATTACTGTACAGTGCAGATATTAAATTTATTACTTAGCATTATGCCTGGCTGGTTTGGGGTACTGTATTTGTGATTAGTCGGGAGTCACCTCCAGGAGACACACGAGGGAGGACATCACTCTGAGCTCTCCACTATACTCCACGTTTCCTGTATGGTCATGGCTGGTGGAAGAGCTTCACCGAACAGGTCGTTTAATACATTGACGGAATTGGGTGGTGGATATAGTAGTCACAGCAATGTAGCCCAGGGTACTGCTTGGAGACTGTTGACAGATTTGGAGCTGTCAAGCAGTAGTGAATGTGAAGAACAAGAGCCATTTAAAATTGTTAATAGCAAAAAGAAGAATAAAAGGAGGAATGGAGCAATGAAGATAATATTTACCACTTGGTGGATAAGCGAAAGAAAATTACTGGTGTGAGTCATTCTTACACCTAGATCAGTACAATGAGTGTAAACCCCACTGATGGTTTAGATGGCAGTAACTCTTTAAGGAGGCCACATCTTTACTTCCCCAAGAACAGTGGCATGAATTTTCATGAAATCCTCGAAGTGAGGGGGGTTAGACTCACTAAGTGCCATCAAGGGTATCAAGTGCTCTTTAAAGAAGGTAAACATATTCCTTATATTACTGTGAAGGACGAGGAAGCAGTTAGATATTTAATTACAAAAGGCTTAGAGAATGTGGTGATGGAAAAGCCCGTGGAGTCCATTGGGAAGTGTACTAAGATCATTCTTTTTTATAATCCTGTTTACCTTTACCCCAAAGATGTGTTGGCTGATGATAGATTTATTTGGGCCAAGAGACGTGTAATTAGATTTGATGGAGATCTAGTATCTATGCCGCAGCTAATCGCGCTAATCAAAGGTTCAGCGCCAGAGAATCTGAGGTATGTGGAGATAAAATTAAGGCAAAGGAGAAAATTACACCAAAATGCTGTAAATGTGGGGGGGGCTTATAATGCCAGCGTGTGGGTGTGTCCTAAAAAATCGAAAGTTCATCAATTGCAATCACGAGCTCAGTCCACTAATCAAGAGGAAAAAAGGTGATGCTGTAAGGAACGATGTTGCAAGGACACCAAGTGCTGTAAATGTGTGGGAAAAGCATATGGAAGTATGTAATGCAGCAGCACAGAAGGGCATAGGTAATGGGGGCAATAACCTTATAGCCCCTAACATTCTAGTAAGACTTCGTAAGGAGATTGATGAGCTCAAACAAGTAGTACAGGTTGTACCTCTCTAGTCCGGCATTCTGTGGTCTGGAACGATTTTAGTTTGTCCAATAGGTAGATAGGCAGCTTTTTTTTTCTTTTTTTTTTTTTTTTTTTTTTTTTTTATGTGAATTATTATTACAGGAGTATTAAATTTTTGCCCCTCAGGCCCCAATGTGGGTCAGTGACCTATGCCCGGGTGGGCTAATCCCCATAAAAAACAAAAACAAAAAAACAAAGCCGTGGGAAATTAAGGTTTGTTTACGTCCGGCAGTTCGGCTGCTCTCTCTCTCTCTCTCTCTGCTTGTTTATACAGAGTACAACATTTAACCCTTCAATATATATAAGCAGTAAATAAGTGTTGCTTTTATATTCTTATGTAGAGTAATGATGATATGTTTTCACATGTGCACACTTACATACGCACAGTCTCACTTTTTTTTACCATTAGTGGTTAGCTACTTATATTGTTCCATTTATTAACATTAAATAACATTACAGGTACTTCAAACAACCATATTAATTTTTTTACATTAATTTTACTACAGCTAAAATCAGGGTCTTATTTTCTTCAGTTTTATGTGTAGAACCAATCAGTCGCTGGTTTCGTAAACTTTAACATAAACAATGCAGGCAGCTGTCTCATCTCCTCTAATATTCGACGTATTATTAATAAATTGTATTGTGAATTTTGCACACGCACACATTAATTCAATAAAAACAAATTCAGAAACATTAATTAAACTATATATGAACAGTAAATTAGTGTTGCTTTCATATTCTTATGTAAAGTAATGACGATATGTTTTCACATGTGCGCATGCGCACTTACATACGCGATCTCTCTTTTTTCTTTACCATTATCGTTAGCTACTTCTATTGTTCCATTTATTAACATTAAATAACATTACTTAAAACAACCATATTAATTTTACTACAGCTACAACCAAGGTCTTATTTTCTTCAGTTTTATATGTAGAACCAGTCAGTCACTGGCTTTGTAATCAACGAAAACAATGCTGTGTCATTTCCTCGTGTGTTTTAATATTCTACGTATTATTAATGAATTGTATTGCTCATTTTGCACACGTAAACATTAATTCAATAAAAAAGACATTCAGTAATAAACAATAATGAATCTTTTGTACATAAGAGAAATGACGCTGTTTACAAGATTATGCACGTCGTCTGCACGTTGGCGGGCCGTTCAAACCCGTCGAAATTCAAGTTACCGCCGTCAAATTTCTTTTTTATTTATTTTTTGTTCCAATAAAATACGTTAAGAATTAAAAACTCACGAAATTTGAGAAGCTACTATACGACATTTAACCCTTCAATATGTCTTCAAAGAGACCATGATGCAGAGAAAGTGGTGCTAGTGCTTCCAAGCATAAGCACAAGTCACTATCTATCCAGGAAAAGGGTGAATTTCCATGGACCGGCAATTTCCATGGTCCGGCACTGGTCAGGTCCCGAGGTTGCCGGACTAGAGAGGTACAACCTGTATTGGATATCAAAAAATGCTTGGTGAATCTTGTGCCATATATTGAAGCTGCTGTTGTTAACAAAGATAGTTTAAAGGAAAATGAAATATCAGTAGAGCTGGAATCAGATAATGTTATTGTTGATAGCAATCTACAGCAAAAATCCAAGGGACGACGTCAAAAAGAATGTTCTTTTTTCGGTGGAGAATATGAGGGGGAAAATTTATTCTAATGGATCATGTCAGCATAATTTCCTGGAATGTTAATACAGTCGGCCCTTAACATACGCGGGGGTTAGGTAACAGAGATACCCGTGAATATTAAGAATCCGCGTATTTTTACTGCCCCCCCCCCCCCCCCTAAAAACACCCCTGGCCCCCCATGTCCTTATTTAAGTAAAGAAAAACACTATGTACATGTTTACAAACACTTTATTTGATATTAAAATGCAAAAAGAGCTATAAAAACAATTAATAATGTACTGGCTGGCATCTCCACTCGTCCCTGCTCCCGCCTCCAGAGCGTCACCACTCGTCCCCGCTCTATCCTTCCACCTCAATATCGTCACTACTGCCGACAACAAACACAAATGTTTTGTGAATAACTGCACCTCCACTTCCTATGTACAGTACTGAACTGTACTGTGCTGTGCATTTTTACAAACAATAAACATGGCAAGAAAAGCTATAAAAAAATAGATAAAAATTTCACTTTACTGTACTGTACCTATCCTCGGCGACAGGAGGGGGGTTATCGGGGTCATCATCACTCGTTTCCATAACAGGTGGTGAAGTGGGGGTGACGGTGGGTCCAGCTGCTTCCTCACTGCCGCCAGTGATGTATGGTGTTGTATCTCTCCTTCGGTTATCAAAAAACATGGTGGTGGGGAGTTGTCGTCTCTTTTTCATCTCTTCCATGATGTTTTTGTATGGAGCAAAAACGTCATCCATCCCTCGCATGAATTTCAGGGCACGCACCATGGAGGGGTCCATACCATAGGCCAGGTTTTTCAGTGCCTCAATATACCTGGTCATCTCCCCCAAATTCTCCAACGTTATTTCTTATAGCTGATGTCAACACAAGTGTGGTTACAGCGAGACTGACTGACTGAGGGAGCGCGGGAACGCAGGGTGGCGTGGCGGGCGATGTGTGTGTGTGTGTGTGTGTGGTGTCGCGCGCGATTTGAATGTATATTCCTCCAGCGGCAATCCGCGTATTTGCAAATCCGTGTATGTTAAACCCGCGTATGTTAAGGGCCGACTGTAGTTTGAAAAAAGGTTAATGGATCTTCATGCATATTCATGTTCATTCTAGTAGTATTGATGTTATAGCTTTGCAAGAGGTTGGGACAAATGGAATAGCTTTGCAACTAAGAGGTTATCAATGTTTTGAATTGCCAGCTGATTGGACTGGAAATTGTAGAGGTTTGATGACTTATATCAAAGATGATATTCCAGCATCTTTTCATTCCGTTCTAAAAATAAACGGTACTGAGTATTTGTATGTCAGTAATACGCTTCAAGATGCTAAATTGTTCATTATTAATGTTTATGTGCATGCTGATTCCTTGACAGTTGATGATCTACCGACATTATTTTTGCTGATGATTGTTTACTAATTGGTGATTTGATTGCTAGGCATAACAATCTTGGCAGTAGAGGTTCTCAAAATCACAATGGAATGGGTCTGAAAAATATCTTAGACTCTATAGAAGATGCTAAGGTCCTTGGAGCTGGTGAGCTGACACATGTTAAAGGGGGGGGGGGGGGGGGGAGACTTGATTATGCAATACTTCTTAATATGTTAGATGCACATGCAAATTTGGATATTGTGGATACTTTTGAGTGATAAATTTGCAATTAAAATGAAGCTTCATTTGAACAAAATCTTTTATGTTACAATAGGAAAAGGTATACAATAACAGTAGCAAAAGTCAGCGAGTTATATAATGAGTACAAAAAGCTTGGAATTAAAGATGAAAACATATTTTATGATGATCTGTTAGGAGTGATTGATTCCATTTTAAATAAGCCAAGGAAAAAGTATGGAAATACTGTACCACAAAGCCTAAGCCTAGGTATTATAATGATAAGATTGTAAAGGGGTGGAATAAGTTACTAAGGAAATGCCATAGAAAGTGGAGTAAAGCTCCAAGCAATGAAAAATCCCGGGAAACTCTGATTGAAGTTGCAGTGTATAACAGAGGTTTTTTGAGAGAGATCGCCGACTCAAAATCTTTGAATCCGGTTTGGGATGGTGTGAATAAGGTAAGAGGAATCAAGAAAAAATTTAATGATCACCCTAATCCAAGCGCCAAAGCTAATGAACTAATGAATAAGTGGGCGTATGCATCTAATTATGAGTGTCTCCCAAGTAATGTTCAGGTTTGCTTGAGGAATTCAAGGTCTATGAGGCAAAGGTTGGTGGATATCCAAAGTACTGTAAGTGAGGAAACCTGTGTTCCTTTTACTAAGGATGAAATTCTGAATGCTGTAAAGAAAGGGAAGTCTAGTGCTCCTGGGAAGGATGGTCTAACCTATGATGTTACCAATTATCTTATAAGTGTGGAAGACAACTCAATTCTAGTTCTTTTTAATTTGTCATATGAAAATGGAAGACTGCCAGTGAAATGGAAAATGGCACTCTGTGCCTCAGGGTGATAATGATTATAGACCCATATCCTTAACATCTTGTCTATCTAAAATGATGGAGCGAATGGTATTAAATAGATTATCGCATAAAATTGATGGTCTATTGTCTAGTAATTTGTTTGGATTTTTAAAGGGTAAAAGCACTACAGATTGTGTGATTGTCTTAGTAATGCTAATGTCAACTGTAGACTGTTTGTAGACCTTAAAGGTGCCTTTGATAAGGCAAATAAGGAAGTGATCTTAGAAAGTCTTGTAAGCAAAGGTACAGGTTGTACCTCTCTAGTCCGGCAACCTCGGGACCTAACCGGTGCCGGACCATGGAAATTTCCGGACCATGGAGATTCACCCTTTTCCTGGAGAGATAGTGACTTGCGCTTACGTTAGCACCACTTTCACTGCTTCGTGGTCTCTTTGAAGACATATTGAAGGGTTAAATGTCGTACAGATCTTCTCAAATTTCGCGAGTTTTTAATTCAACGTTTTTTATTTGGACACACAAAAAAAAACACGACATAATTAAAAATTTTGACGGCGGAAACTCAAATTTCGACGGGTTTGAACGGCCCGCCAACGTTCAGACGATGTGCACAATCGTTTAAACAGCGTCATTTCTCTTATGTACAAATATTCATTATTGTTTATTACTGAATGTCTTTTTTATAGAATTAATGTTTATGTGTGCAAAATGAGCAATACAATTCATTAATAATACGTAGAATATTAAAACACACGAGGAAATGAGACAGCATTGTTTTCGTTGATTACAAAACTAGTGACTCACTGGTTCTACAGTACATATAAAACAAGAAAATAAGACTGGTTGTAGCTGTAGTAAAATTAATGTAAAAAATTAATATGGTTGTTTTAAGTAATGTTATTTAATGTTAATAAATAGAACAATAAAAGTAGCAAACCATTAATGTTAAAGAAGAAAAGTGAGACTGCGCATATGTAAGTGCGCACATGTGAAAAACATATCGTCATTACTCTACATGAGAATATGAAAGAAACACTTATTTACTGTTCATACATGTTTTAATTAATGTTTCGGATTTTTTTTATTGAATCAATGTTTGTGTGTGCAAAATGAAAAATACAATTCATTAATAATAATTCATGGAACATTAAAACACACGAGGAGACGAGAATGCTGCAGGCATTGTTTTTGTTAATGTTTACAAAACCAGTGACTGACTGGTTCGACATATAAAACAAGAAAATATGACCCTGGTTGTAGCTGTAGTAAAATTAATGTAAAAATTAATATGGTTGTTTGAAGTAATGTTATAAAATGTTAATAAATGGAACAATATAAGTAGCTAACCATTAATGTTAAAGAAAAAAGTAAGACTGCGCGTATGTAAGTGAGCACATGTAAAAACATATCGTCATTACTCTACATCAAGCATATGAAAGCAACACTTATTTACTGTTCATATATATTGAAGGGTTAAATGTTGTACTCGTACTGTATAGACAAACACAGAGAGAGCTGAACTGCCGTATGTAAACAAACCTTAATTTCCCGCAGCTTTGTTGTTTTTTTTACGGGGATTAGCCCACCCGGGCACAGGTCACTAACCCACATTGAAGCCTGAGGGGCGAAAATGTAATACTCCTGTAATAATAATAAAAATTCAGATAAGTAAAAAAAAAATAAATAAATAAAAAATAAAAAAATAAAAGAAGCTGCCTATCTACCTATTGGGCAAACTAAAATCGTTCCGGACCACAGAATGCCGGACTAGAGAGGTACAACCTGTATAAAAGGGAAATTATTAATGTGGATTACAGAGTACTTAACTAACAGAAAAGAGAGTGTCTGGTTTGAAGGTCTAGGGCTGGGTACTCCACAAGGTGGCATTCTAAGCTCTATGATTTTTAATATTCTTATGGACAGAATAGCTAGTTACAAATTCCAGGGAGAGTCCCAAGTAATCATTTATGCTGATGACATTCTAATCCAATGTAGGAATGAGGAAGATACGTCTAGGGTCATTGATCAGCTGCAGTATCTTTGTGTCTCTTTGGGACTGGTCATTAATGAAAATAAAACCAAATATCAGTCAAGGGCAGTAAATGGAAAAGAATTTTGACTAAATGGAATAAAATTGAAAAAAATATCCAGTTACAATTATCTGGGGATGTTTGTGGGTACAAATAATACTGTTAGGGATCAAATTACTTATGTCAAAAATATATGTACAGTAGCTAAAACAACTATCTGTGCAGGTGGGAGTCGATATGCTCCGAAATTTTACGTATGACTAGTGACAGCCCTCATATACCAAAATTTATCGTCCGTGGTCTCACATTGTTTCCCGCAAAGTATGCACAGATATTTGTTTTAGTTACTGTACAGCTCGGCTAAAACCTCTGAAAGTTTTGTCAAACAGAGGAAATGGTGTTGGTATACCAGTTTTAAGATCTATGTACTTAGGGTAAGTACATTTTAGGAGTATCAATGATTATTCAGCTCCAGTTCTAGCTTCTTACTTAGGAAAAGATCTTAGGCCATTAGAGCTTATTCAGAATGAAGCAATGAGGATTGTGCTTGGTTGTCCAAGGACAACAAGAATAGAGATTATGAGGATGGAGTGAAATGTCCCAAGCATAATACACAGAATTAGGGAGTTGACTGTCATTTCTACTTTAAGGCTTATTAGGTGTGGTGATGGTTATCTGAAGTCTGCTGTTGATAAATTTACTAATGCAATTACTAGTAATTTTAAGATGAATACAGTAAGATCTTGTATTTCGTGAGTAATATAGATTGGAAAAATTGCTTCAAATTCAAATTCTCCAAATGCAAATACATAAACTAATGAGAAAAATAACAATATAGACTGGCCACTCTACATCATCTGATTTTCCCATTTATAACCTCCAAATGATGCAAATTCTGCCTTTATTGACCTGATTGCACTTTCCGGAAAACCAGTAATCTTTCTTATCTCACTAGTTTTTAGGCCTTCCTCAAGTAACTTAATCACACACTGCTTATCCTGCATCGAGTACTTGGGAAATTTAGCTCCCTTATGATAGTCCTGCTTCTCCTTTTCCTTATTTGGCAGTTTAGGTGGGTCTGTCTCACCCCCACCATCACCAGTAGAGGTAGAGGCCATATCTTGACTCGACAGGTGGTAGCACCACCAAAAAAGCACACAATAGCAGCCGGGTGGTGGGCAGGATGGCACGGGAGTAACCGGTATTAGGGCTGTGACGTCCTACAAGACAGTGGCCAGCTGTTCTGTCTCGTGTCCCGTGAAATGATTGCCAAATGACAACCCAGTGTTTATTTATTTTACTTATTAAAATTATATTTATTTACTGTATTCTTCACATGTACTGGTACAGTGTAAAGGCGACACATTTCATCCGGGCAGTCAAGAAACTGACTCAAGAGAAGTGCGTGGCTGCTGCCTGTATGCCCTGACATCACACGGGGGGAGGGAGAGTGCAGCTGGCCAGTTATCAAAAAACATACTTATGCTGCAACATAAAATATTACAGCGTCCAGCTGGTTGGATCTTGCGAAACTCACGATATTTTACGCCAAATATAAGACTTGGTTACATTAAGCAGTGCTTGTGAAATTCAAAAACGCAAAATGAAATCGTGCGAAATATGAGATCTTACTGTACTTATTCTAAAAAAAATTGTCAATGTTATGTGAATATAATATTGTAGATTTTTGTGTGCCTGTGCCCAAAAAAGTTTACTTGAAACCTTGGTTCATGGAGAGTGTATCTGTAAGAATGGATAAGCTAAATGAAAAAAAAAGAAAAAAAAATGTAATCCTTATAAGTTACAGCAAAAATTCCTTGAGAAAATATCTGAGTACCATAAGGAAAATGTTATTCATATGTACTGTGATGGTTCAGTTAATGGGAATCGGGCCGGATGTGGCATTGTTATGAGGGAATTTTTTGAATATGGTATTAGTGTTGAAGAAAGAATATCAAAGAGAATTGGGGATAGAAGTTCCAGCCTCTTGATGATGATTTAGTTTTAAAATGAAAGAAATGTATTCATGACATAAGTTTTATATGGATTCCATCCCATTGTGGAATTTAGTATATGAATGATGATTTGGCTAAGCAAGGGTGTGGCAAAGAAATTGTAGAATACGATTGTATTTTGGAAATTAAAAGAATAAAATCTGGGATGGTAAAAATCCGACAGCAATGGAAAATGGACAATATTCGGAAAATTTTGTATAATGGTACAGGTAGTAGTACAGTCGTTTGAAACATTATGTTCGAGTTTTGAATTCTATAAGTTCTACTTATAGTAAAGCTTCAGTTAAGTATGATACATTTTTGATGAGACTACGCTTTGGATATAAATATTATTGGCAATGTATTGAAGGAATTGATGGCATTCCTTGTAAACTGTGTGGCTATGTAAAGTTCCATACATTATACCATTACATTATGGAATGTAACTGTTTACCAGAATTTAGGGGTGATGGTATTACTGATATTACAGAGATGGTTTGTTATTTAATAAACAAAAATATGGTTGAGACTATTATGAAAAAATTCTGGAAGTATAAAATAAGATTGTAGATTTTATGCATATCTATTTGTTGTATACATATCTGATTTATGATTACGTACAATATTAAAGAGCTCTTGTTAAGAGTAGTTTTGGGTGGGCTAGTTATAGTTAGCATACTAACCATTTCCTTTTGATGTACAGTATTTGTCAATAAATGTTTTGAATTTGAATTTGATTTGTGATTCACTACTTATAACAATCACTAAGCCAACAATGAAATTTTCAAGTTACATAAAATGTGACAAATAAAATTAAACTTGAGCCTCTCATTCCTGTATAATAAATATATTTTAAACTTACAAACCAAATCAAGGCATTACTATCATCATCTAAAACTTGCATCACAAAGAGCAGTTATATATTAATTATCCTGCTATTGGGTTAGCATGAATTGTGACATTGTTTATCCTGGTCTCAGTGGTGGGCTTGTAGTTCTTAGGGTTGACAGGGAGCTTCTCTAGTTCATCAACTACATCTAACCCATCAATGACTCTGAAATGAAGAGGAAGCAATTAAGTATTGTGAAGAAAAAAACTGACTTAAGGCCATATTTCATTTGGTATGTAGGAGGGAGTTCAGCCTATAATCAGAGATGATGAACAAGTGAAGATCTGCTCAATCTATAATGGCAGCTAAGCACAAATACACTACAAGTAGTATTATAAAAAAATAAAAATAAATTCAAGCATAGAGAAGCTTTTCCATGTTGTGGTGTAAAGTGGTTGGGCATGTAATGACCTGATTCTTAGCATCCAACAGCATGAGGGTTACCCAACACAGCATGCCCTTAAAATTCGCGAGGGTTAGGTTCTCAAAATGGCAACACAAGTAGCCAAATCTGCGAATAACATTTGCTGACTGGGGGGGGGGGGGGGGGGATTTTTACTCGTGTGCAAAGAAATGTATATTGTACAGTATTCCCTTTATGTGTTTGCCCTTAGGACAATTATTTATTTTACAAGAAGGTATCAATACTATGACCTGTGACCTTCTCTTGTCTCCACTAAAGCAAAACCCCATTGAAATTGAAAAGTACAGGTACTTTATTATACAGTCCTGTACCCGGGGCATACTGAAAAAAAATCATGAATTTTAAAGAACATTTTCTCATAGTCTCCCATTATAAAAGCTTATAGGTTCCTTATATTGCTACAAAGCATGTTCTTAATGAAGGCTTATGGTATAAACAACGATTGTTATCCAATAAAAAAATACGCAATACCTGTAATAGAAATATATACTGTGGAGGATATTGAGGTTGCTGAGAAAATGTGCCACTGGTTGTGATGTAGTGCAAGATTACAAGGCCCAGCCAAGACAATGGTTTTTATTTCAAAGTGATGCACTAACAGTTTACTGCAGTGTCCAAATGAGGCATTTACAATAGCAATGGTGGATCACTGGGTTTCTAAATTTTCCTTTTTCTATGTCAATACATAGCCCCAGCATTCCTCTATCAGATAATGATGTCAGAACATGGATACACCTCCAGTATGGTACAATCCTCATAAAAAAAAAGGGCAGAACACATGTATTACAGCCTTAAAGTTTAACAGAGTTCAGATGCTCAGACACAGCTACTGTTTGACCTTCCTATTCTATAGGCCCCATATATACAGAAATACCTCAATACACCAAATTAATTGGGCCAGATCCCAGTTCAGAAAAAGCAAAAGTCCCAAAAAAGCAAATCTTTGGAGGGAGGTGGATCTGGATTGTATAAAACAAATTAGGCATAAATCTGGTTATCAACAACTGTTTTCACCGCCATAACTGTAAAGTACTACAGTAAAACCTCGATAAATGGGACTTCAATATATCGAAATTCACTTTTTTCAGACTCTCTGGGGTGCTCTGGTCACCAGAAAGTGACTTATATAACAATAAGAGATCTTAATGAATTAACTTACCTATAATATAACAATTATGAGTCATATTGATTAGGTTTGGGAGAAGATGTTTTCTCCCTTATATTTTTGTATTGATATAATGCGACTCATAGTGTTCCTCTAATGGATGATGGAGGAGACTATGGAACTGTCCCTGAGGAGCTAGTATTGAGTGATGAGCTATAAATTCAGCTCATACACTACATACAAGGAATTGTCTGTCAGTAGAGAAGGTACCTAACTATATGTAATTATCAAGGATGTAGAGCCACTTGGATTACTAAGATAGATCCTCATTTGGCTTGCATAATTCATGGCAGCTGTGTCTCAAATAATCTGTTTTCACCAATTGATTGTGCAGTTTGTTAAGATCAAATTTTTCAATTTAATCAGACTACAGGAGATAAGAAAGAATTATTGCAGATCCAAATTAAAAAGAGGTGGAATAAGGCCCTGAAGAGTAAATTTTTAAATGTAAAACAATGGAAAGATCCCAAATTGGCAGAAAGTTTAGGTTAATTGGTGTTAGGTAAGAGACTGAATTCCCACTTAGACAAGCCTGCTTCTGCTAAGAAAAGTAAGTTATTGGATTTTCCAGACAATGAGGCAGTAGGAAGTATACAAAAACCTCTAACTAGTCAGCCTGATTTCAGTGGATTCCAGGATCAGGATGATGAGGCTGGCTCTAATCATAGTGTTCAGTCTCTTGAGCAGGGAGAACCTGTTGAGACTGACTTCATCCTATCCACATTTTGGCAACCACTTCCACCTGGGGCAAAAGTGTTGGTTACTATGAGTGGAAACAGGCTGCTGTCAACTGCCATGCAGCTGATGGATGACACTGAGTGTAAGGATGATCCCAACAGGCCTTGGATAACATTGGTAAGATCTAAGTCTTCTTTGTTTTCTACTACATCTGAATCTGTGGATTCCTTATTCAAGGTATTTTATGAAAATAATTCTAAACTTCCTGATCTCTCAGCACTTACAAAGAGACAGGAAGGACAGGCAACTGTGGGTCATCATTCATTGTTTTTGGCCAAAATGATATCTGAAATAGACGAAGTCTGGGCTAATGTATTGAAAGACTTAACATTCATTCCAGCAGACAGGAATCACACAAGTTTAGTTTTTTGAAGTTCCAATTTAATGACAAAAAGAGTTCCTTATATGAACTTTCCCAGTATTTGTAGGCTCCAAAATATGCTGATATAAGTTATAAAAGAAATTTGAAACCAGTTACTCCTGCACTGCTGCTTGAAGAATTTAAAATTAGGAAATTGGCAGCAGATATTTGGTCTGCAATCATGATGTGTCAGTTGTTGACTAAGTTTGTGCTGGACTACAGGGAAAATTCAGAAGTGGACAAATGTTTCGCTGCTGCTTTACAAGGGATCCCATATTCCCTGTACAACTTATTCTTAGATATGTTGTTGAAAGCCCTAAAACTAAAAGCCCAGCTCAGGAAGCAAGCCACAAATAATGCTTCAAGTGTTAATGCTTATTTATTGCTACGTTCTTCCCCTCTTTCTCCTGGTTTGTTTGATGAACAATCATTGGTTAAATATAGCTCAGCTGTTGAGAAAACTATTAATATTAATGTTCCCAGGAGTCCTCAGACATTTCGGAAATCTAAAAGAGGAAGGTTTTGCAAGGGAACAGGACCAGCTGCTAGGTTCAGTTATCAACCTAGAGGAAACTTTAGAGGAGGAAACAATAAAAGACATAGTAGGGGTGGCTGTTTGTTCAGAAATGGAAGAAGACCTTATTCCACCACATCAGCAACCACTCCCTTCCGATGAAGCCAGACAACTGGGTCGTCTAGGGGGTTGGGAAAACAGATGGACTTCTTCCACATGGGCTTACAAAACAATCAAAGGGGGCCTCACATAGACTTGGTTGGGGCACCCTCCCCTAGTGTTACCAAAAAAGGGTAAAAAAAACAACCCCCTTACTTACAGAATTTGTAATTCAACTGTTTAACAGAGGTGTAATGGAACTGTTACAGTCAGAGAAATGTTTCATGTCTCGCCTATTCCCAGTCCCCAAGAAAGGCAGCGACAAATTGTGATAGATCTTGGATCTTTCAGTCCTGAACAAATTTATTACCAAAAGAAGCTTCAAGATGCTCACTTATGATCATTTGAGGCATCTACTTCCGCCCAATGCTTGGATCTCAAAAGTGGATCTCGAAAAGGCTTATTATCACGTTCCTGTTGCTCCCAGGTACAGAAAGTTTCTAGTGTTCAAGTGGGGGGATGTAAGTTATCAATTCACAGTGAGGCCATTCGGCCTGAAGTTTGCGCCAAAAGTATTTACAAATCTGGAGAACATCCCCAGAGAGATCCTTGCGAAGAAGGGAATAAGAACCTCTGCTTATCTAGACGATTGGTTGATAGTGGGAAACTCTTTCGAAGATTGTCAAAGGGCGACCTAACATACACTAGTACTATTTCAAAACCTAGGATTAAAGATAAACCAAGTCAAATCAAATTTAATACCATGTCAGAAACTGGATTGGTTTGGTCTCCAGTGGGATACAAATCAGCAGTATGTCAGTCTACCAGAAGCAAAAGTAACAGATGTGATAAACCAAGTAGAAGCCTTTTGTGTAAGGCACGAGGTTTCTTGGCAAGATTGGGAAAAACTTCTGGGTCTGTTGAATTTTGCCACAATAGTGGTTCCATTGGGAAAGTTAAGAAAAAAGCAACTATCTCATCTGGGCTCAACATTGCTTCACAGAAGCAGAAATATTGCTTCTTCTCTCCCTATTCAGTAGGTAGTAGGCAGCTATCAAACAGGGAGGTACTACCGCCTGGGAAGATATTGGAAGCATAATGTGTTGTCTAATGATAGATCCTGCTGCCATATGGCGTCACGAGAATTGTGACCAAGTCCCAGGTGCTGATCTGACTTTCTGCTTCATTTACACGCAATTGCAGGGTTTCAATTGTTTCTCTTACTTTGACAATACAACATACAATATGTTTATCATTTCTCATTCTTGATTTATTTTTTTCGATTTTGTATTTATTTATGATTATGACTGTTTAATATTTTTTTTTTTAGTATTTTGTTATTAGTATTTATTAATTATTATTATAATAATAATAGTTATTATTATTATTATATTTTCGCCCCCCAGGCCCTGATATGGGTCAGTAACCTGTGCCCGAGTGGGCTTTTCCCCGTGTAAAAAAAAAAAAAAAAAAAATCATCTGTTATGGTGGACAAAATTGGACAATCTGATCGGTTCCTCTCCCTGGGTTCCGCCTCAAACAGGTTTAGTCGTTTGTATGGATGCGTCCGACATAGAATGGGGATGCCATTCCTCAAAAGGGGAATTCAGTCAAGGCTAGTGGAACAACTTACTTTGGGACAAACACATAAATGTAAAAGAATTAGCAGTGGTCCTATTCTTTTTGTCGGCAAATCCAAATTTACAGAATATGATAATCCTGTTTGCCATGGACAACAAAACGGCAGTGTTTTGTCTCAATCATCAAGGCTCAACCAGGTCTTGGCCCCTTCTACAACTGACAGAAAAAATGCTCAAAGTTTGTGTAACACAAACACTTTACCTCAAAGCAACTTATATACCGGGAGTACAAAACAACTGGGCAGATGCGCTGTCCCGTCTCCAGCCAGTATCGACGGAAACAGAATGGTCCCTAAAGGTATCAGAGTTCAAGAGTCTAGTGACGAAGCTTGGAACTCCAAAGATAGATCTCTTTGCCTCCCTAAAAAATCACAAGATGCCACTTTATGCATCTCTAGAGAGGTCGAATCTTTTAGGAAATGCTCTACTCTTAGCTTGGAACCTTTGGAATTCAATCTATCTGTTCCTACCTGTGAAAATATTGCCCAAAGTGGTTCACAAACTCAGATCCTTCCAAGGCAAGGTCCTCTTAATTGCACCATATTGGATCATACAACCTTGGTGCCTGGATCTGTTGGATTGGTGCTCGCATCCGCTACAATTGCAACAAAGATGTCTAGACCAGGTACTACATTCTCAGTTTGAGATATCCTTGGCACTTCATGCTTAGCATTTCTTGAAAGGAGTTTAAATAAGTTGTTGGGTAATTTCAATATAGCTAACCAAGTATTAGCAGGTCATAGAACCCAAACTGCTATGCAATATGAGGAAGCTTGGAAACTTTTCAACAATTTATCAAGTTAACCACTCCAGAATCATTATCAGAAACAGTTGTGTTAGAATTTTTAGAATTTCTGTTCAGAGTTACAGGCCTTCAAGGATCGACAATTGCGTCTTAGAAATCAGCATTGGTTGACCCTCTGGCTTGGGGTTTTAATATTACAGTAAAAGTCCAAAAATCCGGATGCCAGGAATCCGGACCACCCGAGAATCCGGACTTTTCGAAAACTCAAACTTTTTAAATTTAGCGGGCTTTTGTGGGTTATGTGAATGAATGGAGTTGCTTTAAAAAATTAATTTACATAATTCTAATAATAAAAGTAATTGTAAATTATAGGTAGCTAATTTTGTTAGTTTTGTAATTAGCTTGAACTGAAATGTAAAATTTGAGGCACTTTCAATCTTTTGTGTGCATGCGTGAATGCCACAGCGACAACAAACGACCACACGATCGCCACTTTAAAACAAGCAATCAAACTGTGACAACGTATGTAATTTTGAGTCCTACTCTTTCCATGTACAGAGTACAAGCCCATAATAATGGCCCCTAAAGTAGATAAACTTCGTTGTGTGAAGAGAAAGAAGAACACATTGAAATTGAGTGACAAACTTGAAATAATTAAGAAACTAGAATGTAATGTGAGCAATGCTGTTCTAATGGAAACATACATTGGAAAGTCTACAATTTATGATATAAAAGAGGCAAAGAATAAAATTCTAGAATTCACAGCTTCTTCTGAGCCTTACATTAAAATTGCTGAAAGAAAAGTTTACATTGGCCCAAATTAAAAAAATCTTGATAAAGTGTTGCACGAATGGCTTTTGTTAAAACGATCAGAAGGTATGGCAATTTCTGGGCCGATGCTTATTGCTAAAGCAAAGTCTTTTAAGGAGCAAATGAACATTGAATCAGAGTGCACATTTAGTGATGGATGGCTTAGGAATTTCAAGACTCGTCATGGTATTAGACAGTTTGTTTACATTTTTGTCTAGTGTTGACTTTATTTTTCTTTAAAACTGCTCGTTTTGAAAAATGAAGCATGCTAATGAATAAACTATCAAAATGTACCTGTTCATCTCTTCTTTATTCCTCCTTAAATTTTAATTTTAAAAGTACTGCCTGAGAATCCGGACCGACCCAATCCCCAAGCAGTCCGGATTTTTGGACTTCTACTGTACTTTGAACCCAAGGATTTATCAAAATGCTCAGATCGTCCTTTTTCATTCAGAGACCCCCTTGGCCTAAGAGATCCCACCTTGGTCTCTGGAAAAAGTTCCTAAATTTCTTATGGGGCCTAATTACAATATAAATCTGAACAGGAATAAATTACTCCAGAAGGCAGCCTTCCTTCTAGCAATATTCCATTATTATTGGTATTTTCTGAGGAGGATGTTACCCTTTTTCCTACGGAGATCCTAAGAAAAAATGAAAGGGAAGATTTTCAAGCACAACCTATTAGGATAAAACGCCTAATGGATGACGGTGGCTGTGCGTATGATGGGGGGTGAATGTTTTTTTTTTTGAGAATTGCAATTAAATGCCAGGTAGCGACGTGTCCTCCTAATATTGCTTAAGTATTTATTAGATGTTTTAATTGCCTGTATGTTGGCCTGGCGAGTTATTGCTAGGCATTAACATACCTAGATATAAAGTTAGGCGTCGCATTCTGGGCTATATCACAAAAACTATATTTTAGAAGAAAAAAAACGGCCTTTTTTGGAGACTAATAACTTGTTTGGGATTTTTTAAATTTTTAACGTATTCAAGTCAATAATAACAAAAAGGAAGTACGGATAAAAACAATTATTTTTCGATATTTCTAGTCTTGGTCATTAATGGGTTAAAGTAGTGCGGTATAGTTCCGTTCACTTTGGAAAACACGGAGCAACTCGCTTCTCTGTTTACATGTGAATGCTTCGTCGTGGTAAGGTTTATTGTATTGCTGTATCATTGATGGGTTGGGGAGCTGTCTTATACAACAGATATGAGCTAAACTCATAAAATTTAGGCTGAAATTCGAACCCAGTCTTATCTTAAGGTCGCCTAGTGTGGCAAAATATACAGTACATACATACTGTATATACATTATACAGTATAGTCTCAATTTACGTGGATTTCCTTTACGTCATTTAAGCGGCACCTGGCCAGACCGGCAATTATTAGATAAGCGGTGCTTTCCATCATTTATGCTGGAAGCGACGCGGGCAGGGTGCGCGCAAGGTCGCCCAGTCAACAAAACATTACCGAGTTCTTCACCCGCCACAGCCAGCCCAACTCAGTGATAGTGAGGATATGAACTTTGAGGGGGTTTGACAAAGAGGCCCTGCAATCCTCTGTGGTGGATAGTGATACAGGTGATACAAGTGATATAGGTGAGGGCCAATAATCTGCCCTCTGCCTCGGAACCAACCCCCCATTCCCATGTGCCCAGCCATCTCTTCTACTAATGTAAGTGTTAACCGAAATGGATGTTGTCCGATCATCACATAAACTTTGCATTTATACTTACGTGTATGTGGAATACTATATACGTATATATACACTCTTACTCTTAAATCACTACTGTAATGTGATACAGGTGATTAATTTTTATCTCTAGTGCAAAATATATGACGTTTATATTCAAGTTATTCGCCGTCTTACAAGCATTCCAGCAATGCAAATTATATTCTCCTAACTTTAGTCTGAGATATTATATAAAATAAACATTTTAAACCCTAAAGAAACCACCAAACTTTTGTCTGGGAAGGCAGGGGTAGGGAGGGAGGGAGGGAGCCAGCGAGCGTGGGAAGAGGGGCGGTAGCGGGAGGTGAGTGGACAGTATTTTGATTGACAGATAGTGTCTAATGAAGTATAATTTGTTTATTTACTTGAGATTTTTGTTTTTAGCTTATAAAATTCATAGAAATTACCCGGCCAGAATATAATTTACATTGCTGGAATTCTTATAAGATAGTGATTAATTTGTATATAAACAAGCTAAAATTTGCATTACACATACAAATTTTAGATCTAATTTAAGAATTTTATTAGAGAGAGCAAAAATTGTATTTATTGTGCAAAATATATGACATTTATATTCAAATTATTCGCTGTCTTGCAAGGATTCCGTTAATGCCAATAATATTTTCCTAACTTTAGTCTGTGAGATTATATGAAAAAGTTAAAGCCTAAAACCCTGGCTGGGCAGATGGGGGAGAGCGAGGTGGGGGGGGGGAGCGGGAGGTAAGGAGATATGTTTTGACAGTTGGCACTGAAGGTCTGTGTGTGTTTATTTATCAGTCCTTACGAGTGACTAAGCTTTTCTCTTATAAGTTGCCACCCAAACAACCTGGGAGAATATAATTTACATTGCTGGGATTCTTGTAAGATTGTGATTAATTTGAATATAAACAAGCTATATTTGCAATAGACATAACAATTTAATATCATAATCATTTAGTACATGTACAGTACAGGTTTGCACTTAGGTCATTTATTTCTTTTAGTATGGTGTGTGCATGTAAATGAATGAAAATAAATGAACTAGTCCCTTGTTAACCGAGGGACCACTGTATTGCCGTGTACTTGTACTGTACAATATTGACTAAATTCACAAGATAACGTCCACAACTAATGAAACACAGAGGTTACGAATGCTAATAAAAAACATAATGTCTATGCGATGCATATGTGATGCAAACGTGACTGCGCCCGCTCTAAGGCCACTTACGTTCGCTATGTCCCATTATTTGAATGGACATTAACCAGCGCATGACTGTATTTCTCTTAAATATTAATTGTGTGTGCATACCATCATAAAATTAAGATGTTATTTTTACTACAACGTACGTATTGTGTCGGAAAAAGGGCAGTCTGGGGGTCAGCCCAGTCTCTATTTCAATTAATCCCATATGTTCTGTTATTTCGTTTACGCGTTTCTCGTTTTACGCGGACCTTCACGGGTTTAATTGACCGCGTAAACCGAGACTATACTGTATATATACTTAGCTTTGTCTAATGGACTTTAATTCTTTCCAGGTGGACAATTCTTTGAGCAGAAATGAAGTGTACCTATACGAGTGGAGCACAGAAGAGGGAAAAGAGCTGCAGAGAAGGAGAAAAGTAGCAAACTTCCAAAGTTATTAGCTTGGTTCACCCCTGGTGCAACAGCTACTGCTCCTCTGGACACAGCATCAACATCTACATCCACTCCTGCAAGCACTTCTACATCCATTCTTCCAGTTCCACACACACCATTATCTACTCCTGCTGCTGGGGACGTTCCATAAGAAGAAATACACGAATCCGTAACAGCAAAGGAGAATGTGATTCACCTTCTGACAGATCCAGGACTATGGAACACTAAGAATGCTAGTACAGTGGATTACTGGATTCGCAATGGGCTGGCATCATGTCAGAATCATGATTGTGACTTTTCAAACTCCTGTCGAGTGTATGATGGAGGAGAAAGAATGCATATAAGGTATTTATCAAAAACATTATTCAAACGTGAACTGCGGAATGGCTGCTCTATTTGCCATCCCAAGGTTGTTTGTACTGCTTTGCATGTCGCCTATTGTCCAAGAAGGAATCCCCCTGTGCTACATCAGGATTCAATGATTGGAAACACAGCAATCTTATTGTATAACACGAAAATGGAGAAGAACATCGCAGGTGCATGATGGCATATTCGATTCGGCAGAAAGAAACTAGGTCTGTGGACTCTGTATTGCTCAAGCATCATCGTTCAAAGCAGGAGCACTGGCATAAAGTGTTGACACGTGTGGTTTCTGTCATCCGCTTTCTTGCCTCGAGAGGTTTGGCATTTCGTAAAGAGAATCAAACTACAGTCAGTCCTCCCGTAAGGATCTTCAATTCGGTTAACGAACAAAACTTCGATTAATGAAAAACTTACGACAAACACGTTTTGTTATGAGCATCAGCTGATCGGCTAGTCTGCCAATACAGTACAGTATTACCCCGCCTAACACGGTTTCACTTAGCGCATTTTACCATATACGCGGTGCCTCGCCAGAGCTGAACTTTCACTTAACGCGGGTTTTTTCCACATATACGGGGTGAGTGTCCGGCTCGAGAGCTATTTTTAGATTCGCCCCACCCCCCACCCGCCACCCTGCCTGACTGCCTGTTTTAGCTCATAAAATTCATACAAATTACCCAGCCAGAATATAATTTACATTGCTGGAATTCTTACAATATGATGATCATTTTGAATATAAACATCATAGATTTTGCATTAGACATACAAATTTTAGATATAAAGTTTATTCTGAGTAAATATGTTATTTTTTGTGCAAAATATATGACATTTGTATTCAAAATATTCCTGGGTTTTCAAGGAATCCAGCAATGTCAATTATATTATCCTAACTTTAGTTTGAGGTATTATTTACAACTAAAAGGTAAATATTCTGGTGTTCCCACACATCTGGTGAGATGGTTGGTGGGGGGTGGGGGGGAGGGAGGGACCGACCGACCATCTGTTACAGTGAAGAATATTTTTTTTTTTATTAACTGAAGATATTTGTTTTAGCTCATAAAATTCATACAAATTACCCGGTCAGAATATAATTTACATTGCTGGAATTCTTATAATTTGATGATCATTTTGAATATAAACATCATAGACTTTGCATTAGACATACAAATTTTAGATGTAATGTTTACTCTTGAGTAAATATGTTATCTTTTGTGCAAAATATATGACATTTATATTCAAAATGTTCCTGGTCTTACAAGGAATCCAGCAATGTCAATTATATTATCCTAACTTTAATCTGAGGTATTATTTAATACAAAATGTTAAAAACTCTTGAAGGGAGGATTGGTGGGAGGTGGGGGGGAGGGTTGGGACTGACCGCGCGGTTGGAAGAGGGGGGGAAGGCAAGGTGGGGTACTTTGATTGACAGATAGTGTCGTGAAGAATATTTTCTTTTTTTATTAACTGAAGATATTTGTTTTAGCTCATAAAATTCATACAAATTACCCGGCCAGAATATAATTTACATTGCTGGAATTCTTATAATTTGGTGATCATTTTGAATATAAACATCATATATTTTGCATTAGACATACAAATTTTAGATGTAAAGTTTATTCTGAGTAAATATGTTATCTTTTGTGCAAAATATATGACATTTGCATTCAAAATATTCCTGGTCTTACAAGGAATCCAGCAATGTCAATTATATTATCCTAACTTTAGTTTGAGGAATTATTTATTACTATACCTGGTTTTCCCCCCAAAATTTCTCAGAGGCAAGATCCAGCAAGTGTAAAGTGAGAAGAGGGGGAGGGAGTCGAGTCCATTATTTGAATGGACATTAACTTGGCGACTGTATTTCTCTATTTCTCTTAAGTATTAATTGTGTGCATGTACCATCATAAAATTAAGATGTTATTTTTACTAGAACATAGGTATTGTGTGGGAAAAAGTGGAGTTTGGGGATGGGCCAGTTTCTATTGGAATTAATCCCATATGTTCTGTTGTTCACTTAACGCGGTTTTCACTTAATGCGGGACCCTCTGGGTTTTATTGACAGCGTTAAGTGGGGTACAACTGTAATCTGTTCTATGTTTACATTCGCTTCCAGTGGAGTAAATATCAAGAAGGTTGTGTTCTTGAATATTTTTGCATTTTATATATTAAAATTATTGGTCATTCTAAAATTTAGCCATCCCAGCTCTGTCTACATAAAGTTTTTCAAATATTGTTTTTGGCTCGATATATGTAATTATATTCATTTATTGAAACTCATTTATATGCACACACTGTCCTGAGGGCAAAAGTGTACTGTACATTTAATCAAAATAATGTACAACATGATTACTAAAAATTTTGTCTAGAGCAAACTATCGCATGTTTACATTCAAATTAATCACTGTCTTATAAGAATTCCAGCAATGTAAATTATATTCTCCCCAGTCACTTATATGACATTTTATAAGCAAAAAACAAAAACTCAATCTAAAGGACATAAATAAACAAATAAATACTTCACTAGACCTTGGCGCTAACTGTCAAACATGTCACTGTCACCCCTCCCTCCCTCCCCCCCCCCCTCCCAGCAAGGGTTTGGTGGTTATACAGTAGGCTTTAAGTTTTTATCTTATATAATATCACAGACTAAAGTTAGGAGAATATAATTTGTATTGCCGAAATCCTTGCAGGACAGTGAATAATTTGAAGATAAACGTCATATATTTTGCACAAGAGATAAAATTTTTAGTACAATTGTGTACTGTAGCACTGTACATTTTATAATGTAAAGTTTTCAACTGTATTTTTGGGTAGATTTACAAAAATTTCTTCATGAATTTTCATTCATTTACATGCGCACACCATACTGAAATAAACGTAAAAGAAATAAATGACCTGTACTGTACATGTACTGAATGATTATGATACTAAAATTTTTATGTCTAGTGCAAATTATAGCTTGTTTTTATTCAAATTAATCACTATCTTACAAGAAACCCAGCAATGTAAATTATATTCTCCTAGGTCATTTCACTGGCATTTTATAAGAGAGAAGCTTTGTCACTTAAGGACTGATAAATAAACACACATTAGACCTTCAGTGCCAACCGTCAAACATATCACCTCACCTCCCACTCCCCCCCTACCCTTCCTCCCTCTCTCCCTCTCCCCCATCTGCTCAGCCAGGGTTTTAGGCTTAGTTTTTATATTATATAATATCTCGACTTAAGTTAGGAGACTATAATTTGCATTGCTGGAATCCTTGCAAGACAGCGAATAATTTGAATATAAACGTCATATATTTTGCACAAGAGATAAAAATTAATCATTTGTATCACATTACAGTAGTGATTTAAGAGTAAGAGTGTATATTATAATAATAATAATAATAATAATAATAATAATAATAATAATAATAATAATAATAATAATAATTAACGGTTTATTGAAAAAATTCTGCAGCCCGAAGGCTGAAAATATACATTGGACATAAATGACTTATGATATACATTGGTGGTTTAACAAAAGCCTTCATTAGAGAAAGGTAAAGGAACATACAGTGAACATACAGATTAATGTAGGTGTTGAACAGCAAACTCGTAGTGTAGTAACTCCCTCCCAGATGGTGCCAGGAGGAATTGTACGTATATACAGTCATGCGCCGGTTAACGTCCGATCGCATATACGTCCGTGGCCCCCAACCCCCCCCCCCCAAAAAAAAAAACCACACATGTGATGCCTGCTGGATCACCACTCCACGACCCCCTCACGGAGACACGATGATCCTCCCCATACTGGTCAGATATTATGTGTTAAAGGAATATGCTTCCTTCCTTAGGCTTTTCTAAGCATTTGCCTACAGGTGAAATGTTAACCTACATCTATTGAGGATAAAATCTTTCACCTACAAATTGACAATAACACATTTGCTGTGATCAGACATATCTAGTTGCCTCAACAATTGCAAGTTGCAATTGGGGTTGCAATTTCAATTTCTGTGGCATTACTAAAAATAGTAAAGTTTCTGGTGCACTCTAAGATTAAGAGAGAAAACGGAGGACTCAGGCGTCCTGATGAAAGACAAAACGGACTCGTATGACGGGGGACCAAATAAAAAAAGCACAGCTACATGTTTTGTGGACTACAGTATTTTCATCACTTTGTAATAAACCTAGCCATGCCTATGTGTGTTTATGATATTTACCATAACATTATATATATATTTAATGGGTATAAATGGTCATAAAATGGGAAACTTGGGATTGGGTCTTGGGTAAATGAACCAATTAGAATAAATCCCATAGGTTCTGTACTTTCGTTAACGGCGGGGTCCCAATTAGGCGCGATAACCAAGGGATGACTGTACTGTACTGTTTATACTTGTGACACTGGACAGTTGCTTCTGGTGTTATGGTACAGGGGTACCAAGTGACAGCACTAGTATCCCGCTTCCTCTATCAAGGAATAAACAATTAAAATTTAAATTGAAAAAAAAAAAACATTCAAATAAATTACTATCTTATAAGAATCCCTCCAATGTAAGTTATATTCACCCAGGTCATTTGGGTGGAAAATTATGAGAAGAGCTTAGTCACTCTTAAGTAATGATAAATAAACACGCAGGCAGGCCTTCAACGCCAACTATCAAATCTTATCTCAAATAAATAAACAAACAAATGCCAGACATTCCGTCACCTCATCTCACGCCCCCTTCACCCCCCCTCTTCCCACCACCCTCGTGTTCAAGATAAAAGATTGGTGATTTCTTTATGTTTATTTTATATAATATCTGAGACTAAAGTTATGATAATATAATTTGCATTGCTGAAATCCTTGCAAGACAGAGATTAATTTTAATATAAACGTCATATATTTTGCTCAAGATATAAAAAATATAGTACATTAGTGAAAAATACTGAAATACATTTTATAAAAAGTTTTTCAACTGTATTTTTGGGTAGATTTACATAGATTTCTTAGTGCAAAGCTGGAGTGCACATGTACTAATTTGATTACGGTACTAAAATATTTGTGTATACGGGTAGTGCAAATTATTGCATGTTTATATTCAAAATTAATCAGCATGTTACAAGAATCCCAGCTATGTTAATTATATTCACCCAGGTCATTTCACTGGCTTTTTATAAGAGAGAAGCTCAGTAGGACTGTTAAATAAACACACAGAGACCTTCGCCTCAAACACCTCAACCCCCCCAACCCCTCGTTGGGTGGCGGAGCCGACAGTTCACCCCCCCCCCCCCACCCCCCAGCCAGGCTTGTAGGCTTACAGTTTGTATCTTATATAAAATCTCAGACTAAAGTTTGGAGATTATAATTACATTGTTGGAATCCTTGCAAGACAGCCAATAATTTGAATATAAACGTCATATATTTTGCTCAAGAGAGAAAAATTGTTGTGCATTAGTGTACAGTACTGTACTACATTTTATAAAAAAGTTTGTCAACTGAATTTTTGGGTAGATTTACATAGATTTCTTAGTGCAAAGCTGGAGTGCACATGTACTAATTTGATTACGGTAATAAAATTGTTTTGTCTAGTGTAAATTATAGCATGTTTATATTCAAATTAATCAGTATGTTACAAGAATCCCAGCTATGTTAATTATATTCACCCAGGTCATTTCACTGGCTTTTTATAAGAGAGAAGCTTAGTCACCTAAGAACTGATAAATATACATGGGTTAGACCTGGGCCTGTACCAACTGTCAAACATACTACCTCCCCTCCCCCCACGCCTCCTCGCACCCTCTCTCTCCCCCATCTGCTGGCGTTGCTGGAATCCTTGTAAAACAGTGAATAATTTTAATATAAAAGTCATGTATTTTGCACAAGAGATAAAAATTAATCACCTGTATCACATAACAGTAGTGATTTAAGAGTAAAAGTGTATACAGTGGTCCCTCGGTTAACGAGCACAATCCATTCCAGCAGGTTGCTCGTTAACCGAAAAACTAGTTAACCGAAACCATTGTTTCAATGGGTTTTTGGATAATTGGTTCCAGCTCACCGAAAATTGCCTAAATTCAACAAAAAAGGTAGAAAAGTACACTTACTTTGAGGTGTGTATGTAGAAGGCTCCTGGACGATGATGATGATGGGAATTAGAATGGGGGTGGAGGAGAAGGGAGAAGAGAAGGCATTGGCGTGGAAGAGAAGTCGCCCCATGGCACCATTTCACCCATAAAATTTTAGTTCTCTTGGTGTAATTCAAGATTATTTACTTTAAATCAACACTGCACTGCATTATATATTGTCAATATGTAAAATAAATTTCAAAATGACCAATAATTTGCTTGCCATCACAGAAAAAAAGCATTTAGTTGAAGAGTCTCAAGCAAGATGTTACCTCCACTGAAAAGAGAGACAGACTAACGCCTGTTTGGTGTGTTAACAGGATGGATGGCACGCCAGAAACTAGTTTCTTTACCTTCACTTATGCTCAATAATTGTTAAAATGACTAAAAAAGTTAATATTAAACTTTAAAATTATTGAATAGTATAAACTTCTTGATATTTACAAAAATAGTAAGGAATTTAAGCCCTAAAACTGATTACTGTATTGGCGGACTAATACTATAGCTGGTGGACCGCCAAATGCAAGCGAAAACATGTTGAGGTCGGCTCGTAAAAAACTCGTTAATCGAGGGATTGCACATTAACCAAAGTTAAGAATCTTATGGAAGGTAAATCGTTAACCGAAATCTCGTTAACCGAGGGATCACTGTACAGTATGTACGTATATAGTATTCCACATACACGTAAGTATAAATAAAGAGTTTGTGATGATCGGACAACGTCCATTTCGGTTAACGTCACATTTCCAAGAACGTATCTAGGACGTTAACCGGCGCATGACTGTATGTATGTATATATATATATATATATATATATATATATATATATAGGTATATATATATATATGCTGATAACCACCAGGAAAGAAGAAAACACGAAGTTCCCAAGCGCTTTCGTGTAATTCACATCTTCAGGGGTGAGTACAGACTAGAGAGAGTAATGCAAAACAAGATGAATATATACAGAGGAGGGTGAGACCAGGTCCACAATGGTCAGGTAATTAGGTAATGACCCTACTAATCTTTAAATGGCACACAACGGTTGGTGGTTGGGTCAGATGGGACAGTGACCCGCCCTCTCACCTGATCACAAATCTTCTTAATTACAAAGTTGTCCAGCTTGTACATGCCGTTACTCAAATTCATGTTGAATGCTTCGGTATGTTTAATAAGACTAGATTCTATGATGTTCCTACTATCAATTGAATTACATGGTAATACTGAGGAGGCATTATCCCAGTCAATGCAATGCTTGTTATCCCTCAAATGAACAAACAGAGCATTGGATTCCTGGCCTGTCCTAACACTGTATTTGTGTTGTTTAATTCTAGTTACAAGATCTTTACCTGTCTGGCCTAAGTAAAACATATTACATTCCTTGCAAGGAACTTTATAAATGCAACCAATTGTGTTGTTGGGGGAGTTCTTGATTAACATTTGTTTAACAGTGCATGAGTTTTTAAATGCCACATTGACGTTCCAAGATTTTAGCTGTGCCGGAATGTGTGAGAAATTTTTGTGAAATGGTAATATTAAGATATTCTTATGGTCATGGGTGGGCTTGGGATCAGCTCTATAAAAAGTTTTCTTAGTAATGTTTAAGCATTTGTCTATGAAAGATCTAGGGTATTTAAGGTTTGAGCCAATATTATATATATATTTGTATTCCTCATCGATGAATTCCGGACTGCAAATTCTCAAGGCACGTAAAAACATTGTTGTAAATACTGACTGTTTGACTTTATTATGGTGGGCAGAATAATAATGAATGTATGAACACACATTGGTTGGTTTTCTATAAATACTGAACTTAAAAGTGTTACCTATTCTGTGTATCAGACAGTCTAGGAATGGCAATTTACAGTCTTGCTCTAATTCCACAGTGAATTTGATCGAGGGGGCTAAGTTGTTAAGTTGTGGTAGGAAAACTTTTAGGTCCTCATTACATGGCCAGAGACATAATACATCATCAACATATCTAAACCAGACTGCTGAGGGTGGTAAAACATTACTTAATAGTTTCTTTTCAAAGAATTCCATATATAGGTTGCTTAATACAGGTGAGAGTGGATTACCCATTGCCATACCAAATTTTTGAGCAAAATATTCCCCATTGAATTCGAATTTGCAATCCTTAATACATAGTTTGATGAGTTCGATGAAGTCGTCTTTCGAGATGGGCAGTGAAATGTTATCCAGGGAATCTAGATCACGCGCACCTACAGTGATTTACTTGTATATATATATATATATATATATATATATATATATATATATATATAGTAAAAGTCCAAAAATCCGGATGCCAAAAATCCGGACCACCCGAGAATCCGGACTTTTGGAAAACTAATTATTATTATTTTTTTTTTAGCGGGCTTTTGTGTGTATGTGCGCATGCGTGAGCGCCACAGCTGCACAGCGACAACAAGCGACCACGTGGTCTCCACTTTAAAACGAGCAATCAAACTGTGACAACATACCGTATATACTCATCTATAAACCCCCCCTCGTTTATCTGTCGACCCTGATTTTTTGACCAAGAAATCTTTAATTCATGATATTCCTCGTTTATAGTTCGACCCAAGTTTTTGAGGGTAAGCGAACAACAAAACCTTCAGTAAAAACGCTCTACGTCCTATAAACTGAAACACGAGTGCCCAAGGCAAATTGTTTACCATTTATTATTACAACACTTTACACTGAAACGCGGGTAGTTTCAAAAAAAATATTGTATATTTCCATTCAAGTATTTATTCAAGTCAATTAGGAGGGAATATTATTGTAATACAGCAGTTTTTTAACTAAACCATTCGAAAAGTGATTACGGTAACATCTTTTGAACAAAACAAAGCGAGTCATTGTTTTCGTCACGATTTTATCCCACTTTCCACTTTAATACGTACTGTACGTCATTTCAACAAAATATTACATTTCCGTGAATGTATTATATCAAGCACAGTATGAATAGAATATCATTGTAATATAACAGAATTTTAACCGAAAACTATTAAAAAAACGAGTAACATCTCAAGAACATCGGAAGCTTTGGTAAAGTCTTTTGTTTTCGTCATGTATTTTATCCTATTTTACATTGAAATACATCACATTTCAGCAAAACTACTATTTATTTCCGAGAATATATTCATTCAGGCACAGTTTAGGTAAAATATACGTGTGATGTAATAGTTTTTTAACTGAAAACGATTCGAAAAACACGTACCCTCTAGCCCTGTTCAAGGAGAGGACTGGGAGAAGCTGTTTGGTGCTGCAGACGATGACAAGGAAAATGATTTTGATGGATTTTAATGAAAATATTCAGAAATATGGTATCGTAATATTTATTCAAGTCAATTAGGATATTATTGTAATACAATACAACAGTTTTTTAACTAAACCATTTGAAAAGTGATTACGGTAACATCTTTTCAACGAAAGAAAGCGCAAGTCATTGTTTTCATCACGATTTGATCCCACTTTCCACTGTAATACGTACGTCATTTTAGCAAAAATATTACATTTCCGTGAATGTATTATATGAAGCACAGTATGAATAGAACAATATTTTGAGTCTTACTCTTTCCATTTACAGATTACTGTACAAGCCCATAATAATGGCTCCTAAAGTAGATAAACTTCGTTGTGTGAAGAGAAAGAAGAACACGTTGAAATTGAGTGACAAACTTGAAATAATTAAGAAACTAGTACGTGGTGTGAGCAATACTGTTCTAATGGAAAATACAACATTGGAAAGTCTACAATTTATGATATCACAAAGGCAAAGAATAAAATTCTAGAATTCACAGCTTTTTCATTAAAACTGCTCGTTTTGATAAATGAAGCATGCTATATTTGCTAATGAATAAGCTATCAAAATGTACCTGTTCATCTCTTCTTTATTCCTCCTTAAATTTTAATTTTAAAAGTACTGCCTGAGAATCCGGAAAATCCGGACCGACCCAATCCCCAAGCAGTCCGGATTTTTGGACTTTTAATATATATATATATATATATATATATATATATATATATATATATATATATATATATATATATGACTCCAACCTGTCTAATGAATGCTATTTTATATTCATTTCAGATTGAAAAAGAAAATGGCATCTCCAGCTAAAGTATCAAGATCTCAAACCAAGTTGTATCTCCTTGGCGACTCCGTGATTGAAATAACAGGCAGCAAGTTGCCGTCAATGCGTATGGCTCTTGGATTTTTCCTACATCACCATCTTGATCTGAAGAAGACCGTAAGAAAATCATCTGATATTACCATCACGGAAATAACACAGTTTTGGAAAAAAGCTAGAATCCCGACGAGAGATCATCAAAACTGCCAGACTAAGCTTCAGCAGACATTTGAAGAATGGCGTCTTTTGAAAAAGAACAAAGCACGAACGTCACCAACACAACTCGCAAAAGAGTCGGCTTTTGTTTCCCGGCTTGAAGATCTATTTGATGTCGCTCACGCAGATGCTCTGAACAATACTTCAGTATTACAAGAAGACAAGGATTTCTTGTTAGCTCAGCGAGAAAAGGGAAGAAGAGGGTCACTGGCTGGAGTAGATGTAAAGCTTGCTAATAAGGAGAAAAGGGCGTCCAAAAGAGAGGACCAAATGGTTGCCAGACGACATCGAATGGGGGAATTGAAACACATAGCAGCTTCTAGAACTGAACTTATTTCATCTGGTTCCGAATCTGAAATCAGCTCTGCAGAATGTATTGAAAATATTGAAACTGGACAAAATGAGAGTGAGGGATCTGATGGAGGAATCCAATTTCAGACACGACGAAAAAGAAAGAGAGGGAGAAAAAATGTCGTTACTCCAGAACTTTCAGCAGCCTTAGATCGCACAAAAATGTCAGACCGCAAAGCCGTTATTGTATTAGCAGAAACTGCTAAAAGCTTGGGAGAGAACATTGATGATCTTGCTCTAAACAGAGACTCTATTCGTAGACAAAGAGTAGAACACAGAATCCAGAGATCTGCAAATATAAAGGCTGAGTTTCACAGTAATGTGCCCCTTGTTATTCATTGGGATGGAAAACTGATTCCTGATCTAATCGGAAAAGAGAAGGTTGATCGCCTGCCAGTATTGGTTTCAGGAAAAGGAGTTTCTCAGCTACTCACTGTTGCAAAGCTTCCATCTGGAACAGGGGAAGCTCAGGCTGCTGCTGTCTTTGGAGCCATTGAAGACTGGGGCGTAGCCGACAACATTCGAGCTATGTGTTTTGACACGACAAGTTCAAATACTGGTCCGATCGCTGGTGCATGTGTCCTCCTAGAGCAGAAGCTTGATAAGTCACTGTTATCACTGGCCTGCAGGCATCATATCATGGAATTGATAATTGGCGCAGTATTCCAAGTATGTATGGGAGTCAAATCATCTTCATCGCCAGAGGTTCCTCTCTTCAAACGCTTCCGGGAATACTGGAGATTCATCGACACCACCCAGTATGAATCAGGAATTGCAGCGGATGATGTAGCAACCCTAGTAGAAGACATAAAGCAAAGTACTATCGATTATGCCAACAAGCAACTTGAGCATAGACATCCGAGAGATGATTATAAAGAATTATTGGAACTTGTGATAGTTTTTCTCGGTATTGCTCCTGCCAGAGGAGTGCGATTCATGTCACCCGGAGCAATGCACCACGCATGCTGGATGTCCAAAGTTTTATACAGTCTGAAGATCTGGATGTTCAGGGGTCAATTCAAGCTGACTGCTGCAGAAACGAGAGGTTTACGTGATGTTTGTGTATTCACGGTCCGTGTCTACTTGAAAGCCTGGATCTCGGCACCTCAAGCATCAGAAGCACCTTACAGTGACCTGCTGCTACTGAAGACACTAATTGAATACTCATCGATCAATCCGGCCATCTCGAAGTCAACATCACGCAAGTTTTCCAATCATTTATGGTACTTGTCACAGGAACTTGTTAGCTTGGCTTTCTTCGACAGTCGAGTCAGCTCGTCGACGAAGAGACTGATGGTGAGTGCCATGAACAAGGAAGAAGATGGAGATATGGCTCATTGCAAGCGAATCAGTATTTCTCTTGATTCATTCAAGGACAGAAACTTAGAGGATTTAGTGACAGCAAGGTCAATGAAACTACTGCAAAAGTTGGACCTTCCAGATGGATTCCTTGCGGTTGATCCTGACTTGTGGGATGAGAGAGATGACTACAAGCAGGCTTCAAAAACAGTCAAGTCTCTACAAGTCGTCAATGACCACGCTGAACGTGGAGTGGCACTGATTCAGGAATACAGTGGATTAATAACCCGTGATGAAATGCAGCTGCAATTCCTGCTACAAGTTGTCGAGGACCATCGCCGAATGTTCCCGGACAGCAGAAAACAGACATTGTCCATGGTGCCATGAAAGAGGATGTTCTGGACATTGTTAGACTGATACTATGAACTGTCACAAAGAGAACAAATAACTGACTTCTTATTAACGTGTTTAATAATATATACAGGCACGTAGCCAGAACTGAAAAAAAAAGAGGGGGGGGGGGGTTGAGGAAAAACTCTTGGGGGGGGGGGGGGGGGCAGCTCTCCAGGAAATTTTTTTGTTTTGGGGATAATTTTGAAGCATTTTTAGCACATTTCCAGCAGACACTTGTCAGCTTACCTAGCCAAATATATTTCAAATATGGTCACTTTGCATGATCTGATGGCATTTTTTGAGAGCGAGCAGCCAAAAATTTAGCATAAAATGCTTACAAATCTGTTTTTTGGAAAAAATATACTAAGAACACCCTTTTATAAGTGTAAGCAGTCAGTTTTGACCCTTTTTGGCTGTTTATATGGCCTTCAATCACTAACTATAACTAATATTTGAAAAAAAAATCGAAAAAAAAAATTTTTTTTCGAACAAATATATAAATTTTTTTTCGAAAAAATAATTTTTTTTTCGAATTTTTGTTGGTTGTTGTTGGTTGCAACCCCCCCTGGCTACGTCCCTGAATATATATTGAGTTCAAGTGTTTGATTAAACAAATTAAGACATTGGTCTGATATACTCCTAAATCATTGAATTTTCATCATTTTCGTAATTTTTGAGGTCATTGAGCTACCTCTAAATATAGGAATTTAGGCCTGAAACTTTGTATACATTGTTTCTATATCACAAGGAACATATTCAGGGGGTAAGACTTTCAAAAATGTAAATTTCGTTTTTTTTAATGTTTTAAGCTCCACCCTAATATATATACATATATATATACATATATACATATATATATACATATATACATATACACATATATATATATATACACAGTCAACCCTCGCTTTACGCGGTCCCACATTCCGCGTTTCCACGTTTACGCGGTACCCTGCCGAAACCGAGATGCTCACATTCCGCGGTGCGTGTACCCCTTTACGCGGAGAGTGTCTAGCTCGACGCTACTTTTAGATTCGCCCCTCCCGCCTGCTCCCACCTCCGCCTGGGCAAGTCGCGCGGTAAGTTTGCGCAGTGCATGTCTCTGTTGCGTTATCAGTGACGTCATATGACGTATCGGACTGTGATTGGCCATGCATCCCTACCTCCCTCCGCTGCTAGCTGTAATTGGTTTAAAGTAATATGACGTGTCCACCCGGGGGAGGGAGGGAGGGAGGGAGGAAAGACGACGCTTGACCTAGCCGCGGCAGTTTTATCCCTCCAGGCCACACCGTGTAATCGTGCATCCATTGTTCTGTAAAATGGCTTCCGCCGGACCACTGCCCCCAGAGAGAAACCTTTCCTTGCCTGGACCCAGCCGCCCTAAGCCAAAGAAGACACGACGTTCCTTAAGCTACGAGGTGAAGTACAAGATCATCCAAGAGTTGGAGAAAGGAACAAGACAGGTTGATTTGGCGCGCCAGCATGGTGTGAACGAATCTACGATCCGGACAATAAAGAAGAATGCAGCCAAGATAAAGGAGCACAAGAACAACACAAAGTCTACAGGTGCTTCTATGATCAAGTATTTCCACAACGAGGTGCTTCTCAAGACGGGAAAAATTACTTGTGAGCTACTTGGTGCTTCAGGCACGACGGAACATTGCGGTGGACACGCGCTCTGTTAAGGAGTACGCACGTGAACTGTATGCTGTAGTGTCACGAAAGATGGGAATTACAGAGCCCAAACCCTTTAATGCTTCCTCTGGGTGGTTACAGAGGTTTAAGAAGAGGAACAAGATCACCAATATCAACACTGGTGGTGAAGAAGCTAGTGCTGACCGTGTTGTGGCTAGGGAATTTCCTCCGTTTTTACGTGAGATTATGGAGGAAGGACAGTACACCGACGACCAGGTGTTCAACATGGACGAATCTGGTCTTTTTTGGAAAAAGCTACCTTCCAAGACTTTCGTTGTGAAGAATGCCAGCAAGATTCGGGGCTGGAAGTTGCAGAAGGAGCGCATCACCGTTCTGTTAACCACCAATGCCTCCGGTACCTGTAAGCTCAAGTTATCGGTGATCCACACAGCACACAAGCCACACGCCTACAAGAGCATGGACATGACCAAGCTAAATGTCCACTGGCTGACCGCACGTAAGGCGTGGATGTTCTCTACACTGTCCCTCTCCTGGTTTGATGACTGTTTCGTTCCCGATGTGAAGAAATTCTGTGAGCAACAGAATGTCCCATTCAAGATTTTGTTGCTGCTGGACAACGCACCAGGACACTCGCCCCTACTGCTAGATCGTCACCCCAACGTAAAAGTGGTCTTCCTTCTTCCCAACACTACGTCTATATTACAGCCCATGGACCAAGAGTTAATCTGTAATGTAAAAGCTGCATTCTCTACGAAAAAGTTAAAGCTCCTGAATGACTACACCAACACCAGGGAAGAGTTACGAAACCTGAGCGACACCATCACCGATAGCAAGAGCGAAGACGACGAGGATCAACAGTTGGCAGAGCAACAAGTAGTTTTAAAACAATTCTGGAGAATATTCAACATCAAGAAAGCTGTGGACTTCTTGGTGGAGGCATGGGATCAGCGGTCTGTAGCAACTGTTCGTCATGCATGGAGACATGTGTTGCAAGGCATTCCGGCCGTTAGGCAGAGTCAATCTGTGACTGGTGAGGTTCAGACTGTTGCAGTAGCAGTGGACCTTGCCAGAGAAGCTGCGCAGAGTGTTACAGCTGCAGGCTTCTCCGAGACCACCAACGACGACATCCTGGAGGTGATAAGGGATCCTGATGTGACTACCGACGAGATGGTAGATGATGATGACGTCAGTGAAGAGGCAGGTGGTGCGTCATCCCAAGAAGAACACCGCTTATCCCATAGTAATGTTAGGGGTGCCATTGAGTGTACCGAGAAAGTCAAGCTCCTCCTTTCCGACGACCCTGACGCAAACAGGTATGAAATCTTCACTACCCAGCTGTTGCAGACTATGGAGCCCTACATCAAGGTTTATCACGACAACATAAACACCAGCCGTCAGCAAAGCATAACAGAGTTCTTCGCACGCAACCCACCACAGCCAGCCCAAGCCAGTGATAGTGACAGAGGTAGAGACAGTGATGATGACTTTGAGGGATTTGTCAGGGAGGCCCTGACAAGTGTGGATGACAGTGATGGTGACTCACCTGAGGGCCAGTAGCCTGCCCTCTGCCTCGGAACCAGCCTCTATTTCCGTATGCTGACCCATCTCTTCTACTAACGTAGTGTTAACCCCAACCTTTATTTTTCCTAACTTAACCTTTATTTTTCCTAACCTAACCTCTTCTATATTAATTGTGTGTGTAAACCATCATAAAGTTAAGATAATATTTTTACTACAACGTAGTTGTGTGTCGTCAAAAAGTGGAGTTTGGGGGTCAGCCCGGTCTCTATTTCAATTAATCCCATATGTTATGTTGTTCACTTTACGCGGGCCGCCGTGGGTTGAATTAACCGCGTAAAGTGAGGGTTGACTGTATTCTAGAACTGTCGAGTGAATCTGACCCTTTTTTGGAAGAGCATCTCAATGTGTACGGAAATGCTGGAAAGGGGAACCCATCGTATCTATCGGCAAACATTTGTGAAGAATTTATTAAATTAATGGGACAACATGTACTTTGTGCTATTCTGGAAGAAATCAAAGAGTCAAAGTACTATTCAATAAGTGTTGATTCCACTCCGGACATCTCGCACATTGATCAACTGACATTCACTGTCTGGTACATTCGTGGATGTGAGTCTGTGGAGCGTTTTCTCAAGTTCATCCCCATCTTTTCTCATGGAGCAAAGAATCTTGCAGACACTGTTGTAGATTTCCTGAACGAGAACAACATACCGTTATCAAACTGCTGTGGTCAATCTTAAGACAATGCCTCAAATATGTCTGGACGCTACACTACATTGCAAGCACGGATCCGTGAACTGAATGAATTCGCCATCTATGTCCCTTGTGCTGGACACAGTCTGAACTTGGTGGGAGTAAAAGGGCTGAATGTGGTCCACAGATTGTCTCCTTCTTTGACTTTGTTCAGCTTTTGTATTCCTTTTTCTCGGCCTCCACACATCATTGGAATGTTCTGACATCATCTTTGGGAAAGGATCATGTTGTGGTCAAGCGTCTGTCTGAAAAGAGATGGTCGGCATATTTTGATGCTGTCACTGCTCTGCATGGAGGTATCGAGAAAATTCAAGATGCACTGGATGCTCTATCAGTAGACACTGACCAGAAAGTGAACAGAAGGCACGATGCAGAAAGATTGAGCAAGAAAATGGAGCAGCTGGAGACCAGCTTTCTGACAAATCTTTGGAACGACATTCTCGAAAGAGTGAACAAAACAAGTAAGGTTCTGCAATCAAAAGATGTGGACATACTTGTAGCTATGAATCAACTCAAGTCTCTGAAAACGTATATTCAAGAAATTAGAGGCAAATTCAGTGAATATGAACTTAAGGCCAAGAGTAGGTGTCTAGACTCGGATTATAGCAATGCAAACAAGCGTGAACAAAAGCGAAGTGTACGTCTTACTAGATATGATGGATCAGCGGAAATGATACTTCTGCACAAAAGTGAAAAATTCAAGGTGGAAACATTCCTCCCTATTCTGGACTCTCTGAACTCTGACCTGACAAAATATGCAGAAGCCTACCAATGGATTGGAAATCTGTTTTCCTTCTTCGGTCAATTGAAAACAATTGATTCTGATGACCTAAACAAAAAGTGTGAAAAATTGGCCAATGTGTACCACAAAGACCTTGATTACGGTGAACTTCAAAATGAATGCAAGCAGCTCGAGCACTACATGGTCCACGATGAAGAATGTGAGACTCTCCCTGCAGTGTACAGCAAACTCATTTCAGATAATTTGAAATCTGTGTTTCCCAATGTTGAAATCGCATTCAGAGTGTTCATGTGCATGATGGTGACCAACTGTACGGGGGTACGCTCATTTTCAAGATTGAAACTAACAAAGAATCAGCTTCGCAGCACAATGGGACAGCAGCGTTTGAACTGGCTTTCACTCATGTGCATGGAAAATGATATCCTGAAAAACGTTGACTTCCAATCAATTATAAAACAATTATCTGCAAAGAAATGTCGCAAAAGTTCGTGTTGAATAATTCTTGCTCTACCAATTAATAATATGTTTAAATGTTTGTATTCAACGTTTGTGTTGATTAATTCTTGCTTTACCAATTAATTATATGTTTAAACGTTTGTGTTATTCAACGTACCAATTAATTATATGTTTAATTTTACTGAAAGTTTTAGTTTTCATTTGAGTGGGTGGGTGGGTAGGGGACCCAGGACATGCTTTGCCCAGGGCCTACAATGCTGTTAAGATGGCCCTGTACAAGATGGCTCAATCTGGCTACGTGTACACTTTGACAACTGATTAATGAATAAACCAGGGTACGTATATGCAAATGCATAATACTAAACACTACAATACTTATTAAGTGATGATAAATACACTACAATAAAATTTATTATGTGATACTAAATAAACTACAATAGTACTTATTAAGTGATGACAAATACACTACTATACTGTACTAATTTATTAAGTGTTGAAGACAGATGTTAGGGTAAGCATGAGTGGTGTAGGAGCTAAGCCCAACAGGTGGTTGGCTCTTAAACAAATGACTCATGGTGTTGAGTGTGGGGTTCTTTTTTCAGGAAAGTTGATTATTTTAGGATAGTGTTTTACTAACCTGGCACCAAATGAACCTAAATGATATGAGAATTATGGAAAAATTGCAAAAAGACATTGTAATGATTGTTTATCAGACCACAGCTTACAGCCCAGAGAATTACAACACATATAACAGCGAGTACAGTACAGGCCTTGGGGTACCCCAACATACCAGGTTGACACACCCTGGGTCAGGACCCAAGGGACCTGACCTCGTCCACTAATTACTTGAGTTAGCAGGTGACTTGACCAAACCACACCTAGCCAAGACACACCCGGGCATGACCACGCACCTGGGCAAACACAGCTGTCCAGATCTAACCAGTTTAGTGTTAATTGGCAGAGGTCAATCGCCGGCTGTTTCTCCCCCATATAAAGGCTCTGCAGTCCCATCCACGGGCTCATTCTCGTTACTCTCATTATTCTCATCCAACTCATCTCTCTCCCGTTCGGGTCGTCATTCTGATCACTCACACAGAGTCACGCTCGTCCTCCCCCCAGGTCGGGAGGGAGACTTCCCGACCAGACCCCGGCGTCACCAGCTAAGCAGAGTCTCCAGTACGAGACAGTCCAGCAGCACCCGCTGGGTCTCCGTCAGGTCATATGTGAGTCTTTGTCAGAGCTATCTATAGGGTGAGTTACCTACTGTGGGAAGTGTATTCATTCATGTTTGTGTCCGAGAGTCAGTGTAGTAACGTAAATATGATGTTCTAGTAACTTCGATATAATATTGATATTAATGTGTCTGTGTCAGTGAGTGGAAAAATAAATAGTTTTATTGAAGTGGTGTTTGAGAAGTTGTCCCATAAAAACGTATAAGATAATATAAGTGTAAGTAACTAACCGGCCACGCTACCAAACTTCCTGTCTTTACATCCTACTACTAAATATTCTCTCGAAATAATTCTTACTACAAAACCCCCCCATTACAACATGTTAAAGGGATCTTGGGGGAGAGTGGGGGAGGGAGCCACCCACCCACACTACCCCCTCTCCCCACCCATTTGCCTGCTGCTCCCAGATATATATTCAGTCTTCTACATACAAAATACTCTTACACTTATTTGTTCTTAATTTTATCTTTATAGCACTGTACAGTATACAGTTTTTTCTTTATTCATATGGCAAATTCTGTGGTTACTTACATATAACAGTTCACAGTAAATAACAATCATATTGGTGAAAGTTGTTGACAACCAAACTTATTTTTGATTTTCAACCCAGAGAGTTCTGTTTCATATATTTTTACTGTTGATGTAATAGTGTTTTAATAACTTTGTTATACACTTAAAGACCTTAGTTGTTGAAGTGCCATAATAACATAACAACAACAACTGATTTTCTTTAAACAGTTCAGATAAGCAGTGCCATCTCACCCCCATAGATTCGCATTTTTGGGACTGGGGTCTGCCCCAATTAGTCCAATTTATCGAGGTTCTCATGTATATATGTAAGTATTGGTAACCACAGAATTTGTGGAAAAATCATTTCAATGTGTTCTTGTGGCTTATGAACAAAGATAAAATTGGGAAATGAGAATGTATCTGGGAGTAGCAGGCAGGAGGTAGTGCAAGTGGGTAGGTCCCTCTCTCCCTCCCCCAGCATCCCTGCATTAGTACAATAGAAAATGCTTGAAAATGTAAAATATAAATTGTATATTTTATCATCACCATTCTACAACCATTTTCCTCACTTGCGTAGGATAGCTGTGATTGCCGGTTCTTGATAGCATGGTGTCCCGGTTACCATCAGGCAAATATGAAATAAATTTTACATCTGGAGGCCCTTTCTATTGCCAATCCACTTTTACAGTAGGAAAAGTCTATTAAATGAAAAATACACTACACTATAGTATGTAAACTAGCTTCTTGAAATTATCACTTACTTTCCAAATACAGTATACTTGAGATCAAGATGTGGCTGAGGACAATATGAGATAAAGAACTGCGAGCCATTGGAGTTGGGTCCACTGTTGGCCATGGATATTGTGCCTCTGGTAGAATGCTGAAATTAAACCAGTTAAATATTTACATATGCAAATCATAGTTCTTTAAAAATTTCTTTAGCTTACCCTTTAATTTAAGCCTTTATAAAATTCTTTCAAGTAAATCCAACACCCCATTTCAGACTACCGTATATCACGGCCTACAAGGCGGAATTTGAAGAAGAAAAAAATCAGCCCAAAGTTAGGGGGTCGTCTTAAGCACCAGAGATAAAATTCTTACCTCTTAAATATTGCGGTTTAGCGTGTCAAGAGTGGTGATGGAAACATGGTAAACCACTCACAAGGTCCTACCACTAATTATTTTATACTGAAACTTACATTTGGGAAGCTGGATTAAAATGAAGATTACCGGTATATTAAAATAATAAAAATGTATTATAAACCTGTCTAACACACCGTAAAAGAACAATATACCGCGGTAATAAACACAGCTGCTATCATCACCCCCCCCCCCCCCACATTTGCCAGTGACAAGAAAGGGAAAGTGACCTTGACTGTGACCGCCTGTGGCTATTTTTAGCCGTCCTTGTGTTCGGAGGTGGTCAGTAATGCATATCTGTATATTTACTGATCATAATACTTATCTTCTATAAATAATTAATTTAAATTTTATTTTTTTGCAAAGAATATTCAGCAAATGACTGCGTTAATTCTCTAAACTACCGACAGTGGTAAATTTAAGATGAGAATGATGAACAGAAGTTACGTCATGGATTCGGAGTTTAGTCCTTAATGATCACCATAAATGTCTGGTCAACTTCACCTACCAGGTATAATGGAAGCCTCCCTTATTCGCAAAACAAGTATATAAATTAAAGAAAATACTTGCAGTGTGTTTAATGTATTACATTATATTATAAATAAATAAAAAAACGAATAAATTGGCAAATCTATTTCAAGTAAATGGAAATATTTTACTCACACCAACATTAGTTCCAGTTAAATAACTGACGCTTAAGTGAGTCACTAGTGTACACCAGCAGGTAAAATTTGATGCCAATACTTGAAGTGAATTGGCATTGTTTTAAATAACCAACCATAAATAAATGGAAAAAAGATCAGAGGTGAGAAACATCATATTGTATGTATGTTGTGTTGTCAAAGGAAGAGAAACAATTAAAACTCTGCAAGTGTGTGTAAATGAGGCAGAAAGATAAATCAGCAACCTAAGACTTGGTCACAATTTTCGTGATGCCATTTGGAAGTAGGGTCTACCATTAGACAATACTGTACATTATGCTTCCAATATCTTCCCAGGCAGTAGAATCTCCCTGTTTGGTAGCTGCCTAAAACTTTTAGTAATATTACTTTGATACAACATGATAAATCAGACAAGCAATGAAAATAAACAAACAAAAGTTATTTACCAAGACCTTCTCTCTGAGAACAGAGGGATGGAGGGGGAGGGAAGGAGGGGAGATAAGTCGACCACACTAGAAATAATTCATTTAAAATTTATATTTTTTACATAGAATATTCAGTACATGACTGCGATTATAAAATATTGTGAATATATATATATATATATAGCTAGACTCCGACTTACGACTGCTTCGACGTACGACCGTCGGGACTTGCAACCGCCGCAGTTGTGACCATTTTTTTTTTCCAAATGACGCACGCATTTTCTATACCGAAACGTTTCCAGTTAATGTAGTCTCCATGTATAATTAGAAAATTATGGGGGCCCCATGTGCATTCAGCTGACTACATTAAAGGTAAGTGCTCAGTCACACTGTATCCATTCCTCATTATTTATTACTTTCACTGTACTGTATCCATTCCTCATTAATTATTACTTTTACTGTACTGTATTTCATTGTAGATTTTTTATTAAAAAAAAAAATAAAATTTTTTTTTCTATGTCGGACTTACGACCATTCGGACTTACGACCTGGATTTGGGTCCCTAACCCCGTCGAAAGTCGGGGTCTAGCTGTATATATATATACAGTCAACCCTCACTTTACGCGGTCCCACATTCCGCGTTTCCACGTTTACGCGGTACCCTGTCGGAACCCGGGATGCTCACATTCCGCGGTGCGTGTACCCCTTTACACGGAGAGTGTCCGGCTCGACGCTATTTCTAGATTTGCCCCTCCCGCCTGCTCCCACCTCCGCCTGGGCAAGCCGCGCGGTAAGGTTGCGCAGTGCATGTCTCTGTTGCGTTATCAGTGACGTCATATGACGTATCGGACTGTGATTGGCCATGCATCCCTACCTCCGTCCGCTGCTAGCTGCAATTGGTTTAAAGTAATATGAAGTGTCCACCCGGGGGAGGGAGGGAGGAAAGACGACGCTTGACCTAGCCGCGGCAGTTTCATCCCTCCAGGCCACACCGTGTAATCGTGCATCCATTGTTCTGTAAAATGGCTTCCGCCGGACTACCGCCCCCAGAGAGAAGCCTTTCCTTGCCTGGACCCAGCCGCCCTAAGCCCAAGAAGACACGACGTTCCTTAAGCTACGAGGTGAAGTACAAGATCATTCAAGAGTTAGAGAAAGGAACAAGACAGGTTGATTTGGCACGCCAGCATGGTGTGAACGAATCTATGATCCGGACAATAAAGAAGGATGCAGCCAAGATAAAGGAGCACATGAACATCACAAAGTCTACAGGTGCTTCTATGATCAAGTATTTCCACAACCCGGTGCTTCTCAAGACGGAAAAATTACTTGTGAGCTACTTGGTGCGTCAGGCACGACGAAACATGGCGGTGGACACGCGCTCTGTTAAGGAATACGCACGTGAACTGTATGCTGCCGTGTCACGAAAGATGGGAATTACAGAGCCCAAACCCTTTAATGCTTCCTCTGGGTGGTTACAGAGGTTTAAGATGCGGAACAAGATCACCAATATCAGCATTGGTGGTGAAGAAGCTAGTGCTGACCGTGCTGCGGCTAGGGAATCTCCTCCGTTTTTACGTGAGATTATGGAGGAAGGACAGTACACAGACGACCAGGTGTTTAACATGGACGAATCTGGTATTTTTTGGAAAAAGCTACCTTCCAAGAACTTCGTTGTGAAGAATGCCAGCAAGATTCGGGGCCGGAAGTTGCAGAGGGAGCGCATCACCGTCCTGTTTACCACCAATGCCTCTGGTACCTGTAAGCTCAAGTTATCGGTGATCCACACAACCCGCAAGCCGCACGCCTACAAGAGCATGGACATTGGACATGACCAAGATAAATGTCCACTGGCTGACCGCACGTAAGGCGTGAATGTTCTCTACACTGTCCCTCTCCTGGTTTGATGACTGTTTCGTTCCCGATGTAAAGAAATTCTGTGAGTAACAGAATGTGCCAGTCAAGATTTTGTTGCTGCTGGACAACGCACCAGGACACTCGCCCCTACTGTTAGATCGTCACCCCAAAGTAAAAGTGGTCTTCCTTCCTCCCAACACTACGTCTATATTACAGCCCACGGACCAAGAGTTAATCTGTAATGTAAAAGCTGCATTCTCAACTAAAAAATTCAAGTTCCTGAACGACTACACCAACACCAGGGAAGAGTTGCGTAACCTGAGTGACACCACCACCGATAGCAAGAGCGAAGACGACGAGGATCAACAGTTGGCAGAGCAAAAAATACTTTTCAAACAATTCTGGAGAATATTCAACATCAAGAAAGCTGTGGACTTCTTGGTGGAGGCATGGGATCAGCTGTCTGTAGCAACTGTTCGTCACGCATGGAAACATGTGTTGCAAGGCATTCCGGCCGTTAGGCAGAGTCAATCTGTGACTGGTGAGGTTGAGACTGTTGCAGTAGCAGTGGACTTTGCCAGAGAAGCTGCGCAGAGTGTTACAGCTGCAGGCTTCTCCGAGACCACCAACGACAACATCCTGGAGGTGATGAGGGATCCTGATGTGACTACCGACGAGATGGTAGATGATGATGACGTCAGTGAAGAGGCAGGTGGTGCGTCATCCCAAGAAGAACACTGTTTATCCGATAGTAATGTTAGGGGTGCCATCGAGTGTATCGAGAAAATCAAGCTCCTCCTTTCCGACGACCCTGACGCAAACAGGTATGAAATCTTCACTACCCAGCTGTTGCAGACTATGGAGCCCTACTTCAAGGTTTATCACGACAACATAAACACCAGCCGACAGCAAAGCATAACAGAGTTCTTCGCCCGCAACCCACCACAGCCAGCCCAAGCCAGTGATAGTGACAGAGGTAGAGACAGTGAAGATGACTTTGAGGGATTTGTCAGGGAGGCCCTGACAAGTGATGGTGACTCACCTGAGGGCCAGTAGCCTGCCCTCTGCCTCGGAACCAGCCTCCATCCCCGTATGCCGACCCATCTCTTCTACTAACGTAAGTGTTAAACCTAACTTTTAGTTTTCCTAACCTAACCTTTATTTTTCCTAAATTAACCTTTATTTTTCCTAACCTAACCTCTTCTATATTAATTGTGTGTGCATACCATCATAAAGTTAAGATAAAATTTTTACTACAACATAGTTGTGTGTCGTCAAAAAGTGGAGTTTGGGGGTCGGCCTGGTCTCTATTTCAATTAATCCCAGATGTTTTGTTGTTCACTTTACGCTTTTCTCACTTTCCGCGGTACCCTGTGGGTTATATTAACCGCGTAAAGTGAGGGTTGACTGTATATATATATATATATATGTATATGTATATATATATATATATGTATATATATATATATGCAAGTAAATCACTGTAGGTGCGCATGATCTAGGTATATGCTGATAACCACCAGGAAAGAAGAAAACACGAAGTTCCCAAGCGCTTTCGTGTAATTCACATCTTCAGGGGTGAATTACACGAAAGCGCTTGGGAACTTCGTGTTTTCTTCTTTCCTGGTGGTTATCAGCATATATATAGATATATATATATATATATATATATATATATATATATATATATATATATATATGCAAGTAAATCACTGTAGGTGCGCGTGATCTAGGTATATGCTGATAACCACCAGGAAAGAAGAAAACACGAAGTTCCCAAGCGCTTTCGTGTAATTCACATCTTCAGGGGTGAGTACAGACTCACCCCTGAAGATGTGAATTACACGAAAGCGCTTGGGAACTTCGTGTTTTCTTCTTTCCTGGTGGTTATCAGCATATATGTATATATATATATATATATATATATATATATATATATATATATATATATATATATATATATATATATATACACAGTTGTACCCCACTTAACGCGGTCAATAGAACCCAGAGGGTCCCGTATTAAGTGAAATCCGCGTTAAGTGAACAACAGAACATATGGGATTAATTCCAATAGAAACCAGCCCGACCCCCAAACTCCACTTTTTGAAGACACATAACTATGTTGTAGTAAAAATAACATCTTAATTTTATGATGGTACATGCACACAATTAATACTTAAGAGAAATAGAGAAATACAGTCGCCAAGTTAATGTCCATTCAAATATGGACTCAACTCCCTCCCCCTCTTCTCACACTACACTGCTGGCTCTTCCCTCTCTGAGAAATTTTTGGGGGAAAACCACTAAATAATACCTCAAACTAAAGTTAGGATAATACAATTGACATTGCTGGATTCCTTGTAAGACCAGGAATATTTTGAATATAAATGTCATATATTTTGCACAAAAGATAACATATGTACTTAGAGAAAACATTTTATCTAAAATTTGTATGTCTAATGCAAAATATATGATGTTTATATTCAAAATGATTACCAAATTGTAAGAATTCCAGCAATGTAAATTATATTCTGGCCGGGTAATTTGTATGAATTTTATGAGCTAAAACAAATATCTTCAGTTAATAAAAAAAAAATATTCTTCAGGACACTATCTGTCAATCAAAGTACCCCACCTTGCCTTCCCCCCTCTTCCAACCGCGCGGTCAGTCCCAACCCTCCCCCCCCAACCCCCACCACTCCTCCCTTCAAGAGAAGAGTGGGTGAAAAAAAGTAAATTTTAACATTTTGTATTAAATAATACCTCAGATTAAAGTTAGGATAATATAATTGACATTGCTGGATTCCTTGTAAGACCAGGAATATTTTGAATATAAATGTCATATATTTTGCACAAAAGAGAACATATTTACTAGAGAAAACATTTTATCTAAAATTTGTATGTCTAATGCAAAATATATGATGTTTATATTCAAAATGATCATCAAATTATAAGAATTCCAGCAATGTAAATTATATTCTGACCGGGTAATTTGTATGAATTTTATGAGCTAAAACAAATATCTTCAGTTAATAAAAAAAAAAAATTCTTCACAGGGTAACAGATGTCGGTCGTCCCTCCCTCCCCCCACCCCCCACCAACCGTCCCAAGGAGATGTGTGGGGAAACCAGAATATTTAACTTTAGTAATAAATAATACCTCAAACTAAAGTTAGGATAATATAATTGACGTTGTTGGATTCCTTGTAAGACCAGGAATATTTTGAATATAAATGTCATATATTTTGCACAAAAGATAACATATTTACTCAAGAGAAAACATTTTATCTAAAATTTGTATGTCTAATGCAAAATATATGTTTATATTCAAAATGATCACCAAATTATAAGAATTCCAGCAATGTAAATTATATTCTGGCCGGGTAATTTGTATGAATTTTATGAGCTAAAACAGGCAGTCAGGCAGGGTCGCGGGTGGGGCAAATCTAAAAATAGCGTCTCGAGCCGGACACTCACCGCGTATATGAGGAAAAAATCCGTGTTAAGTGAAAGTTCAGCTCTGGCGAGGCACCGCGTATATGGTAGAACGTCTTAAGTGAAACCGCGTTAGGCGGGGTAATACTGGTGGTTATCAGCATATACCTAGATCTGGAAAATCCTGTGCTGTTTTCCAATCAGCACTCGCCGCCTCACCAGTCACTCGAACATTATGCAGCTTATTTCGCACCTTGAATCGGTTAAACCACCCATTGCTAGCATTGAATGTCACAGTATCATCAGGGTGATCTTTCTTTAGATCGTTGAAAAGACTTAGGGCTTTCTCCTGAATCATACTGAGACACCACAACAGGGGTCAAAACCATACCAGGTACCGGCGCGCCACAGGACGGTCTGCACTCACACCTCACTCGACGTGAGTTCCGACCGGCAAAAGTAGCCGGTGCGTTGTTCCGACCGGCAAAAGTCGCCGATGCGTTAATTTCATGTTTATGCATTTCTGTAGAGATGTTGTATTAAACATACTACAAATTGTACTATTGACTCAAACTTTTAATATCCTTGTGTTTTAACTGAATGTTTTCTCGAAGTCTACTTTTAAATTTACTCCATGGTTAAAACGAAAAGATGAACGAAATAACCATCGCTGTGCGCGAGACCTGGAGTAAACAAACGTCCTGTACAGCGACGTCCTCTCTGGGACCGGCGCGCCAGAGGACGGTAAGCTTTTGAACACTACTCCTCCCACTGGCTTCACCACTCTTACGCTTTACACCAGTCATTGCACACAGAGTAAAGTGTACAAAATAGGGCAGAAATTCACAGGAGAAGTACTGTATGCACAATGACCACACTTGTTGTTTTGGTGCGTCTAGCGTGTCGTCTGCATGGTCAGTGATAGTGGCGGCGCGGTGCGGCTGGCTCGCCCGCCAAATTTAAAAATTGCTCGCCCTTTTAAGACAATATTTTTGCAATTAAAGACTTCAGAAACGATGTACGTATCGGCCGTTTGTACGTAATTCGGATGTACGTAATTCGGGGACGAACTGTATATATATATAGTAAAAGTCCAAAAATCCGGATGCCAAAAATCCGGACCACCCGAGAATCCGGACTTTTGGAAAACTAATTATTTTTTTTTTTTTTTAGCGGGCTTTTGTGTGTATGTGCGCATGCGTGAGCGCCACAGCTGCACAGCGACAACAAGCGACCACGTGGTCTCCACTTTAAAACGAGCAATCAAACTGTGACAACATACCGTATATACTCATCTATAAACCCCCCCTCGTTTATCTGTCGACCCTGATTTTTTGACCAAGAAATCGTTAATTTATGATATTCCTCGTTTATAGTTCGACCCACGTTTTTGAGGGTAAGCGAACAACAAAACCTTCAGTAAAAACGCTCTACGTCCTATAAACTGAAACACGAGTGACGAAGGCAAATTGTTTACCATTTATTTTTACAACACTTTACACTGAAACGCGGGTAGTTTCAACAAAAATATTGTATATTTCCATTCAAGTATTTATTCAAGTCAATGAGGAGGGAATATTATTGTAATACAACAGTTTTTTAACTAAACCATTCGAAAAGTGATTACAGTAACATCTTTTGAACGAAACAAAGCGAGTCATTGTTTTCGTCACGATTTTATCCCACTTTCCACTTTAATACGTACGTCATTTCAACAAAAATATTACATCTCCGTGAATGTATTATATCAAGCACAGTATGAATAGAATATCATTGTAATATAACAGAATTTTAACCAAAAACTATTAAAAAAACGAGCAACATCTCAAGAACATCGGAAGCTTAGGTAAAGTCTTTTGTTTTCGTCATGTATTTTATCCTATTTTACATTGAAATACATCACGTTTCCGCAAAACTACTATTTATTTCCGAGAATATATTCATTCAGGCGCAGGTTAGGTAAAATATACGCGTGATGTAATAGTTTTTTAACTGAAAACGATTCGAAAAACACGTACCCTCTAGCCCTGTTCAAGGAGAGGACTGGGAGAAGCTGTTTGGTGCTGGAGACGATGACAAGGAAAATGATTTTGAGGGATTTTAATGAAAATATTCAGAAATATGGTATCGTAGTATTTATTCAAGTCAATTAGGATATTATTGTAATACAATACAACAGTTTTTTAACTAAACCATTCGAAAAGTGATTAAGGTAACATCTTTTGAACGAAAGAAAGCGCAAGTCATTGTTTTCGTCACGATTTGATCCCACTTTCCACTGTAATAAGGACGTCATTTTAGCAAAAATATTACATTTCCGTGAATGTATTATATCAAGCACAGTATGAATAGAACAATATTTTGAGTCTTACTCTTTCCATTTACAGATTACTGCACAAGCCCATAATAATGGCTCCGAAAGTAGATAAACTTCGTTGTGTGAAGAGAAAGAAGAACACGTTGAAATTGAGTGACAAACTTGAAATAATTAAGAAACTAGTACGTGGTGTGAGCAATACTGTTCTAATGGAAAATACAACATTGGAAAGTCTACAATTTATGATATCAAAAAGGCAAAGAATAAAATTCTAGAATTCACAGCTTTTTCATTAAAACTGCACGTTTTGATAAATGAAGCATGCTATATTTGCTAATGAATAAACTGTCAAAATGTACCTGTTCATCTCTTCTTTATTCCTCCTTAAATTTTAATTTTAAAAGTACTGCCTGAGAATCCGGAAAATCCGAAAATCCGGACCGACCCAATCCCCAAGCAGTCCGGATTTTTGGACTTTTACTGTATATATATATATATATATATATATATACAGGTATATATATACAGGTATATATATATATATATATATATATATATATATATATATATATATATATATATACCCCGACTTACGACTGCTACGACTTACGACCGCCGCAGATTTTTTATTAATTTTTTATTAATATATTTATTTTTTCTTCAAATGACACGCCTTTTCTATACCGAAACGTTTCCAGTTAATGTAGTCTCCATGTATAATTAGAAAATTATGGGGGCCCCATGTGCATTCAGCTGACTACATTAAAGGTAAGTGCTCAGTCACACTGTAACCACTCCTTATTATTTACTACTTTCACTGTACTGTATCCATTCCTCATTATTCATTACTTTTACTGTACTGTATTTCATTGTAGATTATTTATTTAAAAAAAAAAATTATTTTTTTTTTATCTATGTCGGACTTACGACCTGGATTTGGGTCCCTAACCCCGTCGTAAGTTGGGGTCTATCTGTGTATATGTATATGTATATGTATATGTATATGTATATGTATATGTATATGTATATATATATATATATATATATTTGTGTAATAAATGTATGTAGTAAGTATGTACAGTAATCTTTTTCACTCAAATCCTAATGAAACACTATTGAATTAGAATACTGTAGCTGGTTGAAGCAAGCTTATAAATTAAAGAAAATACTTGCAGTGTGTTTAATATATTACAGTATGTTATAAATAAATAAATAAACAAATAAATCGGTAAATCCATTTCAAGTTAATGAAACAATTGTATTCGACACCGACATTAGTTCAAGTTAAATAACAGACTTTTAAGTGAGTCACTAGTGTTTACACTACACCAACCGGTAACATTTGATGCCATTATTTGAAGTGAATTGGCCTTATTGTAAAAAACTATGGATTTGTAAACAGCACTGGTCAATGGGATGGTTGGTAAAGGACTACTGGGTCAGTAAGCTCCCAATGGTAAGTGTCACATTTGGGGTACTGGTCTTATACAGCGAATAGAGCTCAAAAGCTACTTTTTAAATGGAAATTTTGGGGGCCGTCTTATACACCCCGTCGCCTTGTAGGCCGAGATATACGGTATGCAGCAAGATGGCTCATACTTTATCTCTTCTCAAAACTGTAATCAAGGCATTTACAGTAAAACCTCGATTAACCGACTTTCGGATTAACCGTCAATCCTGAACTCCTAAAATTTTTTATTTATTTATTTATTTTTTTTTTTATGGGGATTAGTCCACCCGGGCACAGGTCACTGACCCACATCGGGGCCTGGGGGGGGATAATGTAATAATATTAATACAGGTTGTACCTCTCTAGTCCGGCAACCTCGAGACCTGACCGGTGCCGGACCATGGAAATTCACCCTTTTCCTGGATAGATAGTGACTTGTGCTTATGCTTGGAAGCACTAGCACCACTTTCTCTGCATCATGGTCTCTTTGAAGACATACTGAAGGGTTAAATGTCATACAGTAGCTTCTCAAATTTCGCGAGTTTTTAATTCTTAAAGTATTTTATTGGAACACACAAAAAAATAAATAAATAAAAATTTTGACGGCGGAAACTTGAATTTCGACGGGTTTGAACAGCCCGCCAACGTGCAGACGACGTGCATAATCGTGTAAACAGCGTCATTTCTCTTATGTACAAAAGATTCATTATTGTTTATTACTGAATGTCTTTTTTATTGAATTAATGTTTGTGTGTAAAATGAGCAATACAATTCATTAATAATACGTAGAATATTAAAACACACGAGGAAATGACACAGCATTGTTTTTGTTGATTACAAAACCAGTGACTGACTGGTTCCACATATAAAACTGAAGAAAATAAGACCTTGGCTGTAGCTGTAGTAAAATTAATATGGTTGTTTTAAGTAATGTTATTTAATGTTAATGAATTGAACAATAGAAGTAACTAACGATAATGGTAAAGAAAAAAGAGAGATCGCGTATGTAAGTGCGCATGGGCACACATGAAAACATATCATCATTACTTTACATAAGAATATGAAAGCAACACTTATTTACTGTTCATATATATTTTAATTAATGTTTCTGAATTTGTTTTTATTGAATTAATGTTTGTGTGTGCAAAATTAACAATACAATTTATTAATAATACGTGGAATATTAGAGGAGACGAGACGGCTGCCGGCATTGTTTATGTTAAAGCTTACAAAACCAGTGACTGATTGGTTCTACATATAAAACTGAAGAAATTAAGACCCTGATTTTAACTGTAGTAAAATTAATGTAAAAAAATTAATATGGTTGTTTGAAGTACCTGTAATGTTATCTAATGTTAATAAATGGAACAATATAAGTAGCTACCCATTAATGGAAAAAAAAAGAGACTGAGAGTATGTAAGTGCGCACATGTGAAAACATATCGTTATTACTCTACATAAGAATATGAAAGCAACACTTATTTACTGCTCATATATATTGAAGGGTTAAATGTTGTACTCTGTATAGACAAGCAGAGAGAGAGAGCAGCAGAACTTCCGGATGTAAACAAACCTTAATTTGCTACGGCTCTTTTTTTTTAAGGGGATTAGCCCACCCGGACATAGGTCACTGACCCACATTGGGGCCTGAGGGGCAAAAATTTAATACTCCTGTAATAATAATAATAATTCAGGTGTAAAAAAAAAAAAAAAGAAAAAAAAAAGCTGCCTATCTACCTATTGGACAAACTAAAATCGTTCCGGGCCACGGGAGTTTCCGGACCACAGAATGCCAGACTAGAGAGGTACAACCTGTAATGATAATGATAATAATAATAGTAATAAAGAACCATAAATAAATGCAAAAATGAGGTGTAAATGAGGTAGAAAGTCAGATCAGCAACCTGGGACTTGGTCACAATTTTTGTGTTGACATATGTTCTTTGACTTTTCCATTTTTTATTCACGGTTTCTGTGCTGGTTCATATTTATTTACTAAAGTGGTTAATGTTTTAAGGCAAATTCCATTGAAATATGAATGACAAATGAACAAAAATGAATAAAGGGAATTAAATGAGGTAGGTTAGGGAAAGGTACTTTGAAAATGTATGTTTTACTTCCGTAGAATTTATGTGCTATTATCCGACCTTTCGGATTATCCGTCGCCCCCTTTCCCCCATATGTGGTCGGTTAATCGAGGTTTTACTGCACTTATACTGTGCACTACTATACTACACTGTATTCTTCTCTGCATACTCAACGGTATATTTCCAAATATGTTTGTCTGCATGTGGGCAGTTATTTGATTCGGAGTTAACAAAGGGATTGCAATATCATTGTTTAGACAGAGGAGGGTGCCATCCCCCCCCTCACTCAATTTGAACCCAGCCAGTACAGTATCTCCCAAGCCTAGCTGAATTTTTATAAGAAATTTTATATGTGGATGATAACGAAAATAGAATGGATCTCATAGGGATGAATGACCATAAAGAGACAGTGTAGATACAGTACAGTGACCCCTCGTTTAACGAACTCAATCCGTTCCAGAAGGTCGTTCGTTAACCGAAAAGTTCGTAAACTGAAACCATTGTTTCAATGAGTTTTTTGGTAATTGGTTCCAGCTCACCGAAAATGTCCTAAATTCAACAAAAATGGTAGAAAAGTTCACTTACTTCGAGGTGTGTATGTAGAAGGCTCCTGGATGATGATGATGATGATGGGAATTAGAATGGGGGTGGAGGAGAAGGAAGAAGAGAAGGCACCCCATGGCACCATTTCACCCATAAAATTTTAGTTCTCTTGGTGTATTTCAAGATTATTTTCTTTAAATCAACACTGCACTGCATTATATATTGTCAATATGTAAAATATATTTCAAAATGACCAATAATTTGCTTGGAAACATAGAAAAAAAGCGTTTAGTTGACGAGAGTCTCAAGCAAGATGTTACCTCCAGTGAAAACAGAGAGACTAACGCCTGTTGGCTGTGTTAAGAGGCTGGATGCCGTGCATTAAACTAGTCACTTTACCTTCAATTATGTTCAATAATTGTTAAAATGACTAAAAAATTGAATATTAAACTTTTAAAATTATTGAATAGTATAAACTTCTTGATATTTACTAAAATAATAAGGAATTTAAGCCCTAGAACCGATTAATGTATTGGCGGACTGATACTAAAGCTGGTTGCCCGATCAGTGCAAGCGAAAACATGTTGAGGTCGGTTCGTAAGAAATTCGTTAACCGAATTTTTGTTCGTTAACCGAATTGAAGATCCTTATGGAAGGCAGTTCATTAACCGAAATTTCGTTAACCGAGGCGTTCGTTAAACGAGGGGTCACTGTACTCTGTATACTAAACCTTCAATATGGCAGGAGGCAGCATGGTCATACTGTGAGCAAGGGAATGGTACACGGGTGGATTGTGAGTAAAATGGATTTTTTCAAAATAAAACATTCCAATTACAGAACCAAGGTAAGCTGTCATAATTTACTTTAAAAAAAAAGTTAATGATTTTGTGGCATATTTCTCTCTCAAACACCACCAGAGTGTAGCATTATACAGATACATAATTACAGTATTTTTTATTTATTTTTTCACTTTGCATCATTGTATACTGGTATTCTAATTCTTCCTGAAATTAAAACATCATTAGTACCCAGCTGAATATATGCACAAAATTTTACCTGAAAATAATAATAATTATTACCAACTTTGTAGGAAGTAGGTATTAAGCAGCTACCAAACAGGGAGGTACTACTGCCTGAGAAGATATTGGAAGCACAATGTGTTGTTTATGGTAGATCTTGCTACCACATGGCATCACGAAAATTGTGACCAAGTCCCAGGTTGCTAATCTGACTTTCTGCCTCATTTACACACAATTGCAGGATCTCAATTGTTTCTCTTACTATTGGCAACACAACATACATATATTGTTCCTCACTTTTGATTTATTTTCATTTTGTATTTCTTTGTGGTTCATTATTATTATTATTATTATTATTATTATTATTATTATTATTATTACATTTTCGCCCCCCAGGCCCTGATGTGGGTCAGTGACCTGTGCCTGGGTGGGCTAATTCCCGTAAAAAAAAAAACTAACCGAAAAGCTCTGAAAACCGAAAAAATTTTGTGGAGCAATTTTTTTTTTTTTTTTTAACAGGGATTAACCCACACAGGCATAAATCACTGACCCACATCGGGGCCTGGGGGGCGAAATTGTAATTGTAATTGTAATTGTAATAGTAATAGTAATAGTAATAATAATAATAATAATAATAATAATAATAATAATAATAATAATAATAATAATTATAATTATAATAATTATAATAATTATTCATAGTGCAGGTAAATAAAAATTTTAATAAAAAATACACCAAAATAAAATAATAATAATAATAATAATAATAAAGATATACAAGAATGAAAAAAGATAAAAAGTGAGAAACACGCCCTAGACCTATGAATTATTATTACAGGTATTATTATTATTATTATTATTATTATTATTATTATTATTATTATTATATTTTTGCCCCCCAGGCCCCAATGTGGGTCAGTGACTTGTGCCCGGGTGGGCTGATACAAAAAAAAAAAAAAAAAAAAAAAAAAAAATTCTGAAAACCGAAAAATTCTGAAATGCCTCTGGCCCCAAGGATTTCGGATACGGGCACAGCACAATCTATCCTCCTGTTTAACGTCATTCCTGATATATCTACCGCATTTACTAATGAGTGTTCTAATTTCAGATCTCTCATCCCATTCTTCCTATCCTTTAGCTAAAGTGCACCTCCAATGTCCCTTGATTACTGGGGAAGTGCAAATAGCCATTAGGAAAGACCCAATGCCTGTGTGCGGCATTCATTTATTATTGGGTAATGACTTGGTAGGAGATCTAGTGATTCCTAACATAAAGACAGTCGACTCTCCCTTACCTGTCAACTCCACCACTGACCTTAAAGAGACTATTCCTCACCTTTTCCCATCTTGTGCTGTCACCCGGTCACAGAGTGTGCGAAATGGGCCCTCTTCATCTAAAACCTCCTCCAATATCTTACTGCCCACAGAAGATCTGTACAATAAGACCATTAGTAAGGATGAGCTCATTACAGCCCAACAATCTGATCCATCATTGTTCAAACAGGTGATGAAAGACCTCAGTGTGGACCATTGTACATCTTCGGCTTACCACCCACCGTCCCAAGGTTGCTTGGAACGGTTCCATCAAAACTTTCAAATCAATGCTAATAAACTATCTCCTCTCAACTATATAGTCCATACTCCTGATCGCAAAAAGATTCACAACTTGTTCACATTAATCTCATGAAACTTTACCATTCCAGGCAGTCAGAGGAAGACATCCCAGAGGCTATGAGCCTACCTGTATTGCATACGGTTTTGTCAGGGCAGGAGCCGGAGACAGATGACATGGACCTATTGGAGAATTTAGACTTCCCTCTACCTAAAGAGAACCCTGCGAACAGTCACATACTCAACAACTTGGATGAGTATTTTTCTGTTCTGAATCCATCTCAAGCAAAAGATCTCACTAAGTTATTATCAACATTTCCTAAAGTCACGTCAGACCTCCCAGTGTTTTGCAATATCCTTAAACATGATATTAAGCTATTCTCAGATGATGTACAACCCATTTGGCAATCAGCATATCGACTAAATCCACAAAAAAAAGAGATTATGAAAAAGGAGGTAGATTTTTTGTTAAAACATAACTTAGCTGAGCCTAGTACCTCCCCCTGGGCTTCACCTTGCCTTCTCATTCCAAAACCCGATGGCACCTTTCGTTTCTGTACCGATTATCGTAAAGTGAACCAGGTCACTGTCTCAGACTCCTACCCTTTACCTTTGATTGAAGATATAATAGACAGCATAGGCTGTGCAAAATTTATCAGTACCATTGACCTGTTGAAAGGATATTATCAAGTGGGACTCACAGGTAGGGCAAAAATAATCTCGGCATTTATAACTCCATTTGGTCTTTTTCAATATTTGGTTATGGCGTTTGGCTTTTCTAATGATCCGGCCACATTCCAGAGGGCCATCAACTACCTAATTCAGGACCTAGGTGGGACGTTCGCCTACCTGGATGACCTGGTGGTGGTGTCGGAACGGCTGGGACGAACATCTGGTGCGTTTGGAGATACTGTTGGCACGACTGCAAGAGACTGGATTCACCATAAACCTGGCTAAATCTGCTTTTGGCCGGGCCTCAGTGACTTACCTGGGACATATCGTTGGGGATGGTATGGTGAGACCCAAGGACGCAAACGTTAAAGCCATCTTGTCCTTCCCCCCTCCAAGGACGAGGAAGGAACTCGTGCGCTTCCTGGGGATGTGCGGCAGTAACTTCTCCAGCGTGGCCGGACCCCTCACAGACCTTAACAGTTCTGCGGTCCCTTACATCTGGAACCAGAGGTGCGACCAGTCTTTCCACCGCCTCAAAGCCTTCCTTGCCTCCAAGCCTGTAGTCCACCCCCCTAACTACACCTTGCCCTTCCATCTGCAAATCGACGCTAGCGGTGTCGGAGTTGGGGCTGTGCTCCTACAACCCGACGCAACCACTGATGTCCTTCACCCTGTGGCATACTACTCCGCCAAGTTGAAAAAACATCAGACCAACTACTCGACCATAGAGAAGGAGGCCCTGGCTCTGGCGTTGGCAATAAAGAAGTTTGAATGTTACCTCCAGTCTTGCCCACAAACAACCCTAGTCTTCACCGACCATAACCCACTCACGTTCATCCAAACCAACAAGACCTCCAACCAGCGAATCCTCCGCTGGGTTCTCCTCACCCAGCCCTATAATCTACAAGTCCGGCACATAAAGAGGGTGGACAACCTGATTGCGGACTCCTTATCCCGAGCTCCAGTGGAAATGCAGCAGCTACTCTCCAGACGCACCAGGTGATCACCTCCTTCGCGCCCGCGCTACGGAGGTCTTTGGAGGGGGGGTGTGTTACGAACCCCGCCACTAATTGTCATGATCTACCTACCCAGCACTACGAACCACGCCATCTATTGTCTTGATCTACCTACCCAGCATCACGAGCAACGCCATCTAGGGACGAAACACGAGTATGACTCGTCTTAGTTACCACTCCCGGGTTTCCCTTCTCCATATCCTGGTTGTTGCGTCACCTCCTCAAAGTCTTCTTTGTCAGCTCCAATTCGAGGAGAGAGGACTTCACTCTGGGAAGTGACCACAGGATCACCTGTCCTGGAAACCTACGGCACAGTGACTACCTACAGTCTTCTACAATACTCAGCCTTGCTTGTCAGCCATCTCAGCCCCGCACTTAAGTATTTGTAATCTTATATTGCCTCCCCGCCTCCACCTTGCTTCAAATTATTGTATGTTGTATAAATATGTATATGCTGTTAATGTTAGGTTAAGTATGGTTAAGGGTAATTTGTAGATAGCTGAATAATTTGTTAAGGAATTTATGGTACTTTATTATACACAACAAAAACTCGCATCCTTTGTCTACCCTTTTATAGTCCGATTGTCTTTGTTTTTTTTTGTTGTTGCCTGTTGGGATCTAGGTAGACTTTTAACTATATTCTAAATCCCCAACTCGTAACAATATATATATATATATATATATATATATATATATATATATATATATATATATATATATATATATATATATATATACACAGTAGTACCCCAATTTACGTGGTCAATTGAACCCACAGGGTACTGCGGAAAGTGAAATCCGCGTAAAGTGAACAACAAAACATATGGGATTAATTCCAATAGAGACTGGCCCGACTCCCAAACTCCACTTTTTGACGACACACAACTATGTTGTAGTAAAAATTTTATCTTAACTTTATGATGGTATGCACACACAAGTAATATAGAAGAGGTTAGGTTAGGAAAAATAAAGGTTAAGTTAGGAAAAATAAAGGTTAGGTTAGGAAAACTAAAAGTTAGGTGTAACACTTACGTTAGTAGAAGAGATGGGTCGGCGTACGGGGATGGAGGCTGGTTCTGAGGCAGAGGGCAGATTACCGGCCCTCAGGTGAATCACCATCACAATCAGTCATAGTTTTCAGGGCCTCCCTGACAAGTCCCTCAAAGTCACCTTCATCCTTCAATGTCACCATCACTGGCTGGCTGTGGTGGGTTGCGGGCGAAGAACTCGGTAATGCTTTTTTGACAGCTAGTGTTGATGTTGTCTTGATACTCCTTGATGTACGGCTCCATAGCCTGCACCAGCCGGGTATGGAAGACTTCATAGCGGTCATCGTCATGGTCGTTGGAAAAGAAGAGCTGTAATTTTTCTGCACACTCGATGGCACCCTTAATATTACTATGCATTAATTTGTGTTCTTCTGGGATTGACGCACCACCTTCCTCTTCACTGAAATTATCATCTTCCAACATCTCGTCGGCAGTCATTTCAGGATCTCTGATCACCTCCAGGATGTCTTCTTTGGTGGTCTCGGAGAAGCCTTCAGCCCTAATACTGTGCGCAGCTTCTCTTGCAAGGTCCAATGCCACTGTCATAGACTGAACCTCACCAGTCACAGGTTGACTCCGCCTCTCACCTGGTATGCCATGCAACACGTGCCTCCATGCGTGACGAATCGTAGCTATAGACAGCTGATCCCATGCCTCCACCAAGAAGTCTATAGCTTGTTTGACGTTAAATTTCTTCCAAAACTGTTTGACGAGAACTTCTTGAGTCACCACCTCTTGTTCCTTGTCCTCGTCGCTTTTACTCTCGCTGTCGGTGTCACCCAGCTTACGCAACTCATCCTTGGTGTTGGTACAGTCGTTCAGGAGCTTGAATTTCTTTGCCGAGTATGCAGCTTTAACATTGCAGATCAATTCCTGGTCCATGGGCTGGATTAATGACGTAGTGTTGGGAGGAAGGAAGACCACTTTTACGTTGGGGTGACGATCCATAAGTAGGGGCGAGTGTCCTGGTGCGTTGTCAAGGAGCAACAAAATCTTGAATGGCACATTTTTTTGCTCGCAGAATTTCTTCACGTCGGGAATGAAACAGTCATCAAACCAGGAGACTGACAGAGCAGAGAACATCCACGCCTTGCGTGCGGTCAGCCAGTGGACATTGATCTTGCTCATGTCCAAGTTTTTGTAGGCGTGCGGCTTGCGGGCTGTGTGAATCACCGATAACTTTGGCTTACAGGTACCGGAGGCATTGGTGGTAAACAGGACGGTGATGCGCTCCTGCAACTTCCGACCCCGAACCTTGCTGGCAGACTGGACAACAAAGGTCTTGGTAGGCAGCTTTTTCCAAAATAGGCCGGATTCGTCCATGTTGAATACCTGGTCGTCAGTGTATTGCCCTTCCTCCATAACCTCATGCAAGAACGGAGGAAAATCTCTTGCCGCCACACGGTCAGCACTCGCTTCTTCACCACCAATGTTGATGTTGGTGATATTGTTCCTCTTCTTAAACCTATGCAGCCAACCAGAGGAAGCATTGAAGGGTTTGGGCTCTGCAATTCCCATCTTACATGACACTGCTGCGTACAGTTCACGTGCGTACCCTTGAACGGCTCACGTGTCCACCGCCATGTTGCGTCGCGCCTGACGAATCAAGTAACTCACCAGCAAATTTTCCACCTTTAGCAGCACCTTGTTCTGGCAATACTTGATCATTGAAGCACCTGCAGACTTTGTGATTCTCATGTGCTCTTTGATCTTGGCTGCATCCTTCTCAATAGTACGAATCGTAGATTCGTTGACTCCATGCTTGCGTGCGAGATCAGCTTGACGTGTTCCTTTCTCCAAATCTTGAATTATCTGGTATTTCACCTCGTAGCTTAGGGAACGTCGTATCTTCTTTGGCTTAGGGCAGCTGGGTCCAGGTAAGGAAAGGTTTCTCTCTAGTGGCGGTGGTGGTCCGGTGGAAGCCATTTCACAGAACAATGGATGCACGTAAACACGGTGTGGCCTGGAGGGATGAAACTGCCGCGGCTAGGTCAAGCGTCGTCTTTCCTCCCTCCCTCTCTCCCACCCCCGGGTGGACACGTCATATTACTTTAAACCAATTACAGCTAGCAGCGGAGGGAGGTAGGGATGCATGGCCAATCACAGTCCGATACGTCATATGACGTCAGTGATAACTCAACAGAGACATGCACTGCGCAACCTTACCGCGCGGCTTGGCCAGGCGGAGGCGTAGGAGGTAGGAGCAGGCGGGCGGGGCGAATCTAAAAATAGCGTCGAGCCGGACACTCTGCGCGTATATGGGTAGATGAACCGCGGAAAGTGAAAGTTCGGTTCTGGCGAGGCACCTCGTAAATGAGAAAACGCGGAAAGTGAAACCTCGTAAAGCGGGGTAATACTGTATATATATACACCTAGACCCCGACTTACGACCGGGTTAGGGACCCAAATCCAGGTCGTAAGTCCGACATGGTCGTAAGTCCGACATAGATAAAAAAAAAAAAATTAAAAAAAAAAAAAAAAAAATTCAAATTTTTTTTAAAAAAAAAATTTAAAAATTTACAATGAAATACAGTACACTAAACGTAAAAAATAATGAGGAATGGATACAGTACAGTAAAAGTAATAAATAATGAGGAATGGATACAGTGTGACTGAGCACTTACCTTAAATGTAGTCAGCTGAATGCACACACAGCCCCCATAATTTTCTATTTACAGGATACAAGGAGACTATATTAATTGGAAGAAGCAGAAGAGGAGACAGGGCTGGGTGGGTCATCAATGTCGCTTCCTTCAGACAGGTTTATGTACAGGGGTAACTTGCTGGTTGAAGGTATTGGATCATCTTGAGGGAGTGAAGAGGCAGCACTGGTGGGGCGTGAGGAGCCAGTACTGGGGGACTTCTTGAAATAGCTGTCCAATTTAGACTGCACAGTTTGCTTTTTCTTTTCATTATAAATTTCTCTGTAGCAAGCAAGTGCATCTTGGATCATTCTGTCAACTTTGGCATAACGCTCATAATATTGATCCATGTCATCAAACATTTGCATTCCTTTATTAATTGTAGCAAATGCCTCTGCCATATGTTTCACTGAAAACTTTTTAGGGGGTGCAGGCTCTTCTTCTACATTTTGTCTCTCTTCTTCCTCTGCAACTTTCTGTGCATCTAGTTCAATAAGATCCTCGTTACTGAGCTCTTCTGCTACACTTTCAACCAACTGTCCAACATCTTCAGTATCAATTTCTAACTCCAGCTGTTTACCTAACTCCACTATCTTGCTACTAATATCCAAAATAACTTCATTTTCATTAAATCCTTTGAAACTGTGCACATATCTTTTCAGGATTTTCTTCCATATTCCATTCATGCAATGTTTTGTAACCTGATCCCATGCTGTACTAATGTTCTTTATACTTGACAAAATGTTGTACTCCTTCCAAAACTCTCTGAGCGTTTTCTCACCTTCAGTAGCAGCAACAGCCTGAGCGAAGGTCGTGCGTAAATAATACGCTTTAAAGGCAGCAATAGCACCTTGATCCATGGGTTGGATGATAGAGGTAGTGTTAGGTGGAATGAACACTACCTTAACATCAGTGTGCATGTCGTCCAGGTGTGGTGGGTGTCCCGGAGCATTATCCAAAATCAGTAAAATCTTGAATGGAATCCTTTGTTGCAGACAATACTCCTTGGCTCGTGGAATGAAACAAGTCATGAACCAATCCTCAAACAGTACTAGGGTCATCCAGGCTTTCTTGTTACTGCGATAAAACACTGGCAGTGTGTGCTTGCTGACATATTTAAAAGCCCTGGGGTTCTCTGAATGATAGATCATGAAGGGCTTTAGCTTGAAACCAGCAACATTCCCCCCAACAGAAGTGTAATTCTGTCCTTGAATGCCTTGAATCCGGGCATTTTTTTTGCCTCTTTGTGGATGTATGTCTGCTCAGGCATGCGTTTCCAAAATAATCCAGTCTCATCCACATTGAATATTTGCTCAGGCAAATAATTCCCTTCCACAATCACATCATCGAACTCCTCCTTAAAAGCTTCAGCAGCACCAACATCGGCACTAGCTGCCTCTCCACTCACCTTAACATTGTGTAGACTGTAGAGTTTTTTAAATCTATCAAACCACCCATGACTTCCTGTAAAGGTTTGATCACATTCATCTTCTGCCTGCTCCTTCAGGCTTTGGAACAGGCTTCTTGCTTTAGCCTGTATGGTTAGAACACTTACGGGTACACGCTTCTGCATCTGGTCTTCTATCCATATCACCAATAATTTTTCCATATCGTGGATAGGACCTTGTCTTTTCTTTGATATTATAGTTCCCTTTATAGGTGTTGTTCCTTTCACGACTTCACGAATACGTTCCTTGTCCTTCAGAATAGTGGATATAGTCGAGTGTGAGAAACCTAGGTCGCGTGAGATTGTTGCTACTGTTTTTCCATTCTCATGCTGTGTTATTATCTTCAGTTTCATCTCAAAAGTAATTGCCTGTCTCCTTTTCCTTGGAGCACCACCAGCACTCTCACTTTTACGCTTTCCAGTCATTATAAAGTCAATTAAATACGATAATAACGAAAGTTCACAGCGCGATCAGTATAGGATACGATAGCCAAACACAAACAAAGCGCTCCACTGAGTGAGTGTACCCACGAGGCAACCCAAGACACCCCTCCCTCTCGCCCGGGACGGAAACGTTTCGGTATAGAAAATGCGCGCATCATTTGAAAAAATTTTTGGTCACGACGGCCGCAGTCGTATGTCCCGTATGGACGTACGGTCAAAGAAGGTCGTAAGTACCAATGGACGTAAGTCCACGTAGTCGTAAGTCGGGGTCTAGGTGTGTGTGTGTGTATATATATATATATATATATATATATATATATATATATATGTATATATATATATATATATATACCGTATATACTCGTCTATAACCCCCCTTCGTATATAGGTCGACCCCGATTTTATGACCAAGAAATCGTTAATTTATGATATTCCTCGTTTATAGGTCGACCCAAGTTTTTGAGGGTAAAGGAACAACAAAACCTTCAGAGAAACACTACGTCCTATAAACTTGTTTACCATTTATTATCACGACACTTTACACTGAAACGCGGGTAGTTTCAACAAAAATATTGCATATTTCCATTCAAGTATTTATTCAAGTCAATTAGGAGGGAATATTATTGTAATACAACAGTTTTTTAACTAAACCATTCGAAAAGTGATTACGGTAACATCTTTTGAACGAAAGAAAGCGAAAGTCTTTGTTTTCGTCTCGATTTTATCCCACTTTCCACTGTAATACGTATGTCATTTCAGCAAAAAATATTACATTTCCATGAATGTATTATATCAAGCACAGTATAAATAGAATATCATTGTAATATAACAGAATTTTAAACGAAAACTATTAAAAAAACGAATAGCATCTCAAGAACATCGGAAGCTTAGGTAAAGTCTTTTGTTTTCGACATGTATTTTATCCTATTTTACATTGAAATACATCACGTTTCAGCAAAACTACTATTTATTTCCGAGAATATATTCATTCAGGCGCAGTTTAGGTAAAATATACATGTGATGTAACAGTTTTTTAACTGAAAACGATTCGAAAAACACGTACCCTCTAGCCCTGTTCAAGGAGAGGACTGGGAGGAGCTGTTTGGTGCTGCAGACGATGACAAGGAAAATGATTTTGATGGATTTTAATGAAAATATTCAGAAATATGGTATCGTAATATTTATTCAAGTCAATTAGGATATTATTGTAATACAATACAACAGTTTTTAACTAAACCATTCGAAAAGTGATTACGGTAACATCTTTTGAACGAAACAAAGCGAAAGTCATTGTTTTCATCACAATTTTATCCCACTTTCCACTGTAATACGTACGTCATTTCAGCAAAAAATATTACATTTCCGTGAAGGTATTATGTCAACCACAGTATGAATAGAATATCACTAATATAACAGTATTTTAACCGAAAACTATTAAAATACGAGTAACATCTCTTGAACATCGGAAGGTCAGGTAAAGTCTTTTGTTTTCATGTAGTTTATCCTAATTTACATTGAAATACATCACGTTTCAGCAAAACTACTATTTATTTCTGAGAATATGGAAATGTAATATTTTTGCTGAATGACGTACGTATTATAGTGGAAAGTGGGATAAAATCGTGACAAAAACAATGACTCGCTTTCTTTCGTTCAAAAGATGTTACCGTAATCGAATGGTTTTCAGTTAAAACTGTTATATTACAATAATATTCTATCCTAATTCACTTGTGATATAAAAGTTTTTTAACTGAAAACGATTCGAAAAACACGTGTACTGTCTAACTGATACGGCAGAGCCCTGGTCGCGGAGGCTTTGTGTTTGCATCGGCCCTTCTTAAGCAGCTTTTAATTTTAGCGTACGTTGAAATTGTGTTTACCGGTGTATTCTTATTTTCTTGCTTCTTATTTTCCAGAAATATGACAAGTTTTTATATAATACAATGTTACGGTACTTTTAATTTACAAGTATTCATTTTTAAAAATACAGAAGACACCAAACAAATACTAGTACAGTACGGTTATTTGCGTGACTCTCCCGCCAAAAAAGACCAAACAGCTGGTACTCTCTCCCTCAGCCCTACCAAAAATAGCCCAACGACATCTTTCTTGTTTATTCTCTTCCAATTTCTCACTTTAACTGGTATTTTTTACTTCATATTGCCTACATCAGATAAACTACATTAATTGAGGTTAGATATTGTTATAAATTTGATTACCGGGTCCTGGCAGGTACCGTTAGAACCACCTGACCCTACCAACAGTGTTGCAAGTCAGACAGCAATTTTTTTTTTTACATTTTTGGTGTCTCCATTTGTTAATTTTTTTTCTGTGGGGTTTGCACAATAGTATACTGTTTTTCCTACAGTATTGTAAAACAATTTGGTATATATATTATATATATATATATATATATATATATATATATATATATATATATATATATATATATTTTATAATCGCAGTCATGTACTGAATATTCTATGTAAAAAATATAAATTTTAAATTAATTATTTATAGTGTGGTCGACTTCCTACACAAAGACGGGCTATAAATAGCTGTCTTATCTCCCCTCCCCCTCCATCCCTCTGTTCTCAGAGAGAAGGTCTTGGTAAATAACTTTTGTTTGTTTATTTTCATTGTTTGTCTAATTTATCAGGTTGTATCAAAATAATATTACTAAAATTTTTAGGCAGCTACCAAACAGGGAAATACTACCGCCTGGGAAGATACTGGAAGCATAATGTACAGTATTGTCTAATGGTAGATCCTACTTCCATATGGCATCACGAAAATTGTGACCACGTCTTAGGTTGCTGATCTATCTTTCTGCCTCATTTACACACAATTGCAGAGTTTCAATTGTTTCTCTTCCTTTGACAACACAACATACATCCAATATAATGTTTCTCACCTTTGATCTTTTTCCTTTTTGCATTTATTTATGGTTGGTTATTTAAAATAAAGGCCAATTCACTTAAAGTATTGGCATCAAATTTTACCGGCTGGTGTACACTAGTGACTCACTTAAGCGTCAGTTATTTAACTGGAACTAATGTCGGTGTGAGTAAAATATTTCCATTTACTTGAAATAGATTTCCCAATTTATTTGTTTATTTATTTATTTATAATACAGTATACTGTAATATATTAAACACACTGCAAGTATTTTCTTTAATTATATACTTGTTTTGCAAAAAAGGGAGGCTACCATTATACCTGGTAGGTGAAGTTGACCAGACATTTATGGTGATCATTAAGGACCAAACTCCGAATCCATGACGTGACTTCTGTTCATCATCTATATCCTAAATTTACCACTGTCGGTAGTTTCAAGAATTAAAGCGGTCATTTACTGAATATTCTTTGTAAAAAAATAAATTTCAAATGAATAATTTATAGGAGATAAGTATTATGATCAGCAAATATACAGATATGCATTACTGACCACCTCCGAACACAAGGACGGCTAAAAATAGCCACAGGCGGTCACAGTCAAGGTCACTTTCCCTTTCTTGTCACTGGCATATGAGGGGGGGGGGGGTGATGATAGCAGCTGTGTTTATTACCGCGGTATATTGTTCTTTTACGGTATGTTAGACAGGTTTATAATACATTTTTATTATTTTAATATACCGGTAATCTTCATTTTAATCCAGCTTCCCAAATGTAAGTTTCAGTATAAAATAATTAGTGGTAGGACCTTGTGAGTGGTTTACCATGTTTCCATCACCACTCTTGACACGCTAAACCGCAATATTTAAGAGGTAAGAATTCTTTATCTCTGGTGCTCAAGACGACCCCCTAACTTTGGGCTCATTTTTATATGGTTCAAATTCCGTCTTGTAGGCCGAGATATACAGTATGCAATGTATTTTATGGGGCAAAGGGAGGCTCAGGAATGTAACTCCTGTATTTTATCTATTTCTTATGGGGAAAATTGAACTGCTTAACGTTGTTTCATATAACATTGAGTTTTCAAGAACGTAACCCCCGACGTTAAGCGAGGACTTACTGTACTTGATTCACCCTGAATGATGCAAAGGTTGCTACCCTTAATTTTGAGCTCGCGTCAGTAAAAAGAGTTTGTTGTGCAGTAAGCTGTGATTTCAGTTCATGAACTTTCCTGTTTTGATGCTCACTTTTGGGTGGGAAATCATTTTCATACTTCTTGTGAAAACTTTTGAAATGCCTTTCAAGACTTCCTTTCTATGCTATAGCTGGAGACACATGGGAGATCAGACACACAAACATTTAAAATTATTCATGGTAAAAAAAAGTCTTCCTCCCATTCATTGTGAAAATGGTTAATTTTTATCTTTTTAGTACTTGGTCCAGAACACATTTTTGGTAAGTCGATGGCCAATAACATGTACAGTATAGTCTGGATTTACGCGGTTTTAGTTAATGCGTTTGGTCATTTACGAGGTGCCTTGACAGAATTGAAATGCTTGAATTACGCGGTAAATTGGGTCATTTACGCGGAGAGTGGCTGGAGGGTCCAGACTCGCCGTGCCATTTTGTATTCAAGCAGCCCATGCCTGACCACAAGTGGGGGGAAGAGCCGCGAGTAAGGTTGCGCAGTATGTCGCTGTTGCGTTATCGGTGACGTCATATGACGTATCGGACTGTGATGGGGCCACGCATCCTTACCTACCTCCCCTGCTAGCTGTGATTGGTTCAATGTAATATGACTAGCCCTGCCACCACAGAGAAGAAGCCGCTGGCCTACCTGCGTCATTCGCATTGATCCCAGTCAACCCATGTATACTATGCTCTATTGTGCCCGCTAATCTCGTAAGAACGGCATCCGCTGGACCCCCACCACCACAGAAAAACCTTGCATTATGTGGACCCAGCCGCCCCAAGCCAAACAAGATACGACATGCCCTAAGTTACGAAGTAAAGTACTAGATCGTACAAGAATTAGAAAAAAGAATGAGGCAAGTTGATTTGGCGCGCCAGAATGGCGTGAACGAATCTATGATCCGGACGATCAAGGAGGATGCCGCCAAGATAAAAGAATACATGAGCATCACAAAGTCTGCAGGTGCTTCAATGGTGAAGTACTGCCAGAACAAGGTGCTGCTGAAGACTGAAAATTTGCTGGTGAGCTACTTGATTCGTCAGGCAAGACGGAACATAGCAGTGGACACGCGGTCAGTTCAGGACTACGCACGTGAACTGTACGTAGCAGTGGCACGTAAGATGGGAAATGCAGAGCCCAAACCCTTCACTGCTTCTTCTGGGTGGCTGCAAGGGTTTAAAAAGAGGAACAGGATCACCAACATTAACATTGTTGGTGAAGAAGTGAGTGCTGACCGTGTTGCGGCGAGTGATTTTCCTCCATTCTTTCGAGAAGTTATGGAGGAAGGACAGTACACCGACGACCTGGTGTTCAACATGGATGAATCCGGTCTGTTTTGGAAAAAGCTACCTCCCAAAACCTTCGTTGTCAAGTCTGCCAGCAAGTGTCGGGGCCGGAAATTGCAGAAGGAGTGCATCACCGTCCTGTTTACCACCAATGCCTCCGGTACCTGTAAGCTCAAGTTATCGGTGATCCACACAGCCTGCAAGCCGCACGCTTACAAGTACATGGACATGACCAAACTAAATGTCCACTGGTTAATCGCACGTAAGGCGTGGATGTTCACTGCTCTGTCCCTCTCCTGGTTTGACGATTGTTTCATTCCCAACGTCAAGAAATTCTACAAGCAACAGAATGTTCCATTCAACATTTTGTTGCTCCTTGACAACGCACCAGGACACTCGCCCCTACTGTTGGATCGTCACCCCAACGTAAAAGTGGTCTTCCTTCCTCCCAACACTACGTCGTTAATCCAGCAACGTTAAGGCTGCATTCTCTGCAAAGAAGTTTAAGCTCCTGAACAACTGTACCAACACCAAGGATGAGTTGCGTATCCTGGGTGACACCGATAGCGAGAGCGACGACGACGAGAAAGAAGAGTTGGCGGAGCAAGAAGTTCGCGTCAAAAAGTTTTGGAAGAAATTCAACGTCAAGAAAGCTGTTGATTTCTTGGTGGAGGCATGGGGGCAGCTGTCTGTGGCAACGATTCGTCACGCGTGGCGGCATGTGTTGCAAGGTATCCCAGGTGGGAGGCAGAGGCAACCAGTGACTGGTGAGGTTCAATCTGTTGCAGTAGCAGTGGACCTTGCAAGAGAAGCTGCACATAGGGTTACAGCTGCAGGCTTCTCTGAGACCACCAACGAAGACATTATGGAGGTGATCAGGGATCTTAAGGTGACTGCCGACGAGATGTTGGAAGACGATGACGTAAGTGAAGATGCAGGTGGTGCGGCAGCCCGAGAAGAACATAAGTTAACACATGGTAATGTAAAGGATGCCATCGAGTTTGCCGAGAAACTCAAGCTTGTCCTTTCCAATGACCCTGACGATCACCGCTATGAAGTCTTCAATAACCAGCTGTTGCAAACTTTGGAGCCGTACATCACGTTGTATCACGAACACATCAACACTAGCTGTCAGCGTAACATCACGGACTTCTTCGCCCGCAACCCACCACAGCCAGCCCAAGCCAGTGATAGTGACAGTGATGTTGACTTTGAGGGATTTGTCAGGGAGGCCCTGACAACTATGGTGGATAGTGATGGTGATTCACCTGAGGGCCAGTAATCTGCCCTCTGCCTCGGAACCAGGCCCCATCCACGTATGCCGACCCATCTCTTCTACTAACGTAAGTGTTAAACCTAACCTAACCGAACCCAACCTAACCTAACGTAAGTGTTAAACCTTGATTTTTTCTAACCTAACCTAATGTAAGTGTTAAACCTTGATTTTTCTTTTACTTGGTACAGTATGTTATTCTCTTATTGATATTTATCTTCTATATTATGTGTGTGTGCATACCATCATAAAGTTAAGATACTATTTTTACTACAACATACGTATTGTGTCAGCAAAAAGTGGAGTTTGGGGGTCGGCCCAGTCTCTCTTTCAATTAATCCCATATGTTCTGTTATTTCATTTATGCGTTTCTCGTTTTACGCGGGCCTCCACGGGTTCAATTGACCGCGTAAATGCAGACTATACTGTATTTGGAAAGAAAAGGTCGCATTTGAATACAATAATTACTTTTTTCTACGACTTTTCCTACATGAATACGAGAATTACTAACCGTAACAGCGTAACGTTATTTAATTTATTTTTTCATAAGCACTTGTCTCCAGTTAGTGTGGACACTTCTGTCTACTCTAGGGATGCAGCGAGAACTGTTGCTAAGCAAAAAAGTCAGTAATTCTCATAATCATCCAAGACTTTTCCATTACAAGCGACAGCACCTCACACTTCCAAGTATTGCAGATGGCTGAAAATCACTGCATTGCTGGTGACAAGTGTGTAGGTTCATAGGGAGAGGGTTGCCAAATATGATTCTTTCTCTTTACTTCTGACAAGACTCCACAATATTGAGTCGACTTCATCATTACCAAATTCATTAATACAAGGTTTAATGTGTATTTGTGAACTTATAGAAGCAAATACTTGCTTAGTTTTAACCTACAACTGATGACAACTTGCTGATCCGTTTAGTCACCAGGAACCAGCCAGCACCGGCCTGTATGAACGCGAACACGTCCTATCAGGTTATGCCACATACAGCAGGGCAGTCGAAGCTTTTCTGTATATATCGTTCTCATGTGTCCATAATGATAATCCATTCCCAGAAAAAATCTAAACAAAAATAATATCCCAAAGATTATGAGTAAAATTTGAATATGATTTTTGTATAGCAGCTTAGGAAGGATGGATCATTAAGTTTAACTGTGCCATGCGATCGATGGGTTGGCCACCCCTGCTTTAACCCCTCACACTATTCATACTCAATTTCTGCCCCCTTAGGGCACAACCATCTCTCTCACCCGCCTCTAAATGCCAACTATGGCACTATCAGAGGGCAAACTGGCAATCCTTGCGAGAATTCTTCTCCGAGTTTCCCTAGGATGAATGTTGCTTTTCCACTTGGGACGCCTCGGTATGTGCTGACAGCATTGCTGGGATTATACAGGTGCTCCTCTACTTATGAACAAGTTACGTTCCTGAGGCTTGTTTGTAAGTCCAACTTTACTCTTGTAAAGTAGGTACCAAACATGAAAAGGTTATGGATATTTAGTACAGCTATACCCTTTAATACAGCCTTAAAACCTGGCTCACTCTTCTCCTCTTAGGTAATGTTTGCTCTATCTGGAATTTTCTTTAAAATAATCCAGTCTCATCCACATTAAACACCTGTTCTGGCAGGTAACCCCCCTCAGTGATGATTTTTGTATCTCTGAAAGCTTGTAAGTTGAATTTTCTTAAGTAGAGGAGCACCTGTACTTAGGCGACCTGTGATGTATGGTCAGCATGTTCGCCTTGCAAACGAGCGGACCTGGGTTAGATCCCCGGCCAGAGTGAAATTATGGGCAAGTTTCTTTACGCCATTTGCCTCTGTCTACCAACAGTAATTGTGACCCTGGATGTTAATCAATTTGTGGAATGTATTCTGGAGTAATGGTTAGCCAGTGGAGTTGGTGAGTTGTTCAGTCTTCTCGGACTATTCCTTGACACCGGGTCATGCAGCTCGTTAACTAGGGTGTAGTTGTTGTGTTGGCAACAGCTACTACACCTCAAACAAATTCACGCCTAGGTGGCCAGCCATCCTCGTTACACGAGGGGCAACCATTATCTATACTCAATGGTATGAGTGCATTTATCCCTTCTTCTACCAAAACTTTCACTTTACAATCATGGTTTGATCGTTCTTGCTGTCTTGCATGTAGGGAGAGAGATAGGGTGTATCAAGTCATGAAACCATCTCCTCCTTCTGTTACTCACTCCTCTTTCAATACTTCTAGGAATCGTTGTAAGGCTATTCTTCGTAGCACCAAGCGGAATTTTATAAAAAGAAAGACCGCTGACGTGAATAACTCTATTTCTAGTCTTCTGGACCTTAACCAGAAACATCTGTAATAACCTCTGCACTCCCTCTTTTCCGACCTGATAACTGTATAGACACCTCTCCCTATGATAATGCCAATCTCTTTGGCACCTTATTCTCCTCTAACTCCACCTTAGACGATTCCAACTCTACCCCTCCAACTCCTGCTCCTCCTACTTTCCTATAATCTCCACTAGAAGGGTTGCTGGTTTGTTATCTAGGTTGGATGTGAGTAAGGCGCACGGACTGGATGGAATACCTCCTCATGTGCTGAAATTCTGGCCCCTGTGCTTGCTCGCCTCTTTCGCCTTTGCCTCAAAACCCAAACTTTTCTTTCTTCTTGGAAGCATGCCTTGGTTCAGCCCATCCCTCTAACTATCACTCCATTGCCCTAGCTTCATCCCTCTCTAAGATTTCTGAAACTATCTTAAACTCTCATTTTTGGTGTCACCTTGAATGCCATTCTCTTTTATTGGATCACCAGTATGGCTTTCACCAGGTGAGATCTATTGGTGATCTGCTATCCTGCTGCACCTATCTTTGGTCATCCTCTCTTAGGGGAAACTTTTGTTGTGGCCCTCGACATCTCCAAAGCATATGACAGGGTATGGCACAAGTTTTTAATTATGGTTTCTCTCCCCCACTTTGTTCTGTAATTTCTAGCTTCATTGAGAACCGGTTCATGGCAGCTGTTGTCGAGGGATTGATCTATCACTCTTTCTCTACCAATAGTGGTGTCCCACAGGGTTCTGTTCTTTCACCTATTCTCTTCCTTCTTTTTATTGATGATTCATTTCACACTACGACTAATTCTATCCATTCTTACGCTGATGTCGCTACTCCTCACTCTTCTTCACATTTTCCCTTCCCCCTAACTCAAACTAGATCTGTTTCTAGAGCTGATATCAATGCGGATCAGTGCAGCATCTCCAAATGGGGAGGTAAAAACTTGGTTAAATTCAACAGTAATAAAACACAGGATTTACCAATTACACTTTCCAAAATAGAAGATCTCCCACCGATCACATTTCCGGATGCAATCATTCTGCCAAATTCTAAAATATATATGCGAGGTCTCACCATTTCCTTTATTATGTCACAGAAGACACACATCCACAACATTCCTAAAGCTGCCTCCCAAAAGCTGGGAATGCTGTACAGATGCTGTAGCTACTTCACTCTTGAGCAGTTGCTTCAAGTTTATAGGGATTCATTCGTCCTAACTTGGAGTACTGCTCTCACATCTGGGATGGCTCTTCTTCTTTCCATCTGTTAGATAGGGTGGAATCAAAGGCATTTTGTCTTTGATCTCTCCTCCTATAGTTGACAATCTCTCTTCCCTTTCTCTTCACTGCAATGTTGCTTCACTTTCTCTCTTTTACAGGTACTATACTTCAATGGTCAATTTTCGGTGGATTTGGCATCCTGTGCATTGCCGGCAAGGCCATGAGCTCATAACACTCATCTTGCTCGTGGTGCCCACCGTTTCTGCGTGAATGTCGGTCACACTAGAATAACCATTTATAGTACATCCTTCTTTCCTCACACAGCCAAACTGTGAAATGCTCTGCCTTCTTCTGTGTTTCAATACTCATACAATGTCTCACTTCAAAAAGCTGGTTTTCCGGGATCTTCGTGGTGTAGATTAATTTAGTCTTTTTCTCTTCTATTTATAATTTCTTTTTACTCTTAGTTTTTTGCCCCCCAGCCCCCATTGTGGGTCGATGACCCGTGCCTGGGTGGGCTATTCCCAGTAAAAAAAAATTATAAATATTATATGGTCTCATTAAAGGTTTAGGGGTTCCGTGTACAGGTCTAGACTCCACCTAACTAGAGTCTTACATTGGCACCAACACTAATTACCGGTAAGTAGTCAAATCTTACCTTCAAATCATCTCTTACTTCATCTTCAAACTTTTGTCCCCAGATAGACTGTCCACCCTTTCCTGTCCCAGATGGATCACCAGTCTGGATCATAAACCCCTGGAACCAAATATGAAATGATAATGAAAAAAGAGAGCAAAAAAATTATTTATGAATTAAGTCTTTATCAAATGGTTTAGGCTGGCCAACACCATAGGTAGGGATAGTGTGATTAACTGGTGAGTCCATTCTCGTGAGTGATAGAATCTCCCTACTCTATCTACACAACAATGTTAATGACCCATTTGTAAGGCTTTGCCTTGACTGACAAATGTTACTCTAATAGTTGCAGTGGAAATGTAAACAGATCATTTGACTAGTTCTCAGGCACCAATGTCAAGATTTACATAAATCTCAAACTGTAATGTATCTATACGGGTAATGCAGAGAAGTTACTGTATAGAAACCTACAGAACAAGTAAAATATTCTCATAATATTCTCAGAAACTCACCTTTATGTTGCGGTGGAAGAGACAACCATCATAGTAATTGGAGGCGCACAAAGCTAAAAAATTCTCACAAGTCTTGGGACAATGTTCACAAAACAGCTCAACCTTGATATCACCAACATCCGTATGCAATGTAACACTCTGAAAAAAATTACCATTATTATGCAGTAAAGTATTTTTGTTTTTATGGGATTATCCCACCAGGGCACAGGTCAATGACCCACATGAAGGCCTGGGGGCAAAAATATAATAATGATAATAATAATAATTAATTAAAAAAAAACACACATACAAGCTCAATACGATGATTAGCATAAATTAAAACATTATACGGAAAACCATTGAATCCTCATTACTACTACTGTACAGTAACCTCCCATTAGCCTAGCAAACGATCGAGGAACAGAGATAACTATTCATTTTTTTTTTACGTTCGTACGTTGGCTTGTTCAACAATGTGCAAGAAGTCTACATGGAGGACGTGTTTTTGTTTCAACAAATCAGAGCTTGTTATTGAGCATGGGTGGGCCCAAATATCAAAGTACAGTGGTCCCTCGGTTAACAAACACAATTCGTTCTAGAAGGTCGTTCGTTAACCGAAAATTTCGTTAACCGAAAATTTCGTTAACCAAAACCATTGTTTCAATGGGATTTTGGGTAATTGGTTCCAGCTCACCGAAAATTACATACAAACTAAAAATAAATGCAGTAAAGTACACTTACTTTGAGGTGTGGATGTAGAAGGCTCCTGGTTGATGATGATGATGATGGGAATTAGAATGGGGGTGGAGGAGAAAGGCGAAGAGAAGGTATTCGGGTGGAAGAGAAGTCACCCCCATGCCGCCATTTCACCCATAAAATTTTAGTTCACTTGGTCTAATTCAAGATTATTTTCTTTAAATCAACACTGCACTGCATTATATATTGTCAATATGTAAAATAAACTTCAGAATGACCAATAATTGTACTGTAAAAACGTAAAAACAATTTATGTTCAAGAGAGGGTCAAGCAAGATGCTTCCTCCACTGAGCAGAGACACAAAGTGATGCCATTCTGGGGGAGTCAAGCGGCTGTTTGGAGCGCTTAAAACTAGTTCCCTGTTAAATAATTGTTAAAATGACTAAAAACTTTAATATAAGACTTAGAAAATTATTGAATAGTACAACCTTCTTGATATTTACTCAAATGGTAACGAATTTAAGCCCTAAAACCGATTACTGTACTGTACTGGCGGACTAATACTACAGCTGGTGAGCATGCAAAAGCAGGTGAAAACATGTTTGGAAAAATTCGTAAGGAATTCGTTAACTAAAATTTTTTCGTTAACCGAAGTGAAGAATCTTATGGAAGGTAATTTGTTAACCGAAATTTTGTTAATCGAGGGATCACTGTATTGCTAATTTCTTTCTGCTTAATATGCTGGTACGTTTGTTTGGATAGGATAACTTAATTAATAATACCATATTAAATATACAGTATAGAAGTACAGTAAGTCCTCGCTTAACGTCGTGGTTCCGTTCCTGTAAACCGCGACGTTAATGGAATAAATTTTTCCCATAAGAAATACAGTACGTTCCCCAGCCTCCCTTTGTCCCATAAAATACATTACATATACAGCATAGTCTGCATTTACGTGTTTGGTCATTTGCGCGGTGCCTTGCCAGAATGAAAATGCTTTAATTATGCGGTAAATTTGGTCATTTACGCGGGCGAAGTATAATTTGTTTATTTACTGAAGATATTTGTTTTTAGCTCATAAAATTCATAGAAATTACCCAGCCAGAATATAATTTATATTGCTGGAATTCTTATAAGATGGTGATTAATTTAAATATAAACATCCTAAAATTTGCATTGGACATAAAAATTTTAGATGTAATTTAAGAATTCTATTAGAAAGAGCAAAAATTTTATCTTTTGTGCAAAATATATGACATTTATATTCAAATTATTGGCAGTCTTGCAAGGAATCCAGCAATGTCAATTATATTATACTAACTTTAGTCTGAGGTATTATTTATTACTAAACATGTAAGCCTAGATTTTTCACCCAAACATTTCTCTGGTAGGGAGGGAAGGTGAGGGGTAGGGAGGGAGGGAGGGAGGGACCCAGCGAGTGTGGGAAGAGGGGGGGAAGTGGGAGGTGGGGTATTTTGATTGACTGATAGTGTCTGGGTGATGTATAATTTGTTTATTTACTGAAGATATTTGTTTTTAGCTCATAAAATTCATAGAAATTACCCGGCCAGAATATAATTTACATTGCTGGAATTCTTATAAGATGGCGATTAATTTAAATATAAACATCTTAACATTTGCATTAGACATACAAATTTTAGATGTAATTTAAGAATTTTATTAGAAAGGGCAAAATTTTTATCTTTTGTGCAAAATATATGAAATTTATATTCAAATTATTGGCAGTCTTGCAAGGAATCCAGAAATGTCAATTATATTATCCTAACTTTAGTCTGAGGTATTATTTATTACTAAATATGTAAGCCTAGTGTTTTCACCCAAACGTTTCTCAGAGAGGGAGGAGCCAGCGAGCGTGGGAAGAGGAGGGAGGGGGGGGGGTGGGAGTTGAGTCCATTATTTGAATGGACATTAACCTGGCGACTGTATTTCTCTTAAATATTAATTGTGTGTGCATACCATCATAAAATTAAGATGTTAGTTTTACTACAACATAGGAATTGTGTCGGAAAAGTGGAGTTTGGGGGTCGGCCCAGTCTCTATTTCAATTAATCCCATATGTTCTGTTATTTCAATTACGCGTTTCTCGTTTTACGCGGACCTCCACAGGTTCAATTGACCGCGTAAATGCAGATTATACTGTACATAAATTCACTGGAATTTTTATAGAAAATAGTATATATTATACATCCAAAAAGATAAATAAACTACATCATTTAGTATTGTATTCAGTGAAGGGCGGAGATGGAGAGAGTGTGCGTTGGATAGTGGAGAGGAGGAGAGCGGGAAAGGAGGAGGGTGGCAAGTCACTGAGATCCGGAGGGTGGCTCCTCCTTCTCTGACAGGGTGAGAGAGGGTGATGCGTCATACAAAGTAATCCGTGACGACATTATACCGAATCGGCGGGATGTTGTCCAAATCTTGGGTATCTAAAGAGTAGTGATGTTACAACGAAACAGCATTGTCGGGGGCAACGTTAAACAAGGACTTACTGTGTCTCCGTTAGCTGGAACAATTGGTGCAAATCACTTCTGGGAATAAGATATTTCCGTTTAATGAGACGACTCTCTCTCCAAGCTGAAACTTTCCGGGTAACGGAAAAAATGTTCTTGGAAGTTCCAGAATGATGCATTATTTCATCTCTCAAAGCCAGAAAAAATCTCTTATCCCCAGAATTTTCGGGAATTTTCCAGGTAACGGAAAAATGTTCTCTGAAGTTCCAGAAATTATGCATTACAGTACATCATCTCACGAACCCGGAAAAGTATCCCCATCCCTGGAATTTTCCAGAAAATGTGCCCAAGAAAATTTCAATTCCGGCTATTGGAGAGTTCTGGGTTTGAAGGATTCTGGCTAACCGAAATATTATTATTTATCTCAGTTCTAGGTTGTTTGCAAGGGAAACGTCAAAGAAGAAGTGTCTAAGCTGTTGATTATAAAGATAAAATTCTTGAGAATCAGTTGGTGGCAACAAATACAATACTGTAATCCTTTTTCTAGTAGTTTTCTGGTCTTCACAACTTACGATATCTTGGTTACAGGTATAATGTGAGAAAAGTGTCACAAGAAATTTGTCTTTTTTTTGTCTGAAATTATCATTAAAAACAAAAAATCCAAAATCTGATTATGTCATCTCCTGTAACATGTGAGAGAGAAAATAATGCAACTTATGAATGAGCACATCTTATTTAGTGATAATACGGATTCATTTCAAGACGATCGATGAAGGAGTTGTAGTTGACATAGCCTAATGTGACTATATGAAAGCCTTTGACAGGGTGCCACATAGACAGTTACTGGAGAAAATTCAGAGTTATAACATCAGGGGATATTTTTTAAAATTGACTGAGTCTTTTCTCAGTGAAAGACAACAGCAGGTGATGGTAAATGGACAAGCCTCCGAGAGGAAGGAAGAAATTAGTGGTGTCCCTCAAGGGTCAATTATTGGGCCATTGTCATTTGTAATATTTATAAATGATCTGCCAGACATAGTGAAACACAGTAATGTTTCTCTTTGTGCAGTTAATACCAAGATACAGTACAGTGACCCCTCCGTTAACGAACTCAATCCGTTCCAGAAGGTCGTTCGTTAACCGAAACCATTGTTTCAATGGGTTTTTGGGTAATTGGTTCCAGCTCACCGAAAATTTCCTAAATTCAACAAAAATGGTAGAAAAGTTCACTTACTTTGAGGTGTGTATGTAGAAGGCTCCTGGATGATGATGATGATGAAGATGGGATTTAGAATGGGGGTGGAGGAGAAGGAAGAAGAGAAGGCATTGGGGTGGAAGAGAAGTCACCCCATGGTGCCATTTCATCCATAAAATTTTAGCTCTCTGGTGTAATTCAAGATTATTTTCTTTAAATCAACACTGCACTGCATTATATATTGTCAATATGTAAAATATATTTCAAAATGACCAATAATTTGCTTGGAAACACAGAAAAAAAGCATTTAGTTGAAGAGAGTCTCAAGCAAGATGTTACCTCCAGTGAAAACAGAGAGAGACTAACGCTTGTTTGCTGTGTTAAGAGGCTGGATGCTGTGCATTAAACTAGTCACTTTACCTTCAATTATGTTCAATAATTGTTAAAATGACTAAAAAATTGAATATTAAACTTTTAAAATTATTGAATAGTATAAACTTTTTGATATTTACTAAAATAGTAAGGAATTTAAGCACTAGAACCGATTAATGTATTGGCGGACTGATACTAAAGCTGGTTGCCCGGTCAGTGCAAGCGAAAACATGTTGAGGTCGGTTCGTAAGAACTTCGTTAACCGAATTTTTTTTCGTTAACCGAATTGAAGATCCTTATGGAAGGCAGTTCGTTAATCGAAATTATGTTACCGAGGTGTTCGTTAAACGAGGGGTCACTGTATATAGAAAAATATGTGCAGATGAAGATTATCGTAGTTTACAGGAGATGAAAAAGTGGTCAGATAATTGGCTGTTGAAGTTTCATCCGAAGAAATGTATATTCATGAGGACTGAAAGAATGACAGCACAGAAGAAAAATTATGTACAGTTCGTCCCCGAATTACGTACAAACGGCCGATACGTACATCGTTTCTGAAGTCTTTAATTGCAAAAATAATGTCTTAAAAGGGCGAGCAATTTTTAAATTTGGTGGGCGAGCCAGCCGCACCGCGCCGCCACTATCACTGACCATGCAGACGACACGCTAGACGCACCAAAACAACAAGTGTGGTCATTATGCATACAGTACTTCTCCTGTGAATTTCTGCCCTATTTTGTACACTTTACTCTGTGTGCAATGACTGGTGTAAAGCGTAAGAGTGGTGAAGCCAGTGGGAGTGCTACGAAACGTCAAGCAATCTCACTAGAGGTAAAAATGGACATAATAAAACTGCTTGAAAGTGGTGAAAAGTTGACCAATGTTGCCCGCAAATTTAACCTGAGTCGGTCAACTGTTAATACAATTGATAAGGGCAAAGAAAAGATCAAGGAACATGTGAAATCTGCAGTGACAATGCAATCTACGATTATAACTAAAAGAAGAGGGAAGGTTCTGGAAGAAATGGAAAAATATCTTGCGCTGTGGATCGAGGACTGCACACAAAAACGTAAGCCTCTGTGTCTCAGTATGATTCAGGAGAAAGCCCTAAGTCTTTTCAACGACCTAAAGAAAGATCACCCTGATGATACTGTGACATTCAATGCTAGCAATGGGTGGTTTAACCGATTCAAGGTGCGAAATAAGCTGCATAATGTTCGAGTGACTGGTGAGGCGGCGAGTGCTGATTGGAAAACAGCACAGGATTTTCCAAAGAAACTCGCGGAAATTATCGAGTTACGTACATTTCGAGTTAAGTACAACCTTTTGGTCCCCATTATGTACGTAACTTGGGGACTTGCTGTAATGTCCTGTATGAGGAAATGACAGAAAATTATTCTGAGAAGGATCTTGGAATAATAATATTGCTCTCAAACTTGAGGAACATCTGACTGAGAAGATTAATAAGGCCAACAGACTGGTTGCATTGATACAAAGAACATTTGTGACTCAAGATATAAGAAATGTTCAGATCACTTTATACAGCGTTGATCAGACCTCATTTGGAGTATGGTAATCAAGTATGGTGCCCATATGTGAGAGAAAACGGACTCGTATGATGGGGGACCAAATAAAAAAAGCATAGCTACATGTTTTGTGGACTACAGTATTAAGGGTACCCTTTTCATCACTTTGTAATAAACCTAGCCATGCCTATGTGTGTTTATGATATTTACCATAACATTATATAGATATTTAGTGGGTCTAAATGGTCGTAAAATGGGAAACTTGGGGTTGGGTCTTGGGTGCCTGGAACCAATTAGAATAAATCCCATAGGTTCTGTACTTTTGTTAACGGCGGGGTCCCAATTAGGCGCGATAACCAAGGGATGATTGTACTGTACTGTATATACTTGTGACACTGGCCAGTTGCTTCTGGTGTTATGGTACAGGGGTACCAAATGACAGCACTAGTATCCCGCTTCCTCTATCATGGAATAAACAATTGAAATTAAATTGCAAATATAGCTTGTTTATACAGGTATTCAAATAAATTACTATCTTACATGTAAGTTATATTCACCCAGGTCGTTTGGGTGGCAAATTATGAGAAGAGCTTGGTCATTCTTAAGTAATGATAAATAACAATGCAGGCCTTCAGCACCAACTGTCAAATCTTATCTCAAATAAATACAGTATTACCCCGTGTAAAAAGCTTTACACGGTTTCACGGTTTCGGTTTCACTTTCCACGATTTCTCATTTACACGTGTACCTTGCCAGAACCGGACTAGGACTTTCACTTTCAGCGGTGCATCTACTCATATAGCAGTGAAGTATAATTTTTTTTTTTTTATTTAGCTCATAAAATTCATACAAATTACAAGGCCAGAATATAATTTACATTGCTGGAATTCTTACAATATAATGATCATTTTGAATATAAACATCATGGATTTTGCATTAGACATACAAATTTTAGATCTACTGTAATAATTTGGTTTACACAAAGCAAATATTTTATCCTTTGTGCAGAATATATGAAGTTTACATTCAAAATATTCCCTGACCTGCAAGGAATCCAGAAATGTCAATTATATTATCCTAACCTTAGTCTGAGTTATTATTTATTACTAAAAATCACTAGCATAGCTAGGGGGGGAGGGGGCGGTCAGCCCCGGGCGGCACTTTTGGGGGGCGGCACTTTTGGGTCTGCTCATCACCCATATCTGCAGCTACTGGAGACGGTAATCCATCCCTTTGTATCTGCGGCAAGTTAATCCTTGTCGTGTCTGACCTAACACCTGACCCACATCATCACGGCCACGTCATGAGCTACACCCTTGCTATGCGCCCCCCCCCCCCCCCCCCCCCGCCACACACACAACCTGTAACCTGTTGATGATTAAGGAAACAACTTCAAACAAGTACGCCAGTGAGCTCATGTGGTGTGGGTCAGGTGTTAGGTCAGACACGATGAGGATTAACTTGCCGCCGATACAAAGGGAAGGATTAACGTCTCCAGTAGCTGCAAAACCATGCAGTCTCGGGTCATATCAGTTCATGTACAGCCGACCAATCCACCAGTTACAAGCAATTCACTTCAGTTCTGCACAAGTCTCCATCGTGACAAGACGAGGGGAGGCTAGACGACTTTTAAGTTCTCTTGTGTTTTCGATCCAGTTATTTACTTCGTTGGAAGACATAATATTATAAGGTAAGAAATATTAAAGTATTGGTTAAAAAATATTGATGTGACCTAGAAAAGTTAACTGGTGAAGAAGAAAATACAGCTACCAGGGCAGATGCTGGTGTTCTACTTGGTGCGTTGCAATCATTTTCCTTTTTGTGCTTTCTTGGCCTGTGGGGACCCGTCCTTCTAGAAATTAACGACACACAGGCTTACCTCCAAACCAAGGGCTTGAACATACAACAATGTGATATAAAGCTCAGGGCATTAGAAACATTTCTAGTTGAAAACAGGGACAAGCCAGTGAGTAATGGAGTTAACTATGCCAAAGAAATTTGCAATGATCTGGGGATAGTCATGGAGCGTCAGCGTCGACCCAAAAAGAAGAAACAAATGTTTGGTGAAGGATCACGAGATGCTGAATTGCCATACGACATTGAATTGAGGAGAGAAATGTTTTCTTCGCTGGAGAGAGTGATCCAAGAAATAACTTTGAGATTTCAACAGCTTCATGAACTTGCTGAGAAATATGCCTTCCTTACCCCATTGAATCTTTTGGATGAGTGTCAAATAGATCACGATCACGACGACATTGATAAAGAGGAGTTCCTCGTTGAGAGAAAAAGACTTCAGCATTTTGTTGCTGTTGCTGCTATAACTATTAAAGACAGAATACAGACGTGGAAAGAAGGCCCCCTTGAACTTTTGCAGTTTATTCAAAAGTATAACCTTGGGAACTCGGTTCCAAATATAGTAATAATGCTGAGGATTTTCCTCACAATTGTTGTTAGTGTTGCTACCTGTGAGAGAAGTTTTTCGAAACTAAAACTGATCAAGAATTACTTAAGATCTACTATGAGCACCTTGCGGTTGAGAAATCTTGCCATACTGTCTATAGAGCGACAATTGACAGATGAAATAGTTTTTGACAATGTCATTGAAGAATTTGCCAACAAAAAAACAAGAAAAGTTACTTTGTAGAAAGTTGTAGTTTTCCTTTTCAGAAATAAAGATGGTCCTAATTTTTTACACTTTTTTACTTTTTTCCCTATCCTATATGTCGTTTTTGCTATTTGTTTAACTGTTACTTATAAAGTTTAAGTATGTTTGGGGTGTATTTAAAGCATACTATATTTGAGTATGTGAAAGTAAAGTTGTAGTTTTAATTTCAGAAATAAAGATGGTCCTAATTTTTTACACTTTTTTTACTTTTTTCCCTATCCTATATGTCGTTTTTGCTTTTTGTTTAACTGTTACTTATAAAGTTTAAGTATGTTTGGTGTGTACTTAAAGCATACTATATTTGAGTATGTGAAAGTACAGTAATATTATAATGGTACACATCAGCTCGATGAACAGGCTTTGTGTGAAATATAACAGAGTCTAGAACTGCTTTTAGTGTCCTTGTGGCCTAGCCGGTAAGCGTTCCCTAGTCACACCCAGTAGGTCGAGGGTCGATTCCTTGCTGGTGAGGTCGTTGATTATATGTTCAAAGTCCGCGTGTTATATGGACTGAAAATGAAGTATATATATGTACCTCGCGTTTCATACCAGCTGGATTCAGTAAAATGCTACTGACACCACATAAGAGGCACGGGCAGTTTCCCAATGAGGTTCACGGCGCCATCAGCTCGATGAACAGGCTTTGTGTGAAATATAACAGAGTCTAGAACTGCTTTTAGTGTCCTTGTGGTCTAGCCGGTAAGCGTTCCCTAGTCACACCCAGTAGGTCGAGGGTTCGATTCCTTGCTGGTGAGTAGGGTGTGTCAATTTTGTCAACATGTTAAAAATCAAATTTGGTAGTCAAACTATTGTGCCTCTTTATGTCTAAACTTGAGATTAGCAAACAAAAATGAATTGAAATAACCCTCACCTACATCAATTATACCTTAAAGTTTCAAATATCAGTATTTCAACAAATTAATGAGGCTTGATTAGAATTATTCACTTGATATTAACTAATCTCATGTAAGCATATGGATTATGGAGTATTTTATGGTTCTATAGCTTGTGTACAATATGCATGTCAGAACATGAACATGAACAGGCTCTCCGTGTGGGACAGTTTAATTCTTGTTTTGACTTGTACCAAGCGTGAGGATAAGGCGCCCGGCTCACTCTCCTTCTAGATATCATAGACGGTGGTTTGCTCTCATTGCACTTGCACCTACTCTACCAGACGAATTCTACATTTTAATTATTGTAAGTAGGGCATATTGATTGTCGCAGTTACTTATATCATTGTATAAAACATAATGTTCTAAGAAATTATTATGTTATTTCTGTTACAGCATTTTTGATAAACAAATTGATATTTTTTGAAACAACAATTGAATTATGAAACATTGAAATATTTTTTTATTTGTCAGATAGTGTGAAGATGTCAAAATTGAAGACAAGAAGTCAGTTGTCAACCCACTTGAGCCTGCTAGTTGGTAAAGGGAAGGAGCTTCCTGTATCAGAACTTCCAACAGTGAGAGACATGCTAAGATTAGGGTTACTCCTTCGAGAAAAAAATGCAAAGGACAGAAGGAACTATACAGATAAAGAACTCATAAATGACATGATAGTCCCTCTTCTGCATCAATGGACAAAAGCTAATGCACTATTCAAACCACCTGTGATTAATCAGTGTCGAACTATTGAGCTAAAACTAACGAAATTATGGCACAAAGCAGTTGAAACATCACTTGGTAAAGGAAACTTGGCCAGGAAAAATGAATTTCTGCACACACTTGATACTCTGTTTGACATTTTGACCTGCAAGTGCTCCATACAATTATGTTCTGAATCCAACTGTTCTCACTCAGGTAAGAGAGAAAATAATTCCCACATTGATTGTGGTTGTCCTCGTGAAAAGAAGATCCCTGTTTTAGAGCTTGAATTTATAAAGGCACAGAGGAAAAAGGCAGAAGGCCAAGGAAGTATGCAAATGGGTTCAATAGATTATTCAGAAACAAAGAAGCAGATTGCTAATGCCAAGAAGAGAGAACAAATCCGAGAGAGGGAACAAAAGAAGAAAATGAAGAGTGAAGAAGCCATCCAAAGAGAGGAAGAGCTGTGTCAAGATGTTTATCACTTCTTTGATAGTTCTTCTGATGAACAGGAAGCAACATCAGATGATAGTTCCAAAGAGCCATCTGAACCTTTACCAAAGAAAATGAAATACAACACAAGAAATATTTCAAACATTGCTTTAGCTAGTATTCGCCACCATGCTGGACTTCGTGAGGCTGCAGAAATTGCAACTGCCGCTTGGATAGATGCAGGCCTCATCAGCCGAAAGGATGTATCTTTGGTGATAGATCATAATAAAATTAGAAGAGCACAAGAAAAAATAATGAAGGAAATATCTGATCAGCATGAAAAAGATTTAAGCGAGGGAGGGCTCTCCTGTCTTTTGTTTGATGGAAGAATAGATGACACAAAAGTTTTGCTAGAAGTAGAGGGAGTGAACAGAAAGTTTCCAGGTCTCATCAAAGAAGAACACTACTCTGTCTGTTCTGAGCCTGGTGGTCGGATTTTGTTTCACTTTGCTCCCGAAACTGAAGTAGAAGGGAAGAAACATGCAGAGGTCAATGCTGATCATATTTTATGTTGGGTTCAGGAGAGAGGACTTGGCAGTTCACTGCAGGCTGTTGGTGGAGATTCAACTGCAGTGAACACCGGATGGCAGGGGGGTGTAATGACGCATTTAGAGAAAAAACTAGGAAGAAGACTTGTTTGGATTGAATGTGATTTACATACAGGCGAGCTACCTCTTCGTCATCTCATCCAGGAACTTGATGGTCCTACAAAGAGCAACAACAAGTAGTCAGGTCCCCTTGGCATCATGCTGGATGAAGCAACACAACTAGAAATAAATACAACCTTTCCAAAGGTCGAAGTTGGCCCTCCCCTTCCGGCGTTGTCTGAAGGAGTCATCAAAGATCTCAGCACAGATCAATCCTATGCTTATCGTATTGCCCAAGCAATAAGATCAGGAGAAGTGCCCCAGTCATTGGCTCTCTTGGAGATTGGACCTGTCAGTCACAGCCGTTGGTTAACTACAGCTCTTCGTTTCTGCAGGATTTGGATTTCCAAACACGAATTGAAGGGCAAAGTGCTGAAGAATTTGAGGTTAATTGTTGAATTTATTATTGGAGTTTATCTTCCCCAGTGGTTTAGTGTGAAACTTAATCCTATGTGGGTGGATGGGCCCAATCACCTTTTGTTTCAATTGCAGCTAGTAAGAACACAGAGGAAGGTAGTGAGGGACATCGTGTTACCTGTGGCAAGAAGGTCCACTTGGTATGCTCGATCAGAAGCAGTTTTGCAAGCAATGCTTTGCAGTCAATGTACCAATCTCCGAACCGAGGCTGTAGAAGTCATTCTAAAGATTAGAGGAACGCTAATAGATGACGACCAGTTGGGAGACTGTTCGTTTCATTCAAGAAAAGTTCCCCCAATAAACGTCAATGCCACCAAATTGTCAGAATTGGTTGACTTGAGTTTGGAAGTCTTAGAGCCACCATTGACAACAAGTCTAACTAGCCAAGAATTGAGAAACCTTAAAGAGACTCCAATGCAGGTGCCGAAGTGGCCTTCCCACACTCAAAGTGTGGAGAGATGTGTGAAAATGGTCACAGAAGCAGCGGGCCATGTTTACAGCCACGAGAGGCGAGAAGGTTACATCAAAGCACAAATAGCAAGCAGACTACTGATGACAAGAAACCAAAGCAAAGAGAGTATGAAGGCATTGGTTACTTTCAAATAGACTACGGATAACAAAATATAATAATTTGAAACTTGAAACAGTAACATGTGTGCAAACGCTGGTTATGTTATAAATTCACAAATATGTACATTTAAAAATCCATTTGATGTAGGTAGGACTTATTATAAAAAAAAATTTATGCCAGAATATTGTTTTGCATGCTTAAAGACTACAATAAATTGCTACCAAATTACTCGATTTTCAATTTAGCCAGTTCACCCCCTAAATTGACACACCCTACAGGTGAGGTCGTTGATTATATGTTCAAAGTCCGTGTGCTATATGGACTGAAAATGAAGTATATATATGTACCTCGCGTTTCATACCAGCTGGATTCGGTAAAATTCTACTGACACCACATAAGAGGCACGGGCAGTTTCCCAATGAGGTTCACGGTGCCATCAGCTCGATGAACAGGCTTTGTGTGAAATATAACAGAGTCTAGAACTGCTTTTAATGTCCTTGTGGCCTAGCCGGTAAGCGTTCCCTAGTCACACCCAGTAGGTCGAGGGTTCGATTCCCTGCTGGTGAGGTCGTTGATTATATATAAATATATCTCTATATATATATAGATATATATATATATATATATATATATATATATATATATATATATATATATATATATATATTTCATTAGCCCAATAAAGCACGCGGACTTCTACATACAATCAACACCTCAACCCGCCAGGATTCGAACCCACGGCCCACAAGCCTATGACTGTGACCGGGGAACGCTAACCGCTGGACCACCAGGATACTAAAAGTAGTCCTAGACTTTGTTATATTTCACACAAAGCCTGTTCAACGAGCTTATGGCGCCGTGAACCTCTAATGGGGACCACCCGTACCACTTAGGTGGTCAGAGTAACGTTTTACCAAATCCGGCTTCGAAACACGAGGATCCATATATATTTCATTAGCCCAATAAAGCACGCGGACTTCTACATACAATCAACACCTTTGTGTGAAATATAACAAAGTCTAGGACTACTTTTAGTATCCTGGTGGTCCAGCGGTTAGCGTTCCCCGGTCACAGTCATAGGCTTGTGGGCTGTGGGTTCGAATCCTGGCAGGTTGAGGTGTTGAGTGTATATATATATATATATATATATATATATATATATATATATATATATATATATATATATATATATATATATATATATATATATATAAGAGTGAGTCACAGTGCAATATGTATTTTTTGTGGGGGCATGGGGGGGACAATTAAGGGGCCGCCCCGGGCGGCACACACTCTAGCTACGCCACTGCTAAAAATGTAAATATACTATTTTCTCCCAAAGCTTCTCTGGTCGGGAAGGTGGGGATGGGGGGTAGGGAGGGAAGGACCGACCCAGCTAGGGTGGAGTATTTTGATTGACAGATATTGTCCTTGAAGAATATTTCTTTGTTTATTTACTGATGATATATGCTTTAGCTCATAAAATTCATACAAATTACCCGGCCAGAATATAATTTACATTGCTGGAATTCTTACAATATGATGATCATTTTGAATATGAACATCATGAATTTTGCATTAGACATACAAATTTTAGATCTAATGTAATAATTTGGTTTACACAAAGCAAATATTTTATCTTTTGTGCAAAATATATGAAGTTTACATTCAAAATATTCCCTGACCTGCAAGGAATCCACAAATGTCAATTATATTATCCTATCTTTAGTCTGAGGTATTATTTATTACTAAAGGTTAAAACCTAGTGTTTTCATCCAACATTTTTCAGAGAGGTAGGAGCTAGTGAGCTGGGAAGAGGGGTAGGGGGGATTTGAGTCCATTATTTGAATGGACATTAACCTGCCGACTGTATTTCTCTTAAATATTAATTGTGTGAGCATACCATCATAAAATTTAAATGTTATTTTTACTACAACATAGGTATTGTGTCGGAAAAAGTGGAGTTTGGGGGTCGGGCCAGTCTCTATTGGAATTAATCCCATATGTTCTGTTGTTCACTTTAAACGGTTTTCACTTTCCGGGGTACCCTGTGGGTTCAATTGACCACCTCTCCCCCCCCTGTTCCCCCCCCTTTTCTCACACTCGGCTGGCTACCTCCCTCGTGTTCCCAGACAAAAGATTGGCGATTTCTTTATGTTTATTTTATATAATATCTCAGACTAAAGTTAGGATAATATAATTTGCATTGCTGAAATCCTTGCAAGACAGAGATTAATTTAAATATAAGTCATATACTTTGCTCAAGATATAAAAAATGTAGTACATTAGTGTAAAATACTGTAGTAGGGGGGCCAGTGGTAGAAGCGGTACCGCTCTTGCCTCGCAAGCAAGATGTCACGGGTTCGATTCCCGGGCCGGTGGAAGTTGTTTGGACTTACTTCCTAGCCCACATTAGTCCCTGTTCACCTAGCAGTAAAGTAGGTACCTGTTGTAAGTCGAAAGTTGTGAATTCGTATTCAGGGACAAGATGTTGGAGCTTCCAATAAATTGATGACATAAACCACTGACTCTTCAGGCTTCTACGCCCTTAACTCATGAGACATAAAGGCAATCATGAACTTAGCATGCTTCCCTGTTGGACGCTGTAAATGCTTCTGCGCTTCACCTTCCACAAGGATGTACGAGAGTGCCCAATAAATAATAATAAAAAAAAAAAAAAAAAATACTGTAGTACTAAGTACATTGTATAAAAAGTTTTTCAACTGTATTTTTGCGTAGATTAAATAAATTTCTTCATTTATTTTCATCCATTTACATGCACACACAATACTAAAAGAAACGTAAAAGAAATAAATGACCTTAGTGCAAAGCTAGAGTGCACATGTACGAATTTGATTACGGTACTAAAATTGTTATGTCTAGTGCGAATTATAACATATTTACATTCAAATAAATCAGTATCTTACAAGCATCCCAGCAATGTTAATTATATTCTCCTAGGTCATATCACTGGCATTTTAAAATGAGAGAAGCTTAGTAGGAGTGCTAAATAAACACACAGAGACCTTCGGCTCAAACTTATCACCTCAACCCCCCACCCCTTGCTGGCTCCGTCCCTCCCTCCCTCCCTCCCTCCCTAATCTGCTCAGCCAGGGGTTTATTTAGGCTTACAGTTTTTATCTTATATAATATCTGAGACTAAAGTTAGGAGAATATAATTTGCATTGCTGGAATCCTTGCAAGACAGCCAATAATTTGAATATAAATGTCATATATTTTGCTCAAGAGATAAAAAATTTTGTACATTAGTGTACAGTGCTGTAGTACATTTATAATATAATTTTTTCAACTGCATTTTTGTGTAGATTTACATTAATTTCTTCATTTATTTTCATCCATTTACATGCACACACCATACTAAAAGAAACGTAAAAGAAATAAATGACCTTAATGCATAGCTGGAGTGCACATGTACTAATTTGATTATGGAACTAAAATTGTTATGTCTAGTGCAAATTATAGCATGTTTAAATTCAAATTAATCAGTACCTTACAAGCATCCCAACAATGTTAATTATATTCACTCGGGTCATGTCACTGGCTTTTTATAAGAGAGAAGTTTAGTCACTTAAGAAGTGATTAATATACAGGTACACGCGTTAGACCTTGGGCCGGTGCCAACTGTCAAATGTACTACCTCCCCTCCCCCCAAGCCCCCTCGCTCGCTCGCTCCCTCCCTCTCCCCCAACTGCCCAGCGTTGCTGGAATCCTTGTAAAACAGTGAATAATTTTAATATAAACGTCATGTATTTTGCACAAGAGATAAAAATTAATCACCTGTATCACATTACAGTAGTGATTTAAGAGTAAAAGCGTATATGTACGTATACAGTATTACCCCGCCTAACGCGGTTTCACTTAACGCGTTTTTTCATATACGCAGTGCCTCGCAAGAGCTGAACTTTTACTTAACACGGATTTTTTCCACATATACGCGGTGAGTATCCGGCTCGAGACGCTGTTTTTAGATTTGCCCCACCCGCCACCCTGCCTGTTTTAGCTCATAAAATTCATACAAATTACCCGGCCAGAATATAATTTACATTGCTGGAATTCTTATAATTTGGTGATCATTTTGAATATAAACATCATATATTTTGCATTAGACATACAAATTTTAGATAAAATGTTTTCTCTGAGTAAATATGTTATCTTTTGTGCAAAATATATGACATTTATATTCAAAATGTTCCTGGTCTTACAAGGAATCCAGCAATGTCAATTATATTATCCTAACTTTAGTTTGAGGTATTATTTATTACTAAAAAGTTAAATATTCTGGTTTTCCCACACATCTCCTTGGGACGGTTGGTGGGGGGTTGGGGGGAGGGAGGGACCGACCGACCATCTGTTACCCTGTGAAGAATATTTTTTTTTTTATTAACTGAAGATATTTGTTTTAGCTCATAAAATTCATACAAATTACCCGGTCAGAATATAATTTACATTGCTGGAATTCTTATAATTTGATGATCATTTTGAATATAAACATCATATATTTTGCATTAGACATACAAATTTTAGATAAAATGTTTTCTCTGAGTAAATATGTTATCTTTTGAGCAAAATATATGACATTTATATTCAAAATATTCCTGGTCTTACAAGGAATCCAGCAATGTCAAATATATTATCCTAACTTTAATCTGAGGTATTATTTAATACAAAATGTTAAAATTTATTTTTTTCACCCACTCTTTCTCTTGAAAGGAGGATTGGTGGGGGGTGGGGGGGGAGGGTTGGGACTGACCGCCGGTTGGAAGAGGGGGGGGAGGCAAGGTGGGGTACTTTGATTGACAGATAGTGTCGTGAAGAATATTTTTTTTTTATTAACTGAAGATATTTGTTTTAGCTCATAAAATTCATACAAATTACCCGGCCAGAATATAATTTACATTGCTGGAATTCTTATAATTTGGTGATCATTTTGAATATAAACATCATATATTTTGCATTACATACAAATTTTAGATAAAATGTTTTCTCTGAGTAAATATGTTATCTTTTGTGCAAAATATATGACATTTATATTCCAAATATTCCTGGTCTTACAAGGAATCCAGCAATGTCAATTATATTATCCTAACTTTAGTTTGAGGTATTATTTATTAAAATTTAGTGGTTTTCCCCCAAAAATTTCTCAGAGAGGGAAGAGCCAGCAGTGTAGTGTGAGAAGAGGGGGAGGGAGTTGAGTCCATTATTTGAATGGACATTAACTTGGCGACTGTATTTCTCTATTTCTCTTAAGCATTAATTTTGTGCATGTACCATCATAAAATTAAGATGTTATTTTTACTACAACATAGTTATGTGTCTTCAAAAAGTGGAGTTTGGGGGTCGGGCTGGTTTCTATTGGAATTAATCCCATATGTTCTGTTGTTCACTTAACGCGGATTTCACTTAACGCGGGACCCTCTGGGTTCTATTGACCGCGTTAAGTGGGGTACAACTGTATAGTATTCCACATACACGTAAGTACAAGTATAAATAAAAAGTTTATGTGATGATTGGACAACGTCTATTTCGGTTAAAGTCACGTTTCCAAGAACGTATCTAGGACGTTAACCGGCGCATGACTGTATTATCAATATGTTAAATAAATGTTAAAATGACTAATAATTTTACGATAAAAAAATGCAAAAATATTAAAGAGCACAACTTTATTGATATTTACTCCATTGGAAACGAATGTAAACATAGAACAGATTACTGAATTGGCAGACAAGCCCACCAGCTGATGCTCAAACGTGATTTTCGTAAGGATTTCGTTAATCAAATTTTTGTTCATTAACCGAAATGAAGATTCTTATGGAAGGTAATTTGTTAACCGAAATTTCATTAACCGAACCGTTTGTTAACCGAGGGACCACTGTACTCCTGAAGTACGTGTTTTTTCACATGTGCCATCAGCATCGGCAATGCAAAAAACACACAGTTCGGAAACACCAACATCACCCCATCGACGCACGTGTGGCGAGGGGCTAGAGCCTGGGTCAGCATCACACGTGTACTGATAAAATTTATTTGTTTCGGTACACAGGAAGTCCATGATTGCACCATCAAAGAAAGCACAAAAATAGTCCATCTCACGTGATTCCTCTGTACAAGGAAAATCGGGAGTAATTTCACCTGATGATTGTCTGAAATCAGTGATGTTAGGCTGAAAATTACTGCCATCAGACCAAACAAAGGTATCCATTGTCCCTTGTCTGAGCTGTGAGCACACGGATGGGATCGTCCTGGCTGGGCCTCGCTGCCAGCGTCATGCTCATCCTCAGCTGTCTCTAATACATTGTCTAATTCGATGCTATCATCAGGATCACTAGGCATATAATCACTGCAGCACTCACAGCAAATATTTCTTTCCTTATATGACTATCATCCAACCCACGGCGGCGACGCTTGATTGGAGTGGAAGATGAGGGGCGACTCTCCATGACGACAAGGGAATGGTTACTGACAGCATTGGGCATACCCAGGCTTCCCTACATGTGCTGGGACAGACAAAGAGTCATGCTGGAACCTGTTAACCCGCAATGGGCATTCAAACATGGAGGGAAAGGGTGCGCGTTCTGGAAAGTCACCTGGGGTGCGCCGGTCCAGCGTTCCGGAATGTCAACCAGGGCTTAAGTGTTGAACTTTTAATTTTCTACATTGAAATGTTAACCTAACCTAACCTTACTGGTAAAAATTGGTCAACTTAAAATCCTAAAGTTCGCTGGATGACCGAAAATATATTACAGTAAAACCTCGATTAACCACCTTTTGGATTAAGCGTCGATCCCGGACCCCCCACCCAAAAAAAAAAAAAAAAAAAAAAAAAATACGGGGATTAGCCCACACGGGTACAGGTCACTGACCCACATCGGTGCCTGGGGGGCGATAATGTAGTAATAGTAATAGTAATAGTAATAATAATAATAATAATAATAATAATAATAATAATGATAATAATAATAATAATAATAAACAACCATAAAGAAATGCAAAAATTAAAAAAAAATCAAGAGTGAGAAACAATATACTTGTATGTATGTTGTGCTGTCAATAGTAAGCGAAGTAATTCAGACCCTGCAATTGTGTGTAAATGAGGCAGATCAGCAACCTGGGACTTGGTCACAATTTTTGAGATGACATAAGTTCTTTGACTTTTCCATTTTTTATTCACGGTTTCTGTGCTGGTTCATATTTATTTACTAAAGTGGTTAATGTTTTAAAGCAAATTCTATTAAAATATGAACGGCAAATGAACAAAAATGAATAGAGAAACTTAAATAAGGTAGGTTAGGGATAGGTACAGTACTTTGAAAATGTATGTTTTATTTCCGTAGACTTTATTTACTATTAACCGACCTTTTGAATTATCCGTCGGCCCCTTCCCCCCATATGTGGGCGGTTAATCGAGGTTTTACTGAAGTACCATCAATTTCTTTTATTTTGGAAGGCATTATTAATTTTTGTTGGAATCAAGGACATTCAAGTCCAATGTATTTACAATTGATTCTACCATACTTGTCGATAAAATATAGAATAACCATGTAGAGCTCTGCTATTAACCCGTACGCCCCGGTTCACATTCCGGAATGCCCATCTAGGGCGCCCCTGTTGAGCGTTCCAAAACGCCCACCGTTTCGCGGCATTGTTTGATTGCCCAATGCGGGTTATTACGTTCCAGGGTAACTATTTGCCTGTCATGCCACACGCTCGGCCACAGGGAGGCTTCGTTGAATGTAAGTACTGTATCTACTTTTGTTTGTTTCATTTTCATTGTTTGTCCATTTCATCATGTTGTATCAAAGTAATACGTATTGCTAAAAGTGGTGTACAGTAGTTGTATTGTAGTGTAGTATTACTGGAAAATACAGTAGTACCCCGATTTACGCGGTCAATTGAACCCACAGGGTACCGCGGAAAGTGAAAACCGCATAAAGTGAACAACAGAACATATGGGATTAATTCCAATAGACACTGGCCAGACCCCCAAACTCCACTTTTTCCGACACAATACCTATGTTGTAGTAAAAATAACATCTAAATTTTATGATGGTATGCTCACACAATTAATATTTAAGAGAAATACAGTCGTCAGGTTAATGTCCATTCAAATAATGGACTCAAATCCCCCCCCCCCCCTCTTCCCAGCTCACTAGCTCCTACCTCTCTGATTAATGTTTGGGTGAAAACTCTAGATTTTAACGTTTAGTAATAAATAATACCTCAGACTAAAGTTAGGATAATATAATTGACATTTCTGGATTTCTTGCAGGTCAGGGAATATTTTGAATGTAAACTTCATATATTTTGCACAAAAGATAAAATATTTGCTTTGTGTAAACCAAATTATTACTTTAGATCTAAAATTTGTATGTCTAATGCAAAATCCATGATGTTTATATTCAAAATGATCATCATATTGCAAGAATTCCAGCAATGTAAATTATATTCTGGCCGGGTAATTTGTATGAATTTTATGAGCTAAAACAAATATCTTCAGTTAATAAAAAAAAAATATTCTTCACGACACTATCTGTCAATCAAAGTACCCCACCTTGCCTCCCCCCCTCCTCACACTCACGCCAGCTGGGTCAGTCGGTCCCAACCCTCCCCCCCCACCCCCCACCTTCCCTCCCTACCAGAGAAATGTTGGGTGAAAATACTAGATTTTAACTTTTAGTAATAAATAATACCTCAGGCTAAAGTTAGGATAATATAATTGACATTTCTGGATTCCTTGCAGGTCAGGGAATATTTTGAATGTAAACTTCATATATTTTGCACAAAAGATAAAATATTTGCTTTGTGTAAACCAAATTATTACTTTAGATCTAAAATTTGTATGTCTAATGCAAAATCCATGATGTTTATATTCAAAATGATCATCATATTGCAAGAATTCCAGCAATGAAAATTATATTCTGGCCGGGGATTTGTATGAATTTTATGAGCTAAAACATATATCTTCAGTAAATAAACAAAGAAATATTCTTCAAGGACACTATCTGTCAATCAAAATACTCCGTCCTAGCTGGGTTGGTCCCTCCCTCCCTCCCTACCAGAGAAGCTTTGGGAGAAAATAGTATATTTACATTTTTAGTAATAAATAATAACTCAGACTAAAGTTAAGATAATATAATTGACATTTCTGGATTCCTTGTAGGTCAGGGAATATTTTGAATGTAAACTTCATATATTCTGCACAAAGGATAAAATATTTGCTTTGTGTAAACCAAATTATTACATAAGATCTAAAATTTGTATGTCTAATGCAAAATCCATGATGTTTATATTCAAAATGATCATCATATTGTAAGAATTCCAGCAATGTAAATTATATTCTGGCCAGGTAATTTGTATGAATTTTATGAGCTAAATAAAAAAAAAAAAAATTATACTTCACCGCGTGCGTATATGAGTAGATGCACCTGAGTAGACGCGGAAAGTGAAAGTCTGGTTCTGGCAAGGTACCGCGTAAATGAGAAATCGCGGAAATTGAAATCGTGTATAGCGGGGTAATACTGTAATGCTATGATTATGTTATAAATATATTTATTTGTGGAATTATTATTCCGATAATTATTTATGTGTATTACTTGCTCTACCAAACAGAAAGACAGCCTGGCGACAGACTGCGCGTGTGTCGCCGAGCACTTTTTAAGAAAAATAATGCAAATACAGTATAATACTGTATTCTAAATGAATTATTTATAGGAAATAAGTTTTATGATCAGTAAATATATGCATTACTGGCCATTCTGGACACAAAGGCAAGTCGAAAATGGCAGCTAAGTGCGTAGTGACCACGAGCATCAGCTGACAAAACAACACTGTCCCCTATCTCCCTCGCCACTACTGCCCCAGGGAAGTTTCCAGAGGGTCAATATATATATTTTTTTTACTCCTTTTTTATTGCTTTATCATTTAAAAAAGGTTAAAAATTATTTTTTTTTAAATTTGATTTTTCTCGATTTACCCCGCATGGGGTATACAGCCAGAGGCACCCTAGCCCGGGGCGGAGAGTTTAAACATATGGAAACCCTTGATACTTTCCATCTACAGGTAGTCGTCGACTTACGACCTATGCGACTTACGTCTGTTCGACTTTACGACCGGCGGTACGACAGTTTTGGCCCCAGCCTCCTGGCGCTGCCGGGAGCTGGAGCCGCGCGCATCCCCGCTCTCAATTACAAACACGCTCGCTGGTACAGCACACTTCCCTCCGTGTCTGTTTGCCTTGTGCCTTTCTTTTGTCTTGGAAATTTTTCTTGAACCACCACCCCCCCAAGATGTCTACCAAGAGGAAACTGTCTTCATCTACTCCTCAACCTGCCACTAAGGGATTATCAGAAGGTTTATCTCTACTGAATAAACTTCTTGCCCATTTTGAAGGAATGGACCCAAACATCGAACGATTTGCAAGGATTGAGCGGATGGCACGCAATTCGTTTAGTCCGTATCAAGAAATTTACGAGGAGAAGAAGAAACGAACAATTCAGACAAAGCTCACCATGTTCATGAAAAAAACAACTCCTCCGGCTACCCCAAAGGCTGCCCCAGCTGACGACATCGACGATCCACAGCCAAGCACCAGCGGCCAATAAGATGTTTTTTGTGTGTTTGTATGTTTTGCAACTAAAATGTTTTACAGTACAGTATATGTTTTGCACCTGTATTTTTTTTTTTTGTATGTTGTGTAAATAATAAATCAATTGTACTGTAGTATGCAGTGATTTACTTAAACCTGACGACCGTAACAATAATGAACAAAGAAAATGTTGATAAAATATGACTTAAAGATGATTATATTATCATTACACATTATAATATACGTAAGGTAATTATAACATAGGCCGACTTACGACCAGATCAACTTACGACCAGGCGGCCGTAACCAATCTAGGTCGTAAGTCGACGACTACCTGTATAATGAAAAAAAACCCTGAAAAATCACATATGCAAAAACTGGCAAATGTGTTAGGGCCTGCCAACTATCTGGTACAGGTCACCTGGCATATCTGGACTTGTTAAAATATGAAATTTAGGCTATTAAATATTCATACTAATACAATATCTATTTTGGTAGTGTTGGTCAATTATTTATTGCTCTCATTACAAAATTTGGGTCGACATTATTCCCGTTAAGTGAGGTCATTCACCATCCCAGATGGAACAGCTCTCACCACTCTCCAATTAGGCCACTTACTCAGATACCTGTACTCACAGATGATCTTCTGGAAGAGGCTCACACCTGTGACTCCAGCTCAATATCCTCTTCTCTACTCAGACGGTGGCTGCGTGAGGCGGATATTTGTGCCCTATAATTATATACTTGTTCTTGATTTTTCCAGTATTTATCTAATTTTGCTTCAAACTTTTCCACCGTCTCCACATTCACTACCCACTCAGGTAACCCATTCCAGTTGTTGACAACCCTACTCGGGAACGAATGTCTTCTGAGATTTAGCCTCGCTCTTGTTTTGTAGATCTTCTTTGTGTTCCCCCGGGTAGTGTCATCCTCCCTCATCTGGAACATTCCTGCTGTACATGCCTGGTCATATATGCCACACACTCTCTTGTATGTTTCCACTTGGTCCCCACGAGATCTTCTGTACGCCAGTGTTGGTAAATGTAATTTCCTTAGTCTTTCCTCATAAGATAAATCCTTGATCTGTGGTACTAATTTGGTAGCCCTCCTCTGTACATTCTCTACTGCTTCTATATCCTTAATGAGATATGGGCACCAAATTTGATTAGCATACTCAAGGTGTGGCCTAACCAGAGCAGTGTACAGAGCCTTGAATATAGGTGCATCCAGATGAACAAAAGTTCTTCTAATAATGCCCACTATTTTAGTAGCCTTGTTGATTTTCTCAGCTAGATGGTCAGAGAACATCAGCTTATCATCTATGACTACCCCTATATCCGTCTCTGCAGTGGTCTTCTTGATCGTGGTGTACATATGATATCCCTGATCAGCAACTTTTGTTCTTCCTATCCTCATGTATTTACTTTTTTCTGGGTGAAAGTTCAGCATCCAATTCTCAGTCCAACCCCTGATCCCATCCAGGTCCTCCTGCAGCGTGTCACAATCCTCATCTTGTTCTATTTTCCTAAAAATCTTTATGTCATCCGCATATAGATATACCTCACTGTCGTGTTCAATTGCCTCAGGCAGGTCATTAATAAAAAGGACAAACAGCAGGGGGGGAGCCGAGGACAGAACCCGGAGGGACCCCATTAGTGACCTCTCTCCAGTCAGATACTTCTCCATTTACCACAACCCTCTGTTTTCTCTCAGTTAAAAAATTCCTCACCCAATCAAGATATTTTCCATCAATGCAATAACTAGATACTTTTATAGTCTTTTGTGGGGTACTCTATTCAAAAGCCTTCATGAAGTCACAATACACTACAGTATGTCCACAGCCTGACTGTCATCGATAATTTCCATCCACCTGTCTAGTACCCTAATCAACTGTAGGACTGTTTACCTGCCGGAAATGAAGCCAAACTGTTTATTACTAAACAATCCATATTTTTTCACATGGGACATCATCTCTTCCCGTAATATTGACTCCATTAAATTGCAGATTACACTAGTTAGACTGACTGGCCTGTAGTTTCCTGGTTCACTTTTACTTCCCTTCTTATAGATAGCTGTGATACAGTATATGCAATACACCAGTCCTCAGGTATATTTCCTTCTTGAAAAGAGTTTTCAAACAAGATCCTCAGAAGCTGAAGTAGTTCCTCCATCATCTCTTTAATGACTCTTGGATGCAACCCATCTGGACCGGGAGATTTTTGTCTTTTCAGTTTTTTAATCACCTTTCTTATTTTGTCTTCAGTTACCTCCAGGTGTTGAAGAGCTGGCACATCTTTCTTGTTGGCTGTTGGTATCCCCCTCTTTGGTTCCTTGATGAAAACTCGTGAGAATTGCTGAGAGTACATCTGCCTCTTCTTGATCATTCACAGTCTTCTGTACTTTTTCCTCATCCTTGTAAAGATCTGCAATTCTAGCTTTTGTTCATGTTTTTGTCTGTACATACTTCCAGAACACTTTTGGATTTGCCTAAACATATTTTGCAATCTCCTGTCCTTTGCGTTTCAAGATGTTTCCCATCTGACCTGGTTATTTAGTCTCCTGTATTCCTTTTCAGTTTCCAGATACATCTCCCTTGTGCATGCTCTTTCATTGAACTTCATTTACATTATTTTCAGTCTCTCCCACAGTCTCTGTTCTTTCTTCACTTTAGCCCAGAGCTTCCTGTTCATAGGTAATATTTCATTTGTTCTTTTTCTGATAACCCTCAGTCCTCTGATTATCTTCCTAGGGACACACTCGTCAATGACTGCCTGGAATTTTCTTTTGAACTTATTCCACTTACTTTCAATATCTGGTTCCAATGATAAGTATTAGATCCAGTCCATCATAAGCCTTTGCTTCATGAGTAGGTAATCTGCTTTTTCATACATGTACACTTGTTTTTTACTTTAGTCTTCCATCTCCTGTATGTCACAATGGAAATAAATACAGGCATGGTCACTCTTTCCCAGTGGACGCTCCAGCTTGATATCTCCTACTATAGATTCTTCGAAACTGAACAACAGGTCAAGGGTATTGCCTGTGCTGTCTCCTCTTATCCTGGTGATTTCCTCTTTATGTTGAGTGAGAAAGCAGTCCGGTACTTTCTCAATGAACATGGTACCAACATCATTCAGTCCCATTACAGAAGTATAATTACTCCAATTTATTTGTGGAAGATGAAAATCACCTACAATTATTTTATACAGCACATTTTTATCATTGACTTCCTGCATAAGTTGGAGTAAATTAGTATTATGGCTTTCATCACTATTAGGGCTTCTGTAAATGGTGGTAAATAGTAAATTACCATTATTACATGGCACTTCTATACAGCAATATTCACAAAACTTAGTATCGAGTTCAACACTGTAAAATTGGTTCCTTTCCTAATATATATTAGCATACCTCTCCCTTCCTTATTAAGGAGATTTTGCTCTATAATGTCATATCCTTGTAGGTTGCATTCTGCTGTAATCCATTCATATCTGTAGTGTTTTGGCTTTACCTCCTGTAGGGCTATTACTTGCTGAGTATTTTCCATCTCCTTCAACTGTGCATTTAATTCTATTAACTTGTCTGAACTCAACACATCCACATTACTAAACATAATGAGAAATTTACCGACATTAACATTTTTTTCTTGTTTTTCCTCACTACTTCTCTTAATCCTCTTGGACCCCTATTTTGATAACTCATCGCCTCCACGGAGGACCCACCACTCTGTCTCCCCCCCTTCCCGGAGTCCATAAAGTTTTTTGCATCCTGCCATAAGACAGCTTCATGTTTTCTCTCCCTTTTTGTTAAGTCATTGGCTATTCTTATGTCTTAGAAATTCATGTTACATTGCAGGTTCCTGATGTTTCTAAATAGGTTGGCCTTTATATCTGCAGTAGATAACTTGATTAGCATAGGTCTAGCTTTTCCCTGGATAAATTTACCAAGCCTAATCACTTTAACTATTGTCTCCTGGCCACTAGTGATGCCACATTCTTTTATTAGATTCAGTGCATAAGATTTGTCACTCTCTATCCTTTTGCTCATTGTTGGGGATCAAGATTCTGGCACACCATATACCACTATGTTGTTTTCCCTCTTCTTTCTCTCATTTAGTTCCTCTATAAGTTCACCAACAGGCTCTGGTTTCCCTGTGTTGTCTTCCTGCTTCACTTCAGTGACACTACCTGTTGCCCTGCTAGAATCTACTTTCCTTTCTAAATTCACTGTTCTAGCCTCCAAGGTTCCCAGTCTGTTTTCAAAATCCGTCATTCTTAGCATTTCTTTCCAACACATCATTTATTTAAACAGACTTTGCCTCCAATATACCCAGCCTGTCTTCTATCTCCTTATTCTTATCGTGTTCTTGTGCTGTAAATTCTCTCAGTTGATTTACTTTGCCTTCCAATTCATTTTGTTTGGTCATTTGTTCCACCTGTTGTTGTTCAATTCTTTTTATGTACTGTACTTGTGCAGTTTAGCACAACCCTTCTTGCAGTGACTGCAGTACCACATCAACACTCCTTCTGCCTCCTCATCTTGCATGAAATTATATACCTCTTCTGGTAATTTTTCACATTCGATGTGGAACCACACTTCACAAACATCACAGCTAACTGCTTTGTCACTATCCTTGACTGTTAATCCACATTCTCCACACTTCTCGGTGTTCTTCTTTCTGCCATGTTTGTTGACACTTTCCTTCCTCCTCCTGTCCCCTGAGTCCTTGGTCTCACTCATTTTGACTTTTTCTTTATTGTATACTGTATACAAAAATTTGATGGGCTTACCTTCCTGTATGCCTCCGTATATTCACAGAACTGCGTATATACTTAACTTCCACTTATTTTCCTTTGTTATTCATAAATTTAGGCAAATTACAAGAGCTCTATCCATCACCGCCACCAAACATATTTGTATCCCATTTTAAGAGGTGCTGGGGCCTTTTTTCGTCCACGTTTGTTGCGACATTTTCTGCGTAGTGTTGGAGTCTCACTGCGGGAGTTATCAGCATTGGAACCACTTCCTACACTTGAGGTATCATCCGTAAACAAGTTGTAGATCACCTAGGCCGGTAAAGTGACGGCATTGATGGAGAAGGTTGTTGGTGTTGTCCTGAGATACAGATAAAGTGTTATAAGTGTTATGCTTTGTTATCTCCAGTTCCAGGTCGAGGGTTCGATTCCTTGCTGGTGAGGTCGTTGATTATATGTTCAAAGTCCGCGTGTTAATTGGACTAAAAATGAAGTATATATATATGTACCTCGCGTTCATACCAGCTGGATTCGGTAAAATGCTACCGACACCACATAAGAGGCACGGGCAGTTTCCCAATGAGGTTCACGGCGCCATCAGCTCGATGAACAGGCTTTGTGTGAAATATAACAGAGTCTAGAACTGCTTTTAGTGTCCTTGTGGCCTAGCCGGTAAGCGTTCCCTAGTCACACCCAGTAGGTCGAGGGTTCGATTCCTTGCTGGTGAGGTCGTTGATTATATGTTCAAAGTCCGCGTGTTAATTGGACTAAAAATGAAGTATATATATATGTACCTAGCGTTCATACCAGCTGGATTCGGTAAAATGCTACTGACACCACATAAGAGGCACGGGCAGTTTCCCAATGAGGTTCACGGCGCCATCAGCTCGATGAACAGGCTTTGTGTGAAATATAACAGAGTCTAGAACTGCTTTTAGTGTCCTTGTGGCCTAGCCGGTAAGCGTTCCCCTGTCACACCCAGTAGGTCGAGGGTTCGATTCCTTGCTGGTGAGGTCGTTGATTATATGTTCAAAGTCCGCGTGTTAATTGGACTAAAAATGAAGTATATATATATGTACCTCGCGTTCATACCAGCTGGATTCGGTAAAATGCTACAGACACCACATAAGAGGCACGGGCAGTTTCCCAATGAGGTTCACGGCGCCATCAGCTCGATGAACAGGCTTTGTGTGAAATATAACAGAGTCTAGAACTGCTTTTAGTGTCCTTGTGGCCTAGCCGGTAAGCGTTCCCTAGTCACACCCAGTAGGTCGAGGGTTCGATTCCTTGCTGGTGAGGTCGTTGATTATATGTTCAAAGTCCGCGTGTTAATTGGACTAAAAATGAAGTATATATATATATATATATATATATATATGAATATATATATATATATATATATATATATATATATATATTTCAAGAGAAATCCACCATATGCAGGAAGAAAATTAATTAAACAAGATCAAAATTAGAATGCTCGTATACGCTGATGAACTGGATATAGTAAGCAACAACATCCAAGAAGTAGATACACTGGCAACAACCTTTAAGGACATAGCAAATTCAACAGGACTTGAGATAAATGTGGATAATATCAACACGATGATCATGGAAAGAAACGAAAGGCAAAACCCACAACGTATCTGTATAAGTTGAATGAATATTTTAAAAATCGAGTCCTTTAAATATCTTGGATCACTTATGACAAAAGAATACTGTACAAGATTGAAGAAAAAAATATGTAAAACCAATGTAAATTATAGTCACGATTGGAGCCGGTAATAAATGCTACTAGTCTTCTGGGCAGACTAAACAAAGATCCGTATCAAGAAAAACAACGCTGAGAATTTACAACACAATAATATGTCCAGTTCTTACTTACGGTTGTTAATCATGGGATACATTTCTGCAAATTTGTGAGCCTCATTTCTGATGTCATCATTATCCACTTGGCGGCATTCTATCACTACTCTGAACCGATTGTGTACATTTTTATAGACAACCATTCAAGTCTCCAGCCCGCATAATATAGACTCTGGAGAAGTGTTGTCGCCAACATGCCGCTCTCGTTGTCTGACTGTGGTTACTCTGTATTCTGCAGTACTTACATAAAGCTTGAGCTTCCATCTAAAAAAAATCAAAGCATGAGTTGGGTATGAGTTATCTCGTGAGTTCGGTACGAGTTATCTTAGAGACAAGTTGGCGTCGGTACCGAGTTTACTTTTTTTAGAAAGATTTATCTTGGGTATGAGTGGTCTTTGGTACCCATCACAGTGGACTCAAACACCAACACAATTATTTTACATGTAGCCGAAATTCAATTAATGGTATCCGATTTTTAAATACGAACCATGTTTTTGTTTTGTAGTCCTACGTACGAAGTTGCACACTTCAAACGAGTAACGAGCCGACCAGTAGCGACGACCGCGACCGGCGAAGAGTATATAAAAAGTAAAGCTTTGAGTGAACTTTTAACCCTCCAGGCACCAAGTGTCCTGTTTGTAAACAAATAAGAGAGGGATGATATATGTAAATATTTTAATCGTAGAAACTATAAATATTTTGAGCAAATAAAACAATAGTTTTAGAAACAAATATTAAATCTTTTATTATTATAAATAATAAAGTATATTAAAATACCTTCCCTTAATTCTAAAATTGTAATTTCTGAGCTTTTCACGTGAATTTTTAATTAAGGTTAATAGTTTATCTAAATTTAAATACATTTTTGGCTTTCTTCTATTTGAATTTACCATAAACGTATAAACTGTAATATAAAACAAAAACTTGTTAAGAGTCCTATTAAAGCTTTATGATAAGGTATGAATTTACTCCTTACAATCGAATATAACGATTATTACAGGTTATCTGAGATTTTTTATTTTTATTGGTAAATATCCCGCCATTTCATAGAGTTTTAAAAGACAAAGTAGAAAACACAACGTTTGTTAGAAAGCAGAAAAATAAAATTATACATTTATTTTAGTGGCTCATCCGTCTATTTACATAATTTGTAGTACATATTTAAAGTTTCTCTGAGATTTTCCAACAGCGTTCGTCAAGTAGATAAGAATTTAATAACATCAGGAAAACACTATTAATTAGTATAAAGTCGAAGTTTCTTCTAGCCGGTATGGTCTGAAGATTATGCTTACTTCCGAATCATAGCATTTATACTTTATTTATTAAAATTGATAAAATTGATAAATTTTGATTAATATTTGCATTACCACCTTCATAATATTTAACAATTTGAATTTTCTGATTACTTTGCGAACTTAAGGTGCTTCGCACTTGATTTCTTTTCATCATATCACTATAGTGTAACCCGTATGTTAATTATAGTGTTGTTGTTAGTGACAGAGCGGTTTAGTTGGGTCGCTTGCTCGTCTCTCTCTTCAGAATGGTATGTATGTTCTTTGCCTAGTGTATTTACCTTTACATTTAACTTCGTATTGCCCTGGTGAGCAGATAGGCGTAGCGAGTATAGAACAATGCTATGATAAACATGAAGCCCTAATCAAACAAAGAGTATTAGAGAGAAAAAAATAGGGCTGCTTAACCCTAAACCAGCGAAGAATGACGAAAATGATTCCGGGACTTAGTAACCTTCCCCATCAAGTTAGATTAAAGAAACTAAACATGCATTCCCTAGAAAGACGAAGAGTGCGGTGAGATATGAAAGAAGTATTTAAGTGGGTGAAAGGAATCAATAAAGGAGATATACTGTAGATAAAGTTCTTGTGTCCGAGCAGGATAGGACTCATAGCAACGGAGTTAACTTGGATAAGTTTAAGTTAAGGAGGATATAGGAAGAAACTGGTTCACAAATAGGGTGGTGGATGAGTGGAACAAGCTTAGCAATTCTGTAGTAAGTGCTGGGACGCTGGGAAGGTTTAAAAGGAGGCTAGATAGATTCATGAACGATAGAGAGGGGAGCTACGGATTACCCAAAAGTGCCCAAAAGTATAGCAAATAAGGGTAAAATCTTAACGAATATCTGTTATACATACACAAAACATGTTTAATAATATTTTTAGTGTAATTTTGTAAAAATAATCTAAGATGAAATAATAAACAGCAAAAAACTTTCAGTATTGGCGAATGTTAAATTCCAGAGTTCGCGAACAAGGGAGGTAATTCAGATCCATCGTGATGCACTTCGCTAACCTAGCCTAACCTAACCTAACGAAAAGTAAATCCTACGGCTATGTTAAATACCCCAAAGTAACAGAAACATTGGTAATTATATCTCCATTTTGGATAGGTGACTCATTGGAATTTAGCATTTTTCGCTGTTTATTATTTCATTATTTTGACTACATTTCAATGAAAACATTATTAATCAGGTTTTATTGATGCAAAACATATATTCGTTGAGATTTTACCCTGATTTAATATACTTGTGGGTACTTTTGGGTACATTTGGGTACATTTGGGTACTTTTGGGTACATTTGGGTACTTTTGGGTATATTTGGGTACTTTGGGTAATTCGTTGGACCGATAGAGAGTGGTTGTAACTCATGACAGGATTTACCATGCACAGACCAACCGGCCTATTGCAGACTCCTTATTTTTTATGTTCTTATGTTCTTGTGTATTACCTGTGACAGTAAAGTTGTTACGTACAAAGATATAACTATAGGCTATATATCTTTACTCATTAATTTAATTTTTCAGAGTATCTTAAACTACAATGGAGGGTGTGTGGTTGCCATGAAGGGCAAGAACTGTGTGGCTATTGCCTGTGATCTTCGTTTTGGTGTCCAGGCCCAAACCATCTCGACTGACTTTGAGGTAATTGTCAGAATCTTCGGTATTTGTTTACTGTCAGTCACACTAATTTTGATATGGGTAACTCCTGGTAAATTTTTAGGTAAATTTTTAGTCATGCACTGGTCTTTCTCTTGCTGTTATTATTATGTATTTTGTAATGTTTAGACAATTCTAAGATATTTTCTTCTATGATATTTCCGCCGGAAGTTAAGGATAACCGAGATATTAGTTTGTCAATATTATCAGATATCCTCAGTCACAAGTGTCACCATGATTTGTTTACATATGGTACCAGTCTTTCTTTTGATATTAGAAATATGTTTTTCCAATGGTATTTGATGAGTTTCGAACGAATTTGATATTCATTTCCGCTGGAAATCACTAGTTTTTTGTAGACCCCCCTCTCCCCCCAACAATCTTAACAGAAAAAGTAGGATAATTTTCGAGTAAATCCAAAATAAAGTACCAACCAACAAAACCTAACCTAACCCCCCTTTGTCCATGCCTCCCCCCCCCCCCCCCCCCCATTTTGGACAAAAATCCCTTGCCCAATAATAAGTTTCCTATCGCTATAGCCACCCCTGCACATGTACTGTAGACGCTTAAGACCTTCTCCGCCCGATGTAAACAAATCATGGCGACACTTATGTCTGAGGAAATCTAATAATGTTGAAAAAGTAATATCTCGATTATCCTTAATTTCTGGCGGAAATATCATAGAAGAAAAATATCTTAGAATTGTCTAAACATTACAAAATACATAATAATAACAGCAAGAGAAAGACCAGTGCATGACTAAAATTTCACCAATTTTTACTTTAGGACATGAGTCCCTATGGGTTGACCAATGTGTTTTTCTAGTGTATTTTGTTGTCTTTTAAACGAATCTGACCTTCATTTTTGGCGGAAATTGCTCTTTGCCCCCCCCCCCCCCCCCCCCCCCCCCCCAACAATAAAGGCGGAGAGCCTGGGAAATCGGGGTTTTTGAGCGGGGGAGAAAACGAGTCATCTAACCTAACAAAACCGAAGGTAAAGGTGTAGTTTAGGGCTAACACCAGAAGGAGTTTGTTGATTTATTTTATTTTTACTCTGTTCTTATTGTTTTGATGATTTTAAGTACAGTGGGGTATGCTATAACGAATCTAATTGGTTCTAGAACCTTGTTCGTTATAGCATTCGTTCGTTATAGGATTAATCTGTTCCAGGCCCCCAAATACAACCACTTAACACTGAAAAATATAATATAAAATTGTAAAAATTTTAAAAAATTGCATAAATATGCATCTAAACCCCGAAATAAAGAATATCATTAATACTTGTAATAAAAAAACAATAAATTAGTAAAAAAAAAAATCGTTGTAGGAGTTTCGTTCATTATAGCATTCTCAATTTTATAGGTAAAACCGTTCGTTATAGGAATATTCGTAGTAGAATCCATTCGACATAGCATACCCCGCTGTACTGTATATTAAAAGAAACGACAACTTTCTACTGTAGTGTTGTTTTAAGTATTTTTATTTTTTATTTGCTTATCCCATTTCACAATTCTCCTCCCGGTGCCATTTTTGTTGTTTTCCTTGCTGAATCCCTCCTCAAGAGACATTTCTTATTAATGATGGTGAACTCTTCCACGTATACCTAATAAAACATGACCTAACTTACCCAACCTATGGGTATGTTAGGTCAGGTTCTATTAGGTTCTTTGCATTGTCGTTTCCATTTCTGTGCTTATTAGCATGCTATTAGTGTGTAGAAAAAATTTCAACTAAATCAACAAACAACTTTTGGTGTTAGCCCTAAGCTACACTTTGACTAAATCTAACCTAACCCCCGGTAGGCCTAGCTTAAACTAACCTAAATGTTTCAATAGTTACAAAACTTTGGGGCACACCATGTCTGAAGTACAATACCTTAGTTAGAAGTGGAAAGACCAGGGATATGTAAGAATTGGATAGAATGATCGTCATTCTCGTAAGACTCAGCAATACAGTCATGCGCCGGTTAACGTCCGACCGAACAGCGTCCGATCGCATATACGTCCGTCCCCCCCCCCCCCCCCCCCCAAAAAAAAAGTGACGCCTGCTGGACCACCACTCCACGACCCCCTGACTAGACATGGTGATCCTCCCCATACTGGTCAGATATTATGTGTTAAAGGAATATGCTTCCTTACTTGGCCTTTTTAAGCATTTGCCTACAGGTGAAATGTTAATCTACATCTATTGAGGATAAAATCTTTCACCTACAAATTGACAATAACACATTTGCTGCAATCAGACATATCTAGTTGCCTCAACAATTGCAACCCCAGTTGCAATTGGGGTTGCAATTTCAAATTCTGTGGCATTACTAAAAATAGTAAAGTTTCTGGTGCACTCTAAGATTAAGAGAGAAAACGGAGGACTCAGGCGTCCTGATGTAAGAGAAAATGGACTCGTATGACGGGGGACCAAATAAAAAAAGCATAGCTACATGTTTTGTGGACTACAGTATTAAGCGTACCCTTTTCATCACTTTGTAATAAACCTAGCCATGCACATTTGTGGTTATGATATTTACCATAACATTATATATATATTTAGTGGATCTTAATGGTTGTAAAATGGGAAACTTGGGGTTGGGTCTTGGGTAAATGAACCAATTAGAATAAATCCCATAGGTTCTGTACTTTCGTTATCGGCGGGGTCCCAATTAGGCGCGATAACCAAGGGATGACTGTACTGTACTATTTATACTTGTGACACTGGCCAGTTGCTTTTGGTGTTATGGTACAGGGGTACCAAGTGACAGCACTAGGATCCCGCTTCCTCTATCAAGGAATAAACAATTAAAATTTAAATTGAAAAAAAAAACAAAAAAAACATTCAAATAAATTACTATCTTACAAGAATCCCTCCAATGTAAGTTATATTCACCCAAGTCGTTTGGGTGGAAAATTATGAGAAGAGTTTAGTCACTCTTAAGTAATGATAAATAAACACGCAGGCAGGCCTTCAGCGCCAACTGTCAAATCTTATCTCAAATAAATAAACAAACAAACGCCAGACATTCTGTCACCCCCCGCCGTCTTCCCACCACCCTCGTGTTCAAGATAAAAGATTGGTGATTTCTTTATGTTTACTTTATATAATATCTCTTGTGGGAGAGACTCAGGTGATCTTTACAATCAGGGGTAAAGGAAACACACTGATGTCAAGTTCGTAAGTTCTATTTCTGGGACAAACACAAAAAGGAGTTAAGGCAGGGGAAACAGCGTCCTATCTTGGAATCTCTCTGGGTATCTCTATCTGCGCATGCGCGTACAGCGCGCATGTGCTCAAAATCTGAACTAACACTCAAGTGACAAAAGGGAGCATGATTATAACATATAATACAGAGACCTGAATCAATACTGGTAAATAGTACAGAGTTACATATTACAGCAATATTCGTCTCATATATCTACACCTCCCTCCCCCTCACGCTCGTAGTGCAATCTCGAGCGGACTCTTTTTCCAGGAGCCTTTGAGAGTGACGTGGGAAAACTGGGGGGGTCACTGAATGAGGACTTACTTTTCTCGTCCAAGCAAGGGTTCACAGGGATATGGGGGAGGGGTTCACCACTAGGGGACGGTACTGAACGAAGAAAGCGGCGATTCCGCCACCATACCCGACCACTAGGGAGACGGACCTCGTAATCCCTGGTCTTGCCACAGCCCATGACAACCCCGACCTTGTCCCAGCGGTGAGACGTCGGGTCTTGAACCCGAACTGTTTGCCCAATACTCAACCTGGGAAGGGGTCGGGCGTGCTGATCGTACTGTGCCTTTACCTGGTCAGCACGGGCGGCTGCACGACGATCGCAGTCCTCGGTCTTGGCCTGCCACTCCCTCGAGAAGGACTCAGGATGGGCAGGGACACATGACTGTAGTGGGTGGCCGTATAACATCTGTGCTGGGGAGCGACCTGTGAAGTTGGGGGTATTCCGCAATTCCAATAAACCCCGGTCAAACTTCTCACAGTCAATGTTGCCTGAGGGTGCCGTCTTGAGGATAAGATGCTTGACAGACTTTACGGCAGCCTCGGCATGTCCATTGGACTGGGGATAATGTGGCGAGGACACCACATGATAAACTCCCCATCGCTCCATGCAGTCCCGGAAGTCGTTGCTGGTGAACTGGGGCCCGCCGTCAGTCCTCGGGCGGAGAGGGACACCAACTTCCCGGAAGTAGCGACAGAACATACGTACTGTATGAGAGGCAGTAGTGTTTCCTCCGCAGGGAACGACAACAGGCCACCCTGAGAGCTGGTCGGCGATGACGAGAAAGGACTTTCCCGCCACAACGAAGAAATCCGCAGAGATGGACTCAAAGGGCCTCGTAGGGTTGTCGTTGTTCATGAGGGGTTCCTGCTGCTGACAAGGCTGCCGCACCTGGCATGGCTCGCAGACTTGCACGGAACTAGCGATGTCGGAGTCGATGCCTGGCCAAAAAACAGCTTGTCTCGCCCGGCGCTTCGTAGCTTCCACACCCCTGTGGCTGTCGTGCAGGTGGGCTAGGGTGCGGCGGCGGAGGGCGGCAGGAACCACATCTCTTGCTCCATACAAGACGAGGTCGCCATCAGCATAGAGGTCGTCCCGCATCTTCCAGTATGGGAGTAAAGAGCTGTGTAAGTCATACTGGTTGGAGGGAAATCCCGAGGTCACGCAGTTCAGTAGACGGATGTACGAAGGGTCCGCTCTTGCCGCAGCTCGGAGTTCCTGAAGAGTCCTGTCGGCGTCCTGCGGTGGAGACTCTTCTGAGATGACGGCGTTCACGGTCACTACAGTCCTGAGGTGTGCAGTAGCATCAGCACATGCGATCTCGTCCTCTGGTGTGGGGTGGCTGACTGGGGCTCGTGACAAAGCATCAGGGATGCAGAGCAGCTTGCCAGCACGCCACACAGCTGTGAAGAGGTAGGGCGAGATCTTCTCCTTAAGGCGTTGGAGGCGGGGATTCTCCACCGCATCCAAGGAGTTGTGGTTCAGGATCGGGATGAGTGGCTGATGATCCGTCATGAGGTTGAAGTGTTGTAGGCCGATCAGATACAACCTACATTTGGACACGGCCCAGACGGTGGCTAACAGCTCCAGTTCGATGGTGGCGTAGCGAGTCTCGGCGTCAGTGAGAAACCGAGAGCCACACTGAACCAGACGAAGGCGTCCATTGCCGTGGTCCTGTAGCAGAGCGTATCCAATCCCGTAGAGGCGAGAGGCATCAGTCTGGAGGACAACTGGCAGGGCCGGGTCGAAGGAAGCGAGAACAGGTGGGCTAAGGAGAGCTGTCTTGACGCGACGGAATGCCTCATCATGGTCAGCTGTCCAGGTGAATGTTCTCTTGGGGCTCATCAGGGGGCGTAGGGGCTGTGCTGCAGCGGCGATGTCGGGGGTGAACTCAGCCAACTGGTTTACCAGGCCCATGAACGAGCGGAGGTCGGTCAGGTTGGCAGGAGTTGGGAAGTCCCGGATCGCGCTGACCTTTCCAGGATCAGCCGAGATGCCCTTGCCTGTGAGGGTGTACCCACAGAAGTTCACACTAGGTGCGGCGACCACAAACTTATCCTTGTTGAGGGTGATCCCGTACTTGCGGCACCTGGTGAGCATCTGATGAATACGCTCAAGATGCGTGGAGTAATCCTCGTCATATAGGAGCACGTCGTGGATGACCTTGACACAGTTCGCCACACCCTGAAGGGCCATGTCACCACGGAGGCAGAAAGCATCGCCAGTAGCCGCGAAACCCATAGGTCCTCTGCAGTGCTGAAATCGGCCGTACGGTGTGATGAACGTCGTGAGGTGCTGATCTTCTTCCGCAAGTTCCATCTGCCAGTACCCACATAAGGCATCTGCTGTAGTAAAGTACCTTGCCTTCGGGTCCACACTGCGTATAACGGCGAAGGGTGTCGGTGAAGGGTGGGTTGGGCGGGAAACTTGGCTATTCAGCTTGGTGAGGTCGACGGCGATACGAACTCCAGTAATGTTCTTGGCGACTGCTACCATGGGATGACACCAATCCGAGGGGTCGTCACCAGCAGGCTTAATGATCCCCTGGGCTACCATAGAGTCGAGTTCCTTCTTAACTTGGCTCTGGAAAGCGAAGGGTATCTGTCGCGGTGTGTGGATGGCGAAAGGTACTGCGTCATCCTTCAGGTGTATTCTCATGGGGGAGCCAGCCATTGGCTTGAGTGGAGCCGTCTTGAGGTCCTCCTTGGAAACCAGCACGTCCTTGAATTGCAGTAGGAAGAACTCCCTGGCTGCAGAGGGTGACGTATTGGGTGGGAGGGGCAGAACCTTGCACCTGTTGACATGTTTTATTTCCAGAATTGGCTTAGGGAAGTCTGGAGATATTATGGCCAACTCTTGACAGTGGCAATAAGACAGTAGTGGCATCTGAACACCTTTGTGGACCTGAATCCTGGCAGAACATGACTGCTTACCTAGGGTGAGGGTAGCCTGAAATGTACCCAGAGCAGGTGCCATTGTAGAACCGTCTGCGGTGAGCGCTGTAGAAGGAATCCCCAGAATGTCGAGGTGTCTTGTGCCGATGACTGTGACGTCTGCACCTGTGTCAGGAAGTATCTGGATACGGGAAGTAATGTTGCCGTATGACAGGTGAACACAGATGGGCTGAGGTGTCTTGCTGACAGGGGAAGAAGAGGATCCCACGCGACGACAGCGCTTGTTCTTCACCGCCTGAGACTTGCAAGTAGTATCATTCTTCTTCTTTGACTGACAGCATTTGTCATAGTGTCCATTGCGGCTACAGGAGCGGCACTGAACGTTGTTGGCAGGGCACTTCAGTGTCCTAGCCCAATGACCACGACGGCCACAGTTATTGCAGGTGCTCTCAGCGGCAGGGCATTCAGAACCATGCCGATGAGCACAATACTGGCAGGAATGACCTGGCGTCGAAGTCTGAAGTGATGCGAAGCTGAAGTCGGATGTGAAACTGAAGTCGGATGTGAAGCTGAAGTCCGGTCACGTCCTTTGTTCTTCTTATATGCGGAGATGGCACACAGCTGGTTAGATGGAGCACGAATGGCAGAAGTCGCACTTCTGGTGGCTTCGTAAGAGCGGCAGGTGGTGACAACATCCTGTAGAGAAGAGGCAGTGTCGAGGGAGATAAGCTTCTGAATGAGCTCTTCGTCCCGCACGCCCATGAGGATAATCATTTTCAGCTGTGTTTCCTCACATGTCGACGAGTTCCCAGGACAAACGTCAACCTCCTCAGCGATGCGTCTGAGTCGTACGTAAAAATCTGCAAATGACTCACCCTCCAGCTGCTTACAACTGAGAAGTTCTCTCCTACGCAGAGCTTCGTTGCGGAGACCCTTGATATGCGTCTGTAAAGCATCCAAGACGTCCTTCACAGTCTTGTCTGTGTCGTGGGGAATTTGCAGGGTGTGCTCCAGGATACGTTGCGTCTCTAGGGTGAGACACATCCTCATCTGGATCAGCTGTTTCTCCCTAGGCAACCTTGATAAATCGACCATCATCGAATAATCGTCCCACCTCCGACGCCATTCACGGAATACCTGGAACGAGGCATCAGCTTGGAGTGGCGGTGGACTCTGAGCGAGTGCTTTCTGTGGGGGGGGGGCAAAGAAGTTGAAGAGGACCCTGCAGGTGCACCTGTGGATGAAGAGGCAGGTGTAGTAGCTGCTTGAAGGATAACAGGTGCCAGCAACTCGATAATGGCACTGAAACTGGCATTTTCTTGTTGATGTCTGTGATCCTCTTCACGTCTTCGTTCATCGTCTTCCTGTCGCCTCCTGATGTCGTCTTGTCGTCGGTTTTCTTCCAAAAACTGAATTAAATGAAGGAAGTCGACACCTGTGGCAGATTGCGGACGTGTGTAGTGGGGGCTAAGGGTGGGTGGGGCTGCTTGATCCACTTTCCGATCCACTTGGAGTCCACTTACTGCACCGACATCCGTCTGAAGTTGGGCTTGTTGGGTATCTGAAGAAAACCCAATAAATTCCTGATCTTCCATATGGCCTGGTTTATTTCTCTCACAATTACTGTAATTAATAAGTGAGCAGAAAAGCAATCGTCTTTAAATGGAAGATATCTGCGAGCGTCTGTGAGTGTGTGTGTGTGCGTTCGTTCATGCGTGTACTCGGAGCGGGCTGGCGAGCGCGCTGGCTGGCTGGCTCACGCCAGTGACAGTCGAGACAGACACGGGGGAGGATGTCAAAACTTGAGCTCTCCCATAGGTCTTAAATAGGCTTCCCTCTTTTGTAAAAAGTGCAGGAACACGGGGAAACACCTTAAAGACACTAAAGGGCACACACAACACTGAAAAAGCACTTCACAACACTGCACTGTAAATCCAGGAATATCGTGTTGAGGTACGCGCCGAGATCGGCTCGACAGGAGGAGTTGACAAGATGGCGGCTCCGAGAGAGATTCTGTTTCCACTCCAATTCTGAATAATGTGATGTCCCAGCTAAACACTGCGCCATGTGGGAGAGACTCAGGTGATCTTTACAATCAGGGGTAAAGGAAACACACTGATGTCAAGTTCGTAAGTTCTATTTCTGGGACAAACACACAAAAGGAGTTAAGGCAGGGGAAACAGCGTCCTGTCTTGGAATCTCTCTGGGTATCTCTAACTGCGCATGCGCGTACAGCGCGCATGTGCTCAAAGTCTGAACTAACACTCAAGTGACAAAAGGGAGCATGATTATAACATATAATACAGAGACCTGAATCAATAATGGTAAATAGTACAGAGTTACATATTACAGCAATATTCGTCTCATATATCTACATCTCTGACTAAAGTTAGGATAATATAATTTGCATTGCTGAAATCCTTGCAAGACAGAGATTAATTTGAATTTAGCATCATATATTTTGCTCAAGATATAAAAAATGTAGTACATTAGTGTACAATACTGTAGTACATTTTATAAAAAGTTTTTCAACTGTATTTTTGGGTAGATTTACATAAATTTCTTCATTTATTTTCATCCATTTATATGCACACACCATACTAAAAGAAACGTAAAAGAAATTAGTGCAAAGCTGGACTGCACATGTACTAATTTGATTACGATACTAAAATTGTTATGTCTAGTGCGAATTACAACATGTTTATATTCAAATAAATCAGTATCTTACAAGAATCCCAGCTATGTTAATTATATTTTCCTAGGTCATATCACTGGCATTTTCAATTGAGAGAAGCTTAGTAGGACTGTTAAATAAACACACAAAGACCTTCGCCTCAAACTTATCACCTCAACCCCACCCCCCCAACCCCTCGCTGGGTGGCGGAGCCATCAGTCACCCCCCCCCCCCCTCAGCCAGGCTTTTAGGCTTACAGTTTTTATCTTAAATTATATCTCAGACTAAAGTTAGGAGATTATAATTTGCATTGCTGGAATCCTTGCAAGACAGCCAATAATTTGTATATAAACTTCATATGTTTTGCTCAAGAGAAAAAAATTGTTGTACATTAGTGTACAATACTGTAGTACATTTTATAAAAAAGTTTTTCAACTGTATTTTTGGGTAGATTTACATCAATTTCTTAGTGCAAATGCTGGAGTTATCATGTACTAATTTGATTACGGTACTAAAATTGTTTTGTCTAGTGCAAATTATAGCATCTGCTCGGCTTTGCTGGAATCCTTGTAAAACAGTGAATAATTTTAATATAAATGTCATGTATTTTGCACAAGAGATAAAAATTTATCACCTGTATCACATTACAGTAGCCTTTTTAACAGTAAGAGTGTATATGTACGTATATAGTATTCCACATACACATAAGTATAAATAAAAAGTATGTGATGATCGGACAACGTCCATTTCTTTTAACATCACGTTTCCAAGAACGTATCTAGGACGTTAACCGGCGCGTGACTGTATACTTGAAATAATCGTAGGGGGCACAACTGACTTCCAGCCTACACCACGGCCATTGTGAGACTGGTCAATGAAATTACCCAGGCTGTCCTTTGAAAAAATCAAATGTAATTGGTCGAAAAAAATTTGAGTGATATCGATACATCATTGCTCACGACTGTATGATGTCAGTCAACATTGCGCATGCGTGATGTAAACACACTCATAATTCCCGCAGATAACATTTCTTCACAGACGATGACTGAAAAGTACGTAAAATCAATTAAATTCAATTGTGTTGCTATTATCCATTTCCGAATGGTAAATATAAGGTTCAAAATGCTCAGAATAGGGAGATCTAAATGTTTTGGTTGTTTATAACTTTGGGGCGCACTATGTCCGAAAGTAAAATAAACCATTTTTTCACCCAAATATGGCAAAATTAACTACCATAATTTTAATTTTGCCGGCAAAAATAAATCCCTATGAAATAATTCCGCCCATCTCGTACATCAGCAGTGAATGTGAAAATCTTGCTGTTGGCTGCAATTCCGTTGTATTTAAAGGTTGGGAAAGTCTTCTGTAGGTATAAATTTCTCTGCGGTCTGTTATTGCTGTTGTTGACATTCGAATGGTAGGTCTCAAAAAGTGACTGCCTGAGGCTTTTTTTTTTTTTTTTTTTTAAAGGGGGTTAGCCCACCCAGGCACAGGTCACTGACCCACATCGGGGCCTGGGGGGGCGAAAATTTAATAATAATAATACGGTAATTCATAGTAAATAAAATTTATAATAAAAAGTAAAATAAAATAATAATGACAATAACAACACTGTAATAATGATAATAAAGAAAAAAAAATAATCAATAGTGAAAAATGCTATATGTACAGTATGCTGTGTTGTCAACAGTAAGAGAAACAATTAAGACCCTGCAATTGTGTGTAAATGAGGCAGAAAGACAGATCAGCAACCTGCAACTTGGTCACAATACTTGTGATGCCATATGGCAGCATTGTCTGCCATTAGACAACAAATTATGCTTCCAATATCTTCGCAGGCGGTAGTACCTCCCTGTTTGATAGCTGCCTGCTACCTACCGTATTTTTCGGCTTGGAAGACGCTGCATCGGTGAAGACGCACCCTGATTTTGGAAATGAAATTTATTTTTTATTTTTTATTACGGGTATTAGCCCACCTGGGCACAGGTCACTGACCCACATGGCCTGGGGGTCGAAAATGTAATAATAATAACAATAAAGAACCATAAAGAAATGCAAAAATGAAAAAAAATCAAGAGTGAGAAACAATATATGTATGTTGTGTTGTCAAAGTAAGAGAAACAATTGAGACCCTGCAATTGTGTGTAAATGTGGCAGAAAGTTAGATCAGCAACCTGGGATTTGGTCACAATTTTCCTGATGCTATATGGCAGCAGGGTCTACCAATATCTTCCCAGGTAGTAGTACCTCCCTGTTTGGTAGCTGCCTACTATCGACGCCAGTGAAATTGTTGCTTGATAATTATACAGCCCTTTTGGCACAAGTACACACACTTCTTTGAATATCATCACTTAGAACTGCTTATCAGTCGTCATTTTCATCAATTTAAAAAAAAATTGTATAAGAAGGTGCAATCTTTAATACAGCACTCATTTTATACACGTGGTCACCTCCGCATCGAGGGGGCTGTAGTGTTTACATTCTTTCTCTTGTTTTTGTCGGTATGACAACGACAGGAAATATTTTCCAACAGTAGAAGATAAGCAAATGTAAACATGTATATCAACGTCCAAATAAAAAAAAAAATCTTTATTTAAAAACAAAGAAATAAAAGTAAAAAAACAACTCATTTGCAAAACCAGTAACTGATTGGTTCGACATAATTATAAAACTTGAAGAAAATAAGACCTCAGTTGTAGCTGTAGTAAAATTGATGTAGAAAAATTAATTGGTTGTTTTAAGTAATGTTATTTAATGTTAATAAATGGAACAATGGAAGTAGCTAGTCATTAATGGTGAAGAAAAAAGTGAGATGGCGTACGTAAGTGAGTACATGTGTAAACATATCGTCATTACTGTACATAAGAATATGAAAGCAACACTTATTTACTGTTCATATATGTTTTAATTAAGGTTTCTGAATTTAAAAAAAAAATTCTACCCACCAGTGGTGGTAAAGTTGAAAACATAAGGACAGCCAATGTTGTTGTGTGTGTTTTTACTTGGATGACGAAGTTGTATTTATATTTGGAAGATTTTAATTTTGTGGGTTTTTTACAGTCTAAATGGGTATCCAAATGTGAGAGCCTACTGTAAATAGGTGTCCAAACATGAGAGCCTACGTATAAAGAAACAAACATTCCTGCGCTTTGAGACCAGCAGACAACCTTTAGCAATTCCTCAATAGATGGCGCTGCCGCACCACTGCCATTAGTAAACAAACCACACAGCAGCAAGGGTTTATTTTTATTTTTTTTTTGCAATGTATCAACAATATCAGTTAAATCAATAGTTTTATAGTACTGTATAGAGAATACTTCTAATTGTTAAGTACTGTAATGAGGTCAGTCTTTGTAAGGGGCTGATTTCAGTTGACCCCAAGAAAACCTCTACTACAACTATCAACTCGCGTCCTGGAAGACGCATGGTAATTTTCAAGGTATATTTTTGGAAAAAAAAGTGTTTCTTTTAAGCTGAGAAATACGGTACTGGCCTGATGATGCTGAAAGTTTAAGATATGATCGTAGTTTATAATACAAATGGTTGAAAACAATAGTTAAGTTAATTCTGAGTTTATTACAAAAGTAATACACAAAATATATTCATCATAACACAGCCTTAAAGACGTCAGTAACAAAAATAGTCTTCATTGCCAAATTTGACACTTCATGCAACATACATTGTAAAAGGGCATACCTGTACAAGATATTTGACTATTCATTATTACTAAACTATCGTACATAAACCTTTGTGAATGGTATACAATATACAGTAGGGTATGCTGTAACTGAACGGATTCTACTACGAATATTCCTGTAACGAACGGTTTTACCTATAAAATTGAGAATGCTATTACGAACGCTGATGAATACGGGACTATTTCGTCTGGCGCATGAATATTGTTGTACCGCGGGTCACAACAAGAGCGTCAGGCGCCATCTTTGACTCATTGTGTAGCCAGTGCACCACTGAACCTGTTGAAATTTCGTCTTTGATGTGGAAATTCGTGTTATTTGTATAACAATTTTGTTATACAAGTGTACAATTGTAACAATGAATCGTCCAAAGCGAGCGAGAAAGATAATAACCCTTGAAACTAAGAAAGAAATCTTAAAGAAACGTGAGAATGGAACAAGCATTGCGAAACTTAGTGATGAATATGGAATGGCTAAATCGACTATACGTACGATTTTGAAGGATAAAGAGTTGAAAACTGTGCAAGTGGCTAAGGGAATCTCTAGACTTAGCAAAGCAAGGTGTAATGTGACTGAAGAGATGGAAAATTTACTCTTAGTGTGGATAATGGAGAAAGAAATGGCAGGTGATAGCATTAGTGAAGCTATAATTTGTGGGAAGGCCAAACAATTGTTTGAGGACCTTAAAGCCAAGATTCCCAGTGGAAGTGATAGTGCTGTGCCATTGTTTCGGGGTACCAAGGGGTGGTTTACTGGTTTCATAAGAAGAAATAAGTTACACAGTGTTGTGAGACATGGTGAAGCTGCTAGTGCAGATAAGGAAGCAGCTAGGGAACACCATGACATTTTTTTAAATGTGATTAAAGACGGAGGCTTTGTTTCTCAGCAGGTATTTAACTGTGACGAAACTGGACTTTCTTGGAAAAAATTGCCTCGCCGTACATACATTACAAGGGAGGAAACTTCTGTCTCTGGCCATAAGCCGATGAAAGACAGGCTTACCCTCCTTCTTTGTGCTAATGCTTCTGGTGACTGCAAGATAAAAACCACTCCTTGTGTACCATGCAGAAAACCCCAGAGCTTTCAAAAACATTAGGAAGAACCTCCTTGGTGTTATGTGGCGGTCAAACCCAAAGGCTTGGGTGGTCAGGAGATCTTTTCTCTGAGTGGGTGACTGAGGTGTTTGGACCCAGTGTTCGGGACTACCTCAGGGAGAATAATCTTCCATTGAAAGCTCTATTGGTGATGGACAATGCACCAGCCCACCCTCCTAATTTGATGGTTGAATTGCCAGAGGAGTTCAACTTCATCACCTGTGCACTTTTTGCCACCCAACACAACACCTCTCATCCAGCCCATGGATCAACAGGTAATTTCAAACTTTAAGAAGCTGTACACAAAGGCACTGTTTAGAAAATGTTTTGCATCCACTTCTTCCAGTGATGTTAGTTTGAAGGAATTTTGGAAGAGTCACTTCAATATAGCAGATGCTGTTTTTAATTGTGTCATCCTGGAAAGAGGTTTCTATGAGGTGTCTTTGTGCTGCTTGGAGGCCATTGTGGCCTGAATGTGTGCTTCAAAGAGACTTTGAAGGCTTTGAAGAGTTAGAGGAAGAGGCTGTTGTACATGAAATTGTGTGTCTGGGCAATTCCATGGGCCTGGAAGTGGATGATGATGTTGAGGAGTTGGTGGATGAGCACAGTAAGGAGCTGTCCACTGAGGAGCTGCTTGAGCTTCACAAAGAAGAGAACAAGACACTGAAGCGGAGCTTAGCTTCTGAGGAATCGGGAGGATGAGGACAAGGAGGAAAGCTGCATCATTCCAGCCAAAGATCTCAAGGATGTGTTCTGGTGCTGGAGCAAACTGTCTTAGCTTGCGGAGGATTATTATCCTGATGTTGGTGCTGTGGAAAAGGGCATCAGTATTTTTAATGACACTGTGTTGAACTACTTTTGGAAGGTCCAGAAATCAAGGTTGAATCAGCCAACCCTGGATTCCTTCTTTAAAAAAGTAGCAAAAGACCTTACAGACAATGTGCCTGTAAGACAGTCACCAAAGAGGGCTAGGAAGGATGACTCCTCTCCTTCCACCTCTTCTCCATAATTCTATCCTCCCCCCTCCTCCTCTGCCTCCTGTCCTGCATGCTGAACAACACTAAGGTAAGATACAGTACCGTATTTTTTACATTTTCCACAGAAATTTTTCAGTGTTAAGTGGTTGTGTTTGGGGGCCTGGGACGGATTAATCCTATAACGAAAGAATGCTATAACGAAGGAGGTTCTAGAACCAATTAGATTTGTTATAGCATACCCTACTGTACCAGAAATTGGTACTTATTCATGACAAAAACTTGTTTCACCATGTGAGCGTAAGTTTCCCTCACAAAGCAAAGTAAAAGTCACATCTTATAAGTTTAAGCAAGTTCCAAACTTAAAAAAAAGCACCCACATTTTAATGTGATACATAATTGACATGAATACTAAAGCAATACTAAAGATCACATTACATTCACATACCGTTATGCAATTTTACATACAGTACAGTACTTTAAAGATGCAAAATAAACTAACAGTTCTCATATAATAAACAAACTTAAAAGACCAACTGCAGATGATTAATTCAGACTGCCAAAATGTATCATACACATGAAGACACATGTTAAACATGAATGACGGTGGGTTTATACCTCAGAAATACCCGTATCTTTCAGTAGACAGAAAATTCATGGTAATAAACAATCTTCACAATAATAATCATCTTTATAGTAAAACCCTGTGGGGAGGCAACGAGGGCACGTTCAGTGGCGACATCCTGTTGTCTCACATCCAACTGGTTGTGTGATAGATTATAAATAAAGACGAGATACGATTGTGCGTAGAGGAAAAATTAATTGATTCATGTTATGTGGATAAAAAATCAGTTTACTGTCGGTAATAAACAAGTTTTAATACATGTGGCAAAATTCATTGCATGTCATAATTTTTGCCATAATTTTCGAAACAGCAGCATAAATTTCGTCGCGTAAATATATTCAATTTTAAACAGCCAATCGAATATCATAAAACACAACACACCCTGACAGACAGTAAAGGAAATGGAAAAACACAGTCGTATTTGAGGCATTGGCTGTCGCCCGCGATAGCCATCACAAGCGTTCAGGTTCAGGTATTGGCCAAAATTCCGTGGACATGCATTTAGCAGTGGTACAATATTATAGCTTTGGGGGGGATAGTTGGTGTGGGACACACATATGATAAGTATTGCTTAACATAAAACACCAGCGTCTTTTTGGTCAAATGTAGCATCTCCACCACTAGTGTGGGGGGGGATGCAACTTTTAGCTTCAGACATGAAAAATATTTACCATTTACTGCCAGTAAACAATGGAAACGTAAAATTTGTACCAATTAGTAATGAAAAGTTGTGCAGTTCCTTCAGCAAATGAAGCCCACCAACTTACGATAGGCTAAATTACCTTACAACGTGTTTTCAGTAGTCTATGTTGAAGTTCTTAGCACAGGCTAACTTATCATATCATATACGATATCACAGTTCTCATTGATCTACAAAAAATACCGGTAATAAAAACCTTTTTGATATTTCACACTTAATATAATACCCGGTAATCTACTTCAACCTCCTATTGTTTACAACGACACATGACGCACCACCAGCTGTTGAGTATCAGCTACACGGTACATGTGTTTTTCGAATTGTTTTCAGTTAAAAAACTGTTACACCACATGTATATTTTATCTTAACTGTGCCTGAATGAATATATTCTCGGAAATGAATAGTAGTTTTGCTGAAACGTGATGTATTTTAATGTAAAATAGGATAAAATACATGACGAAAACAAAAGACTTTACCTAACCTTCCGATGTTATTCGTTTTTTAGTAGTTTTCGGTTAAAATACTGTTATATTACAATGGTATTCTATTCATACTGTGCTTGATATAATACATTCACGGAAATGTAATATTTTTGCTGAAATTACGTACGTATTACAGTGGAAAGTGGGATAAAATCGTGACGAAAACAATGACTTTGAAATATAATGCAATATTAACCCCTAAATCGGTTAATTCGGACAATCGGCTAAAACGGACACCCTTCCCCCCCTATTAGTCCGAATTAACGAGGGTCGACTGTACTGGACTTTGTTACTTAAGTAAAAGTATTGTTACATTGGCAAAATGTTTTAAGTGCAGGGTAGAAGTAAAAGTATCGAAATGTCAATGTACTCAAGTAGAAGTAAAAATGTATCTCATTCATAAAGTTCTCAAGTACTAAAAGTAAAAACAAAATTATTACTTGTGTCAAATACTGTATTAAAATAAATCCACAGTAAATATACAAAATAGTTAACTAAAGATAAAAATAAAAGACACATAGCATTACACATGTTTATTTGCAAATCTTTCTGTTGAGATTAATCAATAACTGATTCTCAAAATTATGGCTTTTAGGCCTAAATATAAGCCCAGCATGACCTACCAAAAGAGAATACGTTCAGCTGCTCTTCTCCCTACAATCCATCACAGGGATAGTGAACGGGCTTAAAGTATTTCCATCCAACACTGATCCCTTTCTTATCTACACAAGTATCGTCAACATGGACTTATGGTCCATAGACATAATGTTGTCTCTGCTCGCATTAGGTTAGGATACAGACTTATCTGGCATGTATCTGAGGTGGGGGATGACCCGCACTAGTCTTCTCTTCCTGTAAACTCTGTAACTGTCCCAGTGCTAACACCCTTCAGCACTATTGCCTTGACTGTCCCACTGTCAGGTACCTCCTACCACAGGACGAGTCACTAACCACTATATATCACCACGTACTTATTCGTAATAATTTAGGTTGAATTCTTGTATGCTACCCACGCTTTGGTGGGTACTAACTCCCATTGTCCTTAAATCATATCAAGATTGTTTCCATATCTTAAGTCATAGTTTGTCCTGCGAGACTCGAGTACCATTGTATTAGTGTCTGACCACATGGTCTTGTGACTAGGCGTGTCACCCCCTGGGGTGTAATAAATTTATTAGATAATAAATAGTAAGCTCAGCATGACTAAACAGATGCAGGTAGTGGGGTGATAAGCTTCAGAGATAAGTCACATAATATTGGGAAAGACCTCAGTAACTCCATTCCATCCCCTGGGCATGCCAAGTAGCTATCAAGCTCCTTCAGTTGAGGAGTTTCTGGATGATTGTTACCTCCATAGTGACTGAGCCTAACTAAGACTCACCGTGAACTGTCCCTCAAATTGGGGGTGTGACAGTGGTGACGTCATTCTTTGATTCTAATTAATGAGTGCCTGAATTTTTTGCACTATGTCATATCTAACAGGTGCTGGGGGGGGGGGGGGGGGGGCAGTGGTAGTTAGTTATTTAAGCAGAATTTTAAATACACTCAATCTCACATAGTATATGTATAGTTACAGGCTTTATATCAAAGATGGAATTATGTAAATAATTTTAGAATCACAGCCTCTTTGAAATTCATTTTAGGTACAGGTATATGCAAAGAGCTACTGACGTCTAATGGAAAGGTGGGGGAGAAGAGAGGAGATTTGATGTGGGAGGGAGGGATAACAGGGTAGACTAGGTGTGGTGGGTGATCAAGGTGCTAATGGACACAAGAAGATCAAGGGAAAATCAGCTGTCATGGCCACTGCAATATGACCTGACCTGACTTCACCTTACCTCACGAGACCTCTTGTAGTAGAGCGGATAATGGAAAGGTTGTGCAAATGGTGATACAAGTATGAAATTTTGCATGATCGTACCCTAGGGGCTACTTGTCAAATCTGCCTGATTGGCTATTTGGAAATCCAAGATGGCGGCCATTTTTCAATGTGGCTGCCAAATTGACCTTCTAAAGATGTTTTTTTTAATAGAAATTGATGTAGTTGGTCAATCTAAATGATCTTAGTGTCGATATGTATGTTTTCAAGCATGCGCTGATGATTTTTTCTATTTCTGATACTCTCAGATATATGTTTGTCTTATTTATGACTGGTTCTATGTACTGGTTTTAAGTTTTTTCCAACTAGGTGAGGGTAGCATGCAGAGGGTCTCTGCATGTGAGGGAGTGATTGTCAGGCACTGCCAGGACTCACTGGTGACATCACTGCTGTGCAACCCAGCATGGGGTTCAGTGTCAGCTAAGAAAAAGCATGTCATACTGCAACAGCTTAGTGTCCCAAATGCTGCTTAACCAACCCCAAATCAGTTAAGCAGCCGCACCTGAATTGACTGGATGTGCCAGCGCGGGAGAGCTGAGCCAAGGATAACGGGGTTTTAGTTATCTGGATGGTGTACAGATCGCACGGGACTATTGACACTGGATGAACGATCGGACTAGGTGTAGGGCAAAAGGCATGAACATAGTTGTATCCCATACAAGAAAGTGCTCATCGGGGTGGTAAAAGGATAAACCCTCGGCCCTGAAGATCAAAAATAGTTATGGACACAAAGTCTACCAACAAATCATTCCTCACTGACTGGGCAAAGTGTTGTCTTTGTCAACAGGATTAGAAGGAAGATCTTAAGTCTCCACATGCAAATCCTGCCAAAAAAGGAGATGACGGTTACAAGAGCTTGGCAAGGAATATTCCTCTATTTCATTCAGTCAATGCACTGCCAATCAAGCTTGATCCTGCAAGACTTGTTGAAGATGATGGGATAGAGGAGACCTTGAGGAGAAACAAGGCACAGTATCATGAGAGTTGCAGACTTCTGTTCAACAACACAAAATTAAATAGAGCTCAGAAAAGGCGAACCTCTGCTGTTGCTACAGAGGAGAGCAGCAGTAGCAAGATATCACGAATGGTCAGAGACCCCAAAGCAACAGAATGCTTTCTAAGTGAGGAAGAAGCTTTGGGAGATGACATAAGACATGCAATGACAATGAAACTTAATAAAAGATTTAATGATTGTGCGAAGACACTTAGCGAGGGAAAACTCCTTGCTAAACTAAGTGCAGAGATGTTGTGGCACAAGAACTGAAGTATCACCCTCACTGCCTGGCAGACCTGTACAACCGAGAAAGAACACACCGAAATGCTCATGAGCAAGAAGAAGCACAAGAGCTTCATCCGAACAAGGACACATACCCAACTGCTTCCTCTGAACTGGTCACTTACATCACTCAGATGAAAGCTTCTAGTGAAGGTACTGAACCACCCATTTTCAGACTTGCTGACCTGGTCACACTCTACAGACAAAGACTTGAGCAGCTGGGTGTTGGATCGCCCGATGTTCATGCTACTCGACTGAAGGACCAGCTGCTTTTTCACATCCCTCAGCTGCAAGCTCATCACCAAGGAAGAGATATCCTACTGGCCTTTGAGAAGGATGTTGGCTCAATCCTGGCACAACAAGCAAATACGGTGATGCGATCCATCTGGCCAAGAATGCATTGAACAGGCTGTTCCACCATCACTGCTTCAATTTGTATGTATGATCGAACATGTTGCAGATATCAAATCCCAACTCCAGCATGGCGCATCGAAGTCTGACCTTGCTATGTCACAGCTCTTACAGTCCAACTGCTTTGCCAACTACAAGGTAGGAACACAAATCCACAGACACTCCAAGGACCATGAGACACCTTTTGCTATCTACGTCGGCATGTCTGTGTTTGCTAAGACAGGAAAGAGGCAGCTCATCTACATGCTGCATGAAAATTGGGTCAGCATTTCATATGACAGAGTTCTACAATTATCAGCCCAGCTAGGAGAAGCAGTTGTATGCCAGTACATGGAAGATGGAGTGGTGTGTCCACCAATCTTGAGGAAGCAGTTATTCATGACTTTAGCAGTGGACAACATTAACCACAACCCCACTGTGACTACGGCCAAAACGTCCTTCCATGGGACCAGTGTGTCCATCTTCCAACATACAAGTCCTGAGCAGGCTGGTGAGGAGTGTGAGCCACTCAGACGGAATGCAACAATCTCCAATCCAGAAACCAGCTGTCCTGTCAACTGGAAATGGAAGCAGAAGGGAGAGGCATGGCAGATACGTTGGACGACTCTTCCCCCGATTGCGACATGCTGTCAGGAGCTGACCAAATGTTCCTGGAAGAAAGACTTCAACTGGAGATGCAAATGCTTTCGCTCTGGACTTTCCTGCACAGCACTTTGCAGCTGCATATGTGAACAGCAGTAAATGCACAAAGATGCACTGTCAGGAGAAGTCACAGGAACCAGTGCTAATAGTGAGTACTATTTTTAGTAAGTTCTTTTTTGGTTATATTTTTTTTACTAAAAGTGTTATTTTATGTGGATAAAATGTTACAATGGACTTAAAACTATAAAAAATCATCTGAGCATGCTTGAAAACATACATATCAACACCAAGATCACTCAGATTGACCAACTACATCAATTTCTATAAGAAATATCAACTTTTGAAGGTCAATATGGTGGCCATTTTGAAAATGGCCACCATCTTGGATTTTTAAATGGCCAATCAGGCAGACTTCACTAGTAACCATTAGAAAATTACCATGCCAAATTTGGTGCTTGTATCACCATTTGCATGATTCTCTTGAAAAATTGCATTTAGCTGCCCCACTACGATATACACACCTCCAACACACGCTCTCCAACATTTGTATATACAGTCATGCGCCGGTTAACGTCCTAGATACGTTCTTGGAAACGTGACGTTAACCGAAATGGACGCCCGGCCATCACATAAACTTTGTATTTATACTTGTGTATGTGGAGTGCTATATACGTACATATACACTTTTACTCTTAAATCACTACTGTAATGTGATACAGGTGATTAATTTTTATCTCTTGTGCAAAATACATGACGTTTATATTAAAATTATTCACTGTTTTACAAGGATTCCAGCAACGCCGGGCAGATGGGGGAGCGAGCGAGGGGACGTGGGGGGAGGGGAGGTAGTACCTTTGATAGTTGGCACAGGCCCAGGTCTAATGTGTGTATATCTATCAGTTCTTAAGTGACTAACTTCTCTCTTATAAAAAGCCAGTGAAATGACCTGGGTGAATATAATTAACATTGCTGGGATTCTTGTAACATACTGATTAATTTGAATATAAACATGCTGTAATTTGCACTAGACAAAACAATTTTAATACCGTAATCAAATTAGTACATGTGCACTCCAGCTTTGCACTAAGGTCATTTATTTCTGTATCATTTCTTTTAGTATGGTGTGTGCATGTAAATGAATGAAAATAAATGAAGAACTTTATGTAAATCTACCCAAAAACACAGTTGAAAAACTTTTTATAAAATGAACTACAGTACTGTACACTAATGTACAAAAAAATTTTTCTCTTGAGCAAAATATATGACATTTATATTCAAATTATTGGCTGTCTTGCAAGGATTCCAGCAATGCAAATTATAATCTCCTAACCTAAGTCTTGAGATATTATATAAGATAAAAACTGTAAGTCTAAATAAACCCCTGGCTGAGCAGATGGGGGAGGGAGGGAGGGACGGAGCCAGCCAGCCAGCGAAGGTTGGGGGGGTTGAGGTGATATGTTTGACAGTTTGAGGCGAAGGGCTCTTGTGTGTTTATTGACAGTCCTACTAAGCTTCTCTCATTTTAAAATGCCAGTGAAATGACCTAGGAAAATATAATTAACATTGCTGGGATTCTTGTATGATACTGATTTATTTGAATATAAACATGCTGTAATTCGCACTAGACATAACAATTTTAGTACCGTAATCAAATTAGTTCATGTGCACTCCAGCTCCAGCTTTGCACTACAGTCATTTATTTCTTTTACGTTTCTTTTAGTATGGTGTGTGCATGTAAATGGATGAAAATAAATGAAGAAATTTATGTAAATCTACCCAAAAATGCAGTTGAAAAACTTTTTATAAAATGTACTACAGTATTGTACACTAATCTACTACATTTTTTATATCTTGAGCAAAATATAAGACGCTTATATTTAAATTAATCTCTGTCTTGCAAGGATTTCAGCGATGCAAATTATATTATCCTAACCTTAGTCTGAGATATTATATAAAATAAACATAAAGAAATCACCAATCTTTTGTCTGGGAACACAAGGAGGGGAGCGTGGGAAGAGGAGGGGGGGGGGGTGAGGTGACAGAGTGTCTGGTGTTTGTTTATTTATTTGAGATAAGATTTGACAGTTGGCGCTGAAGGCCTGCTTTTTATTTATCATTACTTCAGAGTGACTAAGCTTTTCTCATAACTTGCCACCCAAACGACCTGGGTGAATATATCTTACTTCGCTGGGATTCTTGGAAGATAGTGATTTATTTGAATACCTGTATAAACAATCTATACTGTATTTGCAATAGACATAACAATTTTAGTACCGTAATCATTTAGTACATGTACAATACAGGTTTGCACTTAGGTCCATTGTTAACCAAGGGACCACTGTAAACTTTTTATTTCGTAAGTAAGGAAATCAAATTAAAAGTAATGTACTGTACACTACAATAGACAAAAAAGAGAAACAGTAACATAGGCATTTCTTATATCTATCAAAACATATTATCGATATATAGTTACTATACTGTATCATTATATGCCTGGCAGCACAATCTATAAGAATACGCGATGCACACATGACGCAAAAGTGACTGTGCCTGCTCTTGGGCCATTTAGGTTCGCTACGTCCCATTATTTGAATGTTTTTTTTGTTTTTTTTCAATTTCAATTGTTTATTCCTTGATAGAGGAAACGGGATCCTAGTGCTTTCACTTGGTACCCCTGTACCATAACACCAAAAGCAACTGGCCAGTGTCACAAGTATATACAGTACAGTCATCCCTTGGTTATCGCGCCTAATTGGGACCCCGCCGAGTGCGTGATAAGGACAAACGCGATAACGAAAGTACAGAATCTATGAGGTTTATTCTAATTGGCTCCAGGCACCCAAAACCCAATCCCAAGTTTCTCATTTTACGACCATTTAGACCCACTAAATATATATATAATGTTATGGTAAATATCATAAACACACATAGGCATGGCTAGGTTTATTACAAAGTGATGAAAAGGGTACGCTTAATACTGTAGTCCACAAAACGTGTAGCTATGCTTTTTTTATTTGGTCCCCCGTCATACGAGTCCGTTTTCTCTCACATCAGGACGCCTATGTCCTCCGTTTTCTCTCTTAATCATCGAGTGCACCAGATACTTCGATATTCCTTAGTAATGCCACAGAATTTGAAATTGCAACCCCTATTTGTTGAGGCAACTAGATATGTCTGATTACAGCAAATGTGTTATTGTCAATTTGTAGGTGAAAGATTTTATCCTCAACAAATGTAGGTTAATATTACACCTGTAGGCAAATGCTTAAAAAAAGCCTAAGGAAGGAAGCATATTGCTGTAACACATATTATCTGGCCAGTATGGGGAGGATCATCGTGTCTCCATCAGGGGGTCGTGGAGTGATGGTCCAGCAGGCGTTACGGAAGTGTTTTTTTTTTTTTTTTTTTTTGTTTGGTGGGGGGTGGGGCACGGACGTATATGTGATTGGACGTTGTTCAGTCGGACGTTAACCGGCACATGACTCTATATATATATATATATATATATATATATATATATATATATATATATATATATATATATATATATATATATGTGTATATATATATATGTGTATATATATGTATATATATATGTAACCGGTCGGAATTTACTGGACTTTAATTTCTCACTTGACTTGGGGTTTATTTAAAATTAATAGATGGTAATGGCAGTGGAAGCGCCCCTCTGAGAAAAATCCCGAACCAGCACAAGAACACTTACTCTACTAACAAATAAATTGTCCGTGACCCGTGGAAGGATAGCGTCTGTGACTGGGATGAATGAGACACACTGTTAAATTTAGACACTTATATTCCCTCCAACACTACAAACACAATCAAATAATGGTACACCAATATGCGCACCTCTTAACTTGAACTTAAACACTACTCTGGGGAATAAAAGTTATACAGGATCTAGAAATTATTAGAAACTCAGGCAACAATAAATTTGGAGTATTAAGAAATGTTGCTTGCACCATGAACAGGCCTTAAGGGCACTCAACAAAATTATATCAGTCACTGAGGAAATGGTAATAAAAATGAGAAATTAAATACTCTACAATGAATAGGCCTTAAGGGCACTCAACAAAATTATATCAGTCACTGAGGAAATGGTAATAAAAATAAGAAATTAAATACTCTACAATGAATAGGCCTTAAGGGCACTCAACAAAATTATAGCACCCCAACAGATGCACACTTCCTAACCTAACCTAACCACTACTCTGGGGAACAAGGTTATACCTGAGATCAGAATTAAGAAGAACAATCAGAGGCATTAAAAGAATCAAATAACAGTATCACTCTGGTTCCACTTGATGGCACAAACATTCAAAACAATATTATCAAACTTATCTAGAAACTATTAAACTACACCCGTAATAAGGGAGGGAAACTGTTCCTTCAGGTATCTCCTAGAGACCTAGACTCACGGTCTCAGTGTGTGACCATTAGTCTACTCAGATAGCCTCAGTGTACTCCCAGTGCGTCCATAAAGCGGACGGGAGTGAGCCAATCAGACCTTGTACAGTTGAGAGAAGCTTTAGCGTCCCGTTAGCAAGAGGGTTTCACTAGCAGCTCGGGACATGTGGTGATGTGCCCGGAGTGGTAAGAACTGAACACCCACTGCTGGTCCCGTGTCGTTTAGTTGTCGGGAGCACTCGTTCACTCAAGAGATCCTTTGCTACCCCGCTAAACAGTGACAGGCCTACTTTGATCGGTCCAATGGCGACAATCGCCACCCTCAATCATCAACGGCAGTCTCAAACGGCAGTCAATCTCTCGCAGTCAACTCCGGTCAACTCCAGTCAAGTGGGCTCTGACGGAAACCCTGAAATGAACTCACTGTTAGCTCTAGTTTACTTTATCACTGGCCTATCTAACCCTGTCTGAGATCGAATGAGACTTACTTGTTATACTGCAATAATGCAACACAGGTGACTAGGCCACGTGACTATTTCTGGGACAGACGCGCAGGGACGTCTTGTTTGTGTGAGTGCTCTCCGGGACTGGGGGAGAGGCATCGTCGCGTCCTCTCAAGGCGTGAGCTTAGGTCTACGTGACATTTTTTCCACCTAACTAATAACTCCTTGGGACACCCGTAACATTATTCAGACTGCTAAACGATCTATAATAATTTAAAATTCAATAATAGTCCCTTACTTCATGAATCGCATCATTATTAAATCGGTAAACTACATTTAATATCATATAGGCCTAGTTCCACCATCTCTCGCTATGAGCAGGGAGCGCTCTCTCCCCTCCCATGACCTTGAACGCTCAGTGTTGCCAATGGCGGGGCATTCGAAATCACTCTGAAATTTCTGAATATTACAATCGACCCCCCTAAAAAAGACAGCACTGTCCTCATGTGCTGAGAAAACATACATACGACCCCCCTAAAATTTGTTCTAAGAAACTGCATCTTACCCCTTTTGCTAAACGCAGCATTCCCGTCTTCTCTTCTCTCCTTTTCTCTCCCGCTAACACTCGACCCCCCTAAAAGAAAACAGCACTGCCCTCATGTGCTGAGAGAACAACTTAGAACCCACCTTCAACTCTGTACTATTCCACTCGCAGCAAGCAACTCCATTTCTTCCTAGCCCAACTCATAACCAACCAGAACATCACGCTCCCCTTTTGCCTGGCCCTTAACTAGACAACCAATGTCAAAATTAATACCAGCCCAAAACAAACATGCTCTCCTTTGCCTGGCCCTTGAACTAAGAGGAACCAGTGTCAAAACAATACTCAGTCCAAAACAAACATGCTCTCCTTTTGCCTGGCCCTTGAACTAAGAGGAACCAGTGTCAAAACAATACTCAGTCCAAAACAAACATGCTCTCCCTTTGCCTGGCCCTTGAACTAAGAGGAACCAGTGTCAAAGCAATACACAGTCCAAAACAAACATGCTCTCCTTTTGCCTGGCCCTTGAGCTAAGAGGAACCAGTGTCAAAAAAATACTCAGTCCACGTCTCCGAACCTCATGCCGGCAGACCAACCCTCTGACAATGTACCAGTCCATATTAGTGAGGCCATGGACATGACAACCGTACTCTCAATCCCGCTCATGACAGCAACTCAATCCCGCTCATGACAGCAACCACTACTCAATGCACATCTCTGACCTAACCATCTCTCCAATCCCCCCTGCCCTACTCACAACTCCTCCAACTCACCCTCGACAACCTGCCCCTTCTCATTACCCTGCAACCTAAACTGTAATTTGTTGGCTTCGTCTTTCAGTTGCAGGCTCGATCGACCTCTCTGAACTACTTCTCTTCATCTTGCTCATCTGGAGTGGGGGCTCCTCGTCTTCCTCCTCAGATTCATCCATCGCTGGGTCTCCCGGATGCCTTAGGGTTGGAGCAGCCTTCAAGTTGCTCCAGTTTTCCACTCTCGCTTCCAGGTCTTCTTCCCCACTGGGCTCAATGCGATATAAACCAGGCCTTGGATTTAGGACCTCAACAATGTGCCATCTCGTATCAAACAAATGGTTTTCCAGCTTACACCGGCCTATTTTTACATTGTTCCTCAGCAAAACCTCCTGGCCCACTTCCCAGCTACTGTCGTGGGCTTTCTCTTCTCTTTTTCTTCTATTTATTTCCTTACGTCTCCGAACATTGATCTCCCCTGCTTCCTGCAATCTTCGTTGCCGGTCTCTAATCACCATCACCCACTCATCTACCGGCTCTGGGTCTACTTCCGGCCTAAGGTCAAACGGCAGGTTTGGTTCTCTCCCGTAAAACAACAGGAATGGGGAAAACCCTGTCGTGGCATACGGAGTCGCGTTGTATTGTGACACCACTGCCGGCAGATGCTCTGGCCACCTATTCTTTTCCTCTGCCTCGAGGGTGGCCAGCAGACCATGCAGGGTTCGATTGAACCGTTCCACCATGCCATTTCCCTGTGGGTGATATGCTGACGTCTTTATTTTCTTCACCCCAAAGGTGGCACAAGTTTGTCGGACCAATGCACTGCCAAAATTCCTTCCCTGATCGGTCAACAGTCGCTCAGGTGCACCCACTGCCAGGAAGATTCGATTGACCAGGATCTTTGCAATCGTCGAGGCTTTCTGGTCTTTGGTGGGAAAGGCCCAAGTGTAACGACTGTATATGTTAACCATTACCAGGACGTTCTCCAATCCTTGCCGCTTGTCCAGCAAGGTGAAATCTGCGGCCAGTGTCTCTAATGGTTTGGCAGCTTCAATCGTCCCTACATGCAGTTGGGGTTTCGGCACTTCATCTTTTGCTACTCCACACCTCTCGCAGCTGGCTATGTAGTCTCGCACTGTTTCTCCCATGCCTGACCAGAACCCTCGCTCCTGCACCAGCGACAGGGTGCGATCTCGCCCCTGATGGCCAAACTCGTCGTGGCAGGCTCTAGTCAAAGCCTCCTGCAAGTTTGGAGTTAACACTGGCACCTCCCTCCATAGATTCTTCCCTTCGGGTCTTCTATGCCAAACAACATCTTCTCTTACTATCAGGGATTTCCTAGCTCGGTACATCTTGCGGAAATCATCATTTTGGAGCTCTACCTGTACCTCATCCTCCGGCAATTCTCCCACCAACCATCTTCGCAGTTTTGTCATATAGTCCATGCCTTCTTGCTCCTTACGCAGCCCATCCATCGTCCACAGTTCCCTCCTTCCTGCCCCGTTCTCCTCTAGTACATGTATCGCTGTATACTCTTCTTCACTATCTTCCTCCTGTTCTGCCGGGATTCTAGATAGAGTATCCGCCACAATGTTGTTCTTCCCCGGCTTGTACTCTATAGTAAAGTTAAACTGCTCGAGATCCGCATTCCACCTACTTTCCACGGCACCTAGTTTAGCCTTCTCCCGGTGACTGAGTGGGTTGTTATCTGTATAGACTGTGAAATGTTTCCCTGCCAAATAATCCCTGAATTTATCCACTACTGCCCATTTGAGTGCTAACATCTCTAACTTACGAGAACTATAGTTGTTCATGTTACGTTCTGATTTCCTCAGGCCCCGACTCGCATAGCACACCGGATGCAGCCTGCCATCCTTCCGCTGGGACAGCACCGCACCTAGCCCACGAAAACTTGCATCTGTTTCTAATATAAACTCCTGAGTGAAATCTGGGCAAGCCAACACTGGTGTCTGCGTCACCTTGTCTTTCAGTTTCTCAAAAGCCTGTTGCTGTTCCTCTCTCCATTCACTATCTACCCAATCCTTAGATTTCCCATGCATCAACGCATGCAGTGGAGCAGCTATTTGGGCAAACCCTTCAACAAATTTCCTGTAAAATGATGTGAACCCTACAAAAGACCGCACATCTTTCACCGTCTGAGGGACTGGCCAATCTCTTATTACCCTAATCTTCTCAGGATCAGCTGTGATGCCTTCAGCTCACACCTGATATCCTAAATAACTTACTTTTGAAGCCATTATTTCACACTTTTTAGGTTTAAATCTTAAGTTATTCTCCCTCATCCTGCAAAATAATTCCCTCAATCTGACTATGTGTTGATCTATTGTACTTGAAAACACCATCACATCATCAAGGTATACAAGCAACGAGGAGAAGATCTTATCCCCTAAAATCCGCTCCATGTATCTCTGAAAGGTTCCCGGACTTTTTGACAATCCCATAGGCAGTCGCCTGTACTCAACGTGTCCGAAGCTTGTGCTGAAGGCAGTCTTTGGACGGTCTGAAGGTTTTACTTCTATCTGGTGATATCCCGCCGCCAGATCAAACGTTGAGAAAAACTGGGCCCCCGTCAGAGATTCTAGAGTTTCATTTATCCTAGGCAGAGGAAACGCATCGCGTACCGTGACCTTATTTAAGTCACGATAGTCAATGCACAACCTCAGCGTCCCGTCCTTTTTCCTCACTACTACAATAGCGGCAGAGTACGGACTCTCACTATGCTGAATTACTCCCTGATCTAACAGCTGGCTAATGTGCTGCTTCACCTCTGGTACCTGGTTTGGAGGGATCCTCCGATATGGCACCCTAACTGGCCTGTCTGTGGTCACTGGGATCTCATGCTGAACCCCAATAGCCTTTCCTATGGGCTGGCCCTCTTCAAAAATATCACTAAACTCTTCTATTAAACACCTAACTGCACTCTCTTGTCCCTCATTCATTTCCTCCGTGTGCACTTTGACCTCCGTACGGGCATCCGGTTGCACTGTCCTCACATACACCTCTTCACTGATGTCTTCCTCGACTTCCGTCCCCGAAGCCACTTTCCCAATCCGCCAATTGCCCCTCAAGCTCGTACGACTATCAGACAGATTTGCCACCAACACCTGGGTCATGCCTCTCACCATTCTTACAGCTGTCGGCAACACTATCACACCCTCAGGCATCCAACCTTCATCCTCTATTGTTAGAGGTTCAATCACTACTTCTTTGTTAGCTACCTGGCTTAATGAGGGAACACATACTGACAGCAACCGAGTACTCCGGGGAGGAATGGTTGGTCTTTTCTTCCTCTCTGTCATACAATACCCCAGGCTGATGGCCTCTATTGCACATAACTGCCTAACCTCATGCAAGCAATTTTCCCACTGAGCGGTGCTCCTGGCTTCCCTGCACAAGTGATACATGTGCGGCCAGATCTCCGCAACCTCCCCCAGCACATTCATCCCCAACAACCCGACATGAGATTGCCCCTTACCCTGGGTCTCAATCCCTGGACAAACCAACATCCCCACATACGACCATAGTGACCCGAATACACCCCACACACGGCACTGGAAACCCTGAACTGAACTCACTGTTAGCTCTAGTTTACTTTATCACTGCCCTATCTAACCCTGTCTGAGATCGAATGAGACTTACTTGTTATACTGCAATAATGCAACACAGGTGACTAGGCCACGTGACTATTTCTGGGACAGATGCGCAGGGACGTCTTGTTTGTGTGAGTGCTCTCCGGGACTGGGGGAGAGGCAGCGTCGCGTCCTCTCAAGGCGTGAGCTTAGGTCTACGTGACATATTTTCCGCCTAACTAATAACTCCTTGGGACACCCGTAACATTATTCAGACTGCTAAACGATCTATAATAATTTAAAATTCAATAATAGTCCCTTACTTCATGAATCGCATCATTATTAAATCGGTAAACTACATTTAATATCATTTAGGCCGAGTTCCACCATCTCTCGCTATGAGCAGGGAGCGCTCTCTCCCCTCCCATGACCTTGAACGCTCAGTGTTGCCAATGGCGGGGCATTCGAAATCACTCTGAAATTTCTGAATATATATATATATATATATATATATATATATATATATATATATATATATATATATATATATATATATATATATATATATACTTACATACATACAGCTAGACCCCGACTTACGTCGGGGGTAGGGACCCAAATCCAGGTCGTAAGTCCGAATGGTCGTAAATCCGACATAGATAAAAAAAAATTAAATTTTTTTTTTTAATAAAAAATCTACAATGAAATACAGTACAGTAAAAGTAATAAATAATGAGGAATGGATACAATACAGTGAATGTAATAAATAATGAGGAATGGATACAGTGTGACTGAGCACCTACCTTTAATGTAGTCAGCTGAATGCCCATGGAGCCCCCATAATTTTCTAATTATACATGGAGACTACATTAACTGGAAACGTTTCGGTATACAAAATGCGTGCGTCATTTGAAGAAAGAAAAAAAATTAAATTGAAAAAAAAAATGGTCACAACTTCGGTGGTCGTAAGTCCAAGCACCTAGATCACGCGCACCTACAGTGATTTACTTGCATATATACCCGGGTATAGCACGAGTTCTTAAGACCAAATTTTTTGGCAAAAAGTTGGGGGTCGACCTCTATACGGGTAATAGGTTCGTTAGGTTGAAAAATATTTACCAGTATCTACCAGTAAACAATGGAAACAACGCACCAACTCACCACCCGCTGTGAGTGTCGGTACAGTTGCCAGGGCAGATCTCTTGCATCATCATAGCAAGCCCAAAGTAGCCAAATGCATGGTATGGTATGCAAAGGAGTGTGTAAAACATAAAGTAATCAATTTTAAAACATTATTTATAAATACATAAATTTTTGTGAATTAAATTTGAAACATCGATCTTTGTTAATTCAATTTGAAACAAAAGAAAAATACGATACCTTATTTATAAATATTTTCATTAAAATATTACATCACAAGTATATTTTTCCTTAACTGTGCCTGAATGAATATATTCTCAGAAATAAATATGGAAATGTAATATTTTTGCTGAAATGACGTATGTATTACAGTGGAAAGTGGGATAAAATTGTGACGAAAACAATGACTCACTTTCTTTCGTCGTTCAAAAGATTTTACCATAATCGCTTTTCGAATGGTTTTCAGTTAAAAAACTGTTGTATTACAATAATATTCTATCCTAATTGACTTGAATAAATACTACGATACCATATTTCTGAATATTTTCATTAAAATCCATCAAAATCATTTTCCTTGTCATCATCTGCAGCACCAAACAGCTCCTCCCAGTTCTCTCCTTGAACAGCATCGTCATATGGATCAACACCATCATCAGCCATAGGATCATCAATATCTTCATCCTCATTCACGCTCTCATTAGCCTCATAATCCCACAACAAGTCGTCTTCTGTTCCATCAAGAGCATTCGAAATCCCACATTTCTTAAAAGATTTCACCACAATTTCTGGTGTGATTGCATCCCAGGCCTCTACAATCCATTCACATAATGTTGCTCGTGATGGAGCTTGGATGTTGCCTCCCTTTGTGTATGTCTTATCGCCTTCTATCATCCAGTTGTTCCACTTCACTCTTACCGCATCTTTAAATGGTTTGTTTATGGAAACATCCAGTGGTTGGACAAGACTTGTTAATCCACCAGGAATCACAGCTGTATCAGTGTTTTCCTTCCTAATCCCAGCAGTAACACTGTCAACAAGATGTGACCGAAACATATCCCACACAAGAAGACTTTTTTCTTTGCGCAGTCCCCCTGGTGTACAGTTCCAGACTTTTTTAAGCCATATTTGTATGCCGCCTTCATCCATCCATCCTTTCTCGTGCACATGGATGATTAAAAAAATACTGTCTGACTTGCAACACTGTTGGTAGGGTCAGGTGGTTCTAACGGCACCTGCCAGGACCCGGTAATCAAATTTATAACAGTGTCTAACCTCAGTTACTGTAGTTTATCTGATGTAGGCAATATGAAGTAAAAAATACCAGTTAAAGTGAGAATTGGAAGAGAATAAACAAGAAAGATGTCGTTGGGCTATTTTTGGTAGGGCTGAGGGAGAGAGTACCAGCTGTTTGGTCTTTTTTGGCGGGAGAGTCACCCAAATAACCGTAGTACTGGTATTTGTTTGGTGTGTTTTGTATTTTTAAAAATGAATACTTGTAAATTAAAAGTACCGTAACATTGTATTACATACAAACTAGTCATATTTCTGGAAAATAAGAAACAAGAAAATAAGAATATACCGGTAAACACAATTTCAACGTACGCTAAAATTAAAAGCTGCTTAAGAAGGGCCCATGCAAACACAAAGCCTCCGCGACCAGGGCTCTGCCTTATCAGCTAGACGGTACACGTGCTTTTCGAATCGTTTTCAGTTAAAAAACTGTTACATCACATGTGAATTAGGATAGAATATTATTGTAATACAACAGTTTTTAACTGAAAACCATTCGAAAAGCGATTACGGTAACATTTTTTCAACGAAAGAAAGCGAAAGTCATTGTTTTTGTCACGATTTTATCCCACTTTCCACTATAACACGTACGTCATTTCAGCAAAAATATTACATTCCATATTCTCAGAAATAAATAGTAGCTTTGCTGAAACGTGATGTATTTCAATGTAAATTAGGATAAACTACATGACGAAAACAAAAGACTTTACCAAACCTTCCGATGTTCAAGATATGTTACTCGTTTTTTTAATAGTTTTCGGTTAAAATACTGTTATATTAGTGATATTCTATTCATACTGTGGTTGATATAATACATTCACGGAAATGTAATATTTTTTGCTGAAATGACGTACCTATTACAGTGGAAAGTGAGATAAAATTGTGACGAAAACAATGACTTTTGCTTTCTTTCGTTCAAAATATGTTACCGTAATCGCTTTTTGAATGGTTTTCAGTTAAAAAACTATTGTATTACAATAATATTCCCTCCTAATTGACTTGAATAAATACTTGAATGGAAATATACAATATTTTTGTTGAAACTACCCGCATTTCATTGTAAAGTGTCGTAATAATAAATGGTAAACAAGTTTATAGGACGTAGAGTGTTTTTCTGAAGGTTTTGTTGTTCCTTTACCCTCAAAAACTTGAGTTGATCTATAAACGAGGAATATCATAAATTAACGATTTCTTGGTCAAAAAATCAGGGTCGACCTACATACGAAGGGGGGTTATATATATATATATATATATATATATATATATATATATATATATATATATATATATATATATATATATATATATATATATATATATACTGTATGCTGATAACCACAAGGAAAGAAGAAAACACGAAGTTCCCAAGCGCTTTCGTGTAATTCACATCTTCAGGGGTGAGTACAGACTAGAGAGAGAAATACAAATCAAGGTGTATATATACAGAGGAGGGTGAGACCAGGTCCACAATGGTCAGGTATTAGGTAATGACCCTACTAATCTTTAAATAGCACACAACGGTTGGTGGTCAGGTCAGATGGTCAGGTGACCCGGCCTTCTCACCTGGTTATAAATCTTCTTAATTATAAAATTGTCCAGCTTGTACATGCCGTTACTCAAATTCCTGTTGAATGCTTCTGTATGTTTAATAAGACTAGATTCTATGATGTTCCTACTATCAATTGAATTACATGGTAATATTGAGGAGGCATTATCCCAGTCAATGCAATGCTTGTTATCCCTCAAATGAACAAGCAGAGCATTGGATTCCTGGCCTGTCCTAACACTATATTTATGTTGTTTAATTCTAGTTGCAAGATCTTTACCTGTCTGGCCTAAGTAAAACATATTACATTCCTTGCAAGGAACTTTATAAATGCAACCAATTTCGCAGGAAGCGTCCGAGCGCATCAATGATAGCATTTGTTTGCCGCCATGTTGATGACAAAGTTGTCCTCTCCCCCTCACTCTCACACACGCTCCGTGGAATACAGCGCTGCGCCCACGTGTGAGATTTTCGCCTCCATATCCAGTGGTTGTGAGGGTCGGTGATCAATATTAGCTTACGCATTTTTGCCTGTGGGGGCTAGGGGAGGTGGTAGAGGGAGTGATTTGCTACCTGAACACCCAGGAACTTTTAAAGTGATTTGAGAAAAAAGACCCCAAAGCCACAAGAAGCGTGCCTACTCGGTCAAGGATGAAGAACAGATTGTTGAGCTTATTGAAAGTGGTGCACAGAACATTGATATTGTGAGGAAATTGAACTGTCCTGAGTCTACAGTGTGAAATATTAATAGGAACTTAGAGGAGACCAAGAAGAGTATTGCGCTGGCTAAGAAATATTTCGGTAGTGATCAAAACGCAAGGCGAGCTATGAATGATAAAAGTGTTAGAAACAGGTTGTTAGTGATAACAGCATTTTCTTGTGAAATGGTTAGCTTGTAGAATGAAAGACAGTGCAAGTGTTAGCGGCCCTCACATACGAAACAATCATCACACCAAGCACCTCAAAAAGTCCCCCAAGCTAAGTATTATTACTCAAACTCTTTATTTTGATGATTGAATAACAATTCTTTTTATTTCAGTGAACAAAAAGTGTTAGGCAGGGCTTCAAAGGGGAAAAAATGGGTGAAGTTCTTGGGGCGGCAGCACCAATAAACCCTCTTTACATGAATTTTAATGTCACACAAATAATGTTTTCGTTAATAACAACATTTTTCAGGCACCTATTTGACGTTATTGGTGAAAGCCTACTGTGTGTGTGTGTGTGTGTGTGTGTGTGTGTGTGTGTGTGATATATATCAGCCTCTTATGGTTTATGTTTTATCATGGTTAATATAAAATATTAAACACGTTAGAAAAATACAATGTATACAATAAGTATTAATTTGACATAAAAATTACATGACAAGTCGAATAATAAGGCAATTTTTTCACCCAGACCTCTCTACTAGGAGGAGGGTAGGTGGCGGGTAAGCTTAGCCATTGCCAAATTTACCAGTTTTTTGTTGAAAAAAAGTGCCAAATCGACCACCTCACCTGGGAGGCGATTAGTCCACACCGTAACATTTGGAGGATCACCACACAAGAAGGTGTAAAATTTTTTAGTTAGGCTGACTGCATACCATGGCAGACAAGTGCCAGCACCATAAAGATGCTGCCTCCACCCCCTACTGCACTAGATGTAGCCCTCCACACATGCAACATCTGTGGATGACACTGCCGGTCCCATATCAGTCTCTCTTAGTTACCTCAGAGCTCACCAATGAAGGTGACATCCCTAATAACCCATATCATTATCTTATTGACGGATGATCGTCATACTTGATTCCGAGTGACAGGAAAGAAGTTGTAGAAGGTGGGTGTTTGTGGGGGATTTTTGGGTGTGTGTGTGTGGTGTTGGAGGGTGTCTGTCGCTGTGTGGGTGGTGTTGGAGGGAGGCTAGGGCCGGTGGGAGGCAAACGTTTTTGGGGGGTGAGGGGAAGGGTTGCCCGGTCAGTTTTCTCTCCACTGGCTTCCTTCATTCAAGCATCTGCTAATTGTGGTAGCGAGATGAATTTGATACCATAATGATCCTTAATAAATTCTCAATGAGATGTTTTCAATAAGATATCCTGAACCAAATTATTTCAATATGATATAATGATGGGAATTCCTTTCTTTTATAAAAGAATGCAAGAAATGTTGATACTGAAGTCAATAAAATCAGTTCTAATTAAGTTAGACACACCATTTTCTACCCAAATAATCCTGAATATTTTATCTAAAAGTGTACAGGTGCTCCTCTACCTATGAACGAGTTACGTTCCTGAGGCTTGTTTGTAAGTCCAACTTTACTCATGTAGATACCAAACATATTGTAAAAAATGAAAAGATTATGGATATTTAGTATAGCTATAACCCCTCAATACAACCTTAAAACCTGGCTCACTCTTCTCCTCTTAGGTAATCTTTGTTCTATCTGGAATTTTCTTCAAAATAATCCTGTCTCATCCACATTAAACACCTGTTCTGGCAGGTAACCCCTCCTCCCCCAGTGATGATGTTTGTATCTGAAAGTTTGTAAGTTGAACATTCTGAAGTAGAGCAGCACCTGTACTTAAATAAATTTATTTAAAAAAACAAAAGATCTATATGGTACAGGCATGAAAGGAAGTTAGGTAAGGTTAGGTAGGTTTCTTTGAGTGGGTAGGTCAGGTTCTACAAGTATTATGTTCTGTGCATTGTTGTATTGCTTTGAATACTATCACCCAAAGAACTTCTGTGGAAAAAAGTACGAAATTGAACAACTCCTTCTGGTGGTAATGCTGTTCTCAGACAGTACCCAATATTTAATGTTGGCCACCTGTCTGGTAAGGTTACTGAGGGATGAAACTCTACATGTTTTTCTATAATATCTAATTTCATCTTCCATGTTACCACCATTATACAAAATTAATTTTGCCTCCGTGACTTAATTTTAAGCTTTTATAAGTGTGCTTATTTGTAAGGTATGTTTCCATGGAGCTGTGTATTATGTATTTCTGAAATTTATGGAAAGACTGAAATTTCAATATAATCAAATGTTTACTCTATATTCATATATGAAGTAGCTGATGTTTCTTTTTTACGATGATGAAATAGTAAAACAGATATAAAAAATATAAGTTTTTGGGGGAAAAGTCATCAGTGGATAATGTTTTAATCTGCAGCGAGTGTTTGAGCTGGGACCCCACCTTTATATTGGTCTGCCTGGGTTGGCTACTGACACCCAAACCGTTTACCAAAGGCTTCAATTTCGAATCAAGATGTATGAAATGAGGTGAGTAAATTAGATTTATTACACTTGTCTCTTGAAATGTTTATTTTATAACTTGGTGCCAGTTCAGAGTGGCCCATGAATGTGCACACCTTAGTGCTTCAGGGTTCCCCAATAAACGCTTGGACTTTGGTGACTGGTAGTAATCCAGAAATGATTCATCCCACAGGACCACTCACTCACAGTGTGAGATTACAGTGAAACCTCGCTTTACACGGTCAATTGAACCCACGGAGGCCCGCGTAAAGCGGGAAACGCGTAAAGTGAACAACAGAAAATATGGGATTAATTAAAATAGAGACTGGGCCGACCCCCCAAACTCCACTCTTTCAGACACAATACCTACGTTGTAGTAAAAATTACTTCTTAATTTTATGATGGTATGCACACACAATTAATAATTAAGAGAAATATCAATAATATTAGGTTTTTTAACACTTACATTAGTAGGAAAGATGGCTGGGCACACGGGGATGGGGGGTTGGTTCCGAGGCAGAGGGCAGATTATTGGCCCTCACCTGTATCACTTGTATCAATTGTATCACTATTCACCACAGAGGCTTGCAGGGCCTCTTTGTCAAACCCCTCAAAGTCCATATATGTCCATATCCTCACTATCACTGACTTGGGCCGGCTGTGGTGGGTGGCGGTTGAAGAACTCGGTAATGTTTTTTGATGACTGGGCGAGCTTGTGCGCACCCTGTCCGCGCCGCTCTCCGAGTAAAAGAGTACATGCACCACGTAAAGTGAGCATTCCGAGTCTGGCAGTGTACCGCGTAAATGTGGAAACGCGTAAAAAAAAATGCGTGAAGCGGGGTAATACTGTATAGTGAATGGCTGTTAGCCTTGAGCTGGCAGAGTTACAAGTTATGGTGTCAACCATTTCATTCTTTCTACTGCACAATTATTTTTATCATACAGTACTGTACCGTAGAGTATAATAAACTACAGTAGTTTCACAGTAACAACCCCTCACTTTACTTATTAAACTCCCAGAGAAAAATCATGTCTAAAGGGTTTGATGCTGTAAAATTAGGATTTCTTTCCCCCATGCAGTTATTGGTGTTGTTTAAATGTTTATTTTATATTTTGTATTTGTATTTATTAATTTTTGTTTTAATAAATTTGAAATTGTTTATGCATGTTGTATTGTGTATCTACTCATTTCTTAGAGAACTTGTGGTATCCTTACTTCATGTGGCACCTATTTGAGTGCAAAGAATTTGCTCTGGTAGCTCAGAACTTTATGTAGACAAAGGGGGGAGTATGTAAAGTGAGTACCTGTGTCTCATTTTACACACAGCAAATTCCTGGAAATTTGTCTCAACCTTCTGTTTTGATCGCTGTCTTCTGATTCATGTGTTGCTTCACGATAGCAACAAATTAAAATGTTGGTTTATTATAATATGGGTGTTCAAGATCAAACTCTTGAATACAGGTACACTACCGATTTTTCGGCACCCTTAGTTCCAAAGCCTTGCCGGATTATCCGTTTTGCCGGACCAACCAAGGTTAGCTAATAATAATTCAACAATACACCTCTGACCCACTAATTATACACCTTTTGTGTCTCTAAAGCACCATGGACTGCTAGAAACTTAAATTAAACGAATATTAAATGGAAATTAAATGTGAAATGGCCATAATTTTGAGCAACATTACTGTGCATACTTTGTTCTCAGATTTATACTGTACTACACTCGACTAAAAATTTTATCTCTTGTGCAAACTAAGTGATGTTTATACTCAAATTAATCACCATATTACAAGGATTCCAGCAATGCAATTTATATTCTGCTAAGTCTAGTCAGCTACATTTTATAAGATAAAAACTTTAAGCCTAAACTGCCTTCACCCTGGCTGTGAGGAAGGGTGAAGGGGGGGGGGGAGGGTTTGAGGTGTTGACAGCTGTCAGGGAGGGGAGATAACAAAAGTTATCAAAACAGAAGGAGTTTTAGTTTTTTGCTTATAAAATGTCACTGATTTGACTTGGCAGTATATAATTTGCATTGCTGTAATTCTTGTAAGATAGTGATTAATTTGAGTATAAACATCACATAGTTTGCACTAAATGTAGATATATGAGACGAATATGCTGTAATATGTAACTGTACTATTTACCATTATTGATTCAGGTCTCTGTATTATATGTTATAATGATACCCTCTTTTGTCACTGAGTGTAGTTCAGACTTTGAGCACATGCGCGCTGTACGCGCATGCGCAGATAGAGATACCCAGAGAGAGATTCCACGACAGGACGCTGTTTACCCTGTCTTAACTCCTTTTGTGTGTTTGTCCCAGAAATAGAACTTACGAACTTGACACCAGTGTGTTTCCTTTACCCCTGATTGGAAGCATCATCTGAGTCTCCCACATGGCGCAGTGATTAGCTGGGACATCACATTATTCAGAATTGGAGTGGACGCAGAATCTCTCTCGGAGCCGCCATCTTGTCAACTCCTCCTGCCCAGTGAATATCGGTGCGTACCTCTCAAGATATTCCTGGATTTACAGTGCAGTGTTGTGAAGTGCTTTTTCAGTGTTGTGTGTGCCCTTTAGTGTCTGTAAAGTGTTTCCCCATGTTCCTGCACTTTTTACAAAAGAGGGAAGCCCATTTAAGACCTAGGGGAGAGCTCAAGTTTTGACATCCTTCCCCGCTCATGACTCGGCTGGAACTGGCGTGAGGGAGCGAGAGGAGTTGCTATACCGCCAGCCACCCGCTCTCTGGCCAGCCTGCTCCGAGTACACGCATGAACGAACGCACACACACACACACTCACAGACGCTCGCAGATATCTTCAATTTAAAGACAGTCGCTTTTCTGCTCACTTATTAATTACAGTAATTGTGAGAGAAATAAACCAGGCCTTATGGAAGATCAAGAATTTATCGGGTTTTCTCCAGATACCCAACAAGCCCAACATCAGACTGATGTTGGTGCAGTAAGTGGACTCCAAGTGGAGCGGGAAGTGGATCAAGCGGCCCCACCCACCCTTAGCCCCCACTCCACACGTCCGCAACCTGCCACAGGCGGCGACTTCCTTCGTTTAATTCAGTTTTTGGAAGAAAACCGACGACAAGACGACATCAGGAGGCAACAGGAAGAGGATCACAGGCGTCAACAAGAAAATGACAGATTCAGTGCCATGATCGAGTTGTTGACACCTGTGAACCTTCGAGCAGCTGCCACACCTGCCCCCTCGTCCACAGGCGCGCCCGAAGGGTCCTCTCCAACTTCTTTGCCCCCCCCACAGAAAGCACTCGCTCAGAGTCCACCGCCACTCCAAGCTGATGCCTCGTTCCAGGTATTCCGTGAATGGCGTCGGAGATGGGACGATTATTCGATGATGGTCGACTTATCGAGGTTGCCTAGGGAGAAACAGCTGATCCAGATGAGGATGTGTCTCACCCTAGAGACACAACGTATCCTGGAGCACACCCTGCAAATCCCCCACAACACAGACAAGACTGTGAAGGACGTCTTGGATGCTTTACAGACGCATATCAAGGGTCTCCGCAACGAAGCTCTGCATAGGAGAGAGCTTCTCAGTTGTAAGCAGCTGGAGGGTGAGTCATTTGCAGATTTTTACGTACGACTCAGACGCATCGCTGAGGAGGTTGACGTTTGTCCGGGGAACTCGTCGACTTGTGAGGAAACACAGCTGAAGATGATTATCCTCATGGGTGTGCGGGACGAAGAGCTTATTCAGAAGCTTATCTCCCTCAACACTGCCTCCTCTCTACAGGATGTTGTCACCACCTGCCGCTCTTACGAAGCCACCAGAAGTGCGACTTCTGCTATTTGTGCTCCATCTAACCAGCTGTGTGCCATCTCCGCATATAAGAAGAACAAAGGACGTGACGGGACTTCAGCCTCACATCCGACTTCATCTTCAGCATCACTGCAGACTTCGACGCCAGGCCACCCCTGCCAGTATTGTGCTCGTCGGCATGGTTCTGAATGCCCTGCCGCTGACAGCACCTGCAATAACTGTGGCCGTCGTGGCCATTGGGCTAGGACACTGAAGTGCCCTGCCAACAACGTTCAGTGCCGCTCCTGTAGCCGCATTGGACATTTTGACAAATGCTGTCAGTCACGGAAGAAAAAGGATACTACTTGCAAGTCTCAGGCGGCGAAGAACAAGATCTGTTGTCGCGTGGGATCCTCTTCTCCTGTCAGCAAGACACCTCAGCCCATCTGTGTTCACCTGTCATACGGCGACATTACTTCCCGTATCCAGATGCTTCCTGACACAGGTGCGGACGTCACAGTCATCGGCACAAGACACCTCGACATTCTGGGGATCCCTAGGAGCAGCTTGCAACCACCGTCAACTTCTACAACGCTCACTGCAGACGGTTCTACAATGGCACCTGCTCTGGGTACATTTCAGGCTACCCTCACCCTAGGTAAGCAGTCATGTTCTGCCAGGATTCAGGTCCACAAAGGTGTTCAGATGCCACTACTGTCATATGGCCACTGTCAAGAGTTGGCCATAATATCTCCAGACTTCCCCAAGCCAATTCTGGAAATTAAAAATGTCAACAGGTGCAAGGAGCTGCCCCTCCCACCCAATACGTCACCTTCTGCAGCCAGGGAGTTCTTCCTACTGCAATCCAAGGACGTGCTGGGTTCCAAGGAGGACCTCAAGACGGCTCCACTCAGCAGTCAGCAGCAGGAACCCCTCATGAACAACAACAACCCTACAAGGCCCTTTGAGTCCGTCTCTGCGGATTTCTTCGTTGTGGCGGGAAAGTCCTTTCTCGTCATCGCCGACCGGCTCTCAGGGTGGCCTGTTGTCGTTCCCTGCGGAGGCAACACTACTGCCTCTCATACAGTACGTATGTTCTGCCGCTACTTCCGGGAAGTTGGTGTCCCTCTCCGCCTGAGGACTGACGGCGGGCCCCAGTTCACCAGCAACGACTTCCGGGACTGCATGGAGCGATGGGGAGTTCATCATGTGGCGTCGTCGCCACATTATCCCCAGTCCAATGGACATGCCGAGGCTGCCGTAAAGTCCGTCAAGCATCTCATCCTCAAGACGGCACCCTCAGGCAACATTGACTGTGAGAAGTTTGACCGGGGTTTATTGAAATTGCGGAATACCCCCAACTTCACAGGTCGCTCCCCAGCACAGATGTTATACGGCCACCCACTACGGTCATGTGCCCCCGCCCATCCGGAGTCCTTCTCGAGGGAGTGGCAGGCCAAGACCGAGGACTTCGATCGTCGTGCAGCCGCCCGTGCTGACCAGATAAAGGCACAGTACGATCAGCACGCCCGACCCCTTCCCAGGTTGAGTATCGGGCAAACAGTTCGGGTTCAAGACCCGACGTCTCACCGCTGGGACAAGGTCGGGGTTGTAATGGGCTGCGGCAAGACCAGGGATTACGAGGTCCGTCTCCCTAGTGGTCGGGTATGGTGGCGGAATCGCCGCTTCCTTCGTTCAGTACCGTCCCCTAGTGGTGAACTCCTCCCCCACATCCCTGTGAACCCTTGCTTGGACGAGAAAAGTAAGTCCTCATTAAGTGACCCCCCAGTTTTCCCACGTCGCTCTCAAAGGCTCCTGGAAAAAGAGTCCGCTCGAGATTGCACTACGAGCGTGAGGGGGAGGGAGGTGTAGATATGTGAGACGAATATGCTGTAATATGTAACTGTACTATTTACCATTATTGATTCAGGTCTCTGTATTATATGTTATAATCATACCCTCTTTTGTCACTGAGTGTAGTTCAGACTTTGAGCACATGCGCGCTGTACGCGCATGCGCAGATAGAGATACCCAGAGAGAGATTCCACGACAGGACGCTGTTTACCCTGTCTTAACTCCTTTTGTGTGTTTGTCCCAGAAATAGAACTTACGAACTTGACACCAGTGTGTTTCCTTTACCCCTGATTGGAAGCATCATCTGAGTCTCCCACACTAAACATAACATTTTTAGTAATTAACTTATTACAGGTGCATGTAAATGAGTAAAAATAAATGAAGAAAGTTACATATTTACCAATTACACTTTGTAAATTTGATGATCTCCCACCAATTACATTTCAGGATGCTATCATTCTGCCAAATTCTGAAATAAATATGTTGGGCCTCACCATTCCTCCAATATGTCCTGGAAATCACACATCCTTAATATAGCTAAAGCTGCCTCCCGAAAGTTGGGAGTGCTGTACAGATGCCGTAGCTACTTCACTCCTGAGCAGTTGCTCCAAGTGTATAAGGGATTCATTCATCCTAGCTTGGAGTACTGCTCTCATATATGGGGTGGCTCTTCTTCTGTCCAACTGCTGGATAGGGTGGAATCAAAAGGCATTTCGTCTTATTAACTCTCCTCCTTTAGTCGACAATCTCTCTTCCCTTTCTCTTCACCGCAATGTTGCTTCACTCTCTCTCTCTCTTTTACAGGTACTTCAACGGGTAATGTTCGGTGGATTTGGCATCCTCTGTACCGCCGGCAAGGCCGTGGGCTCGTAACACACGTCTTGCCCGCGGTGCCCACCGTTTCTCTGTTGGTTACACGAGAATAACCCATTATAGTACCTCCTTCTTTCCTCACACAGTCAAACTGTGGAATGCTCTGCCTTCTTCTGTGTTTCCATACTTATAATCTGTCTCACTTTACAAAGCTGGTTTTCCCACATCTTCATGGTGTAGATTAACACAGTATAACCTTTTTCTACTCTACAGCTCCTCCCCGACTTACGATGGGGTTAGGGACCCAAATCCAGATCGTAAGTCGAAAATCCTTAAATAATACATAGAAAATCTAAAATGGGTGTCTCTTTTTCTTCTCAGCACCACAAAATTATCACTTTTGAGCTTGCCAGCTATTTGAAAGTGAATTTCAAACGAAAATTTTGTCTGTGTACTGACGTTAGGACTCGAAAATACGTAATTTGACAAAATTTTGGTACGACTGAGGCAGGTCATAAGTCGGGGAGGAGCTGTATATACAATTTCTTTCTATTCTTATTTTTTCGCCCCTCAGGCCCTTTGTGGTTCGTTTGACCTGTGCCCGGGTGGGCTAATTCCCGTAAAAAAAAAAGTAATAATAATAAAGAAAACCCGAAAATTTGAGTTAAAAAACTTGTACTTAAGTGTACTACACCTGGCTAAAATTTCTATCTCTTGTGCAAACTATGTGATGTTTAAAATCAAATTAATCACTATCTTACAAGGATTCCAGCAATGCAATTTATATTTTGCTAAGTCTAGTCAGCGACATTTTATAAGATAAAAACTTAAAGCCTAAAACTAGCTTCACCCTGGCTGGGAGGGAGGGAGGAAAGTTAAGTGCCCTTTCATAATTTTGTCCAGACTAAAGGAGGCGTCGGACCATCAGTTCCCAGATAATCGGTGGTGTATCTGTATAGTATAATGGATGAGTAAAAATAGATGGATTATAGAGAGATTTTATTGTAAAAATAAATGTATATACTGTACAAGTATAAATGATATGTTTGTAAAGTATCCATATAATAGGTTACTGATCTAAGCCATCATGATTCCTCTTCCTCATCTTATGCATTAAATAGTGTTTTAAACTTGCAATTAAATCTCATCCAGAATGGACGAGTTGTCGGTTGGAAGTTTTTCGTAAGATGGCAGGTCAGTGGGTAAAGAAAATGCCTTAATTCACTATGGTAATGCTATTTTTAAATAATTTAAGCTAAAACGTGTAAAAAAAATAAGGATTATAGTTGCTAAAAAGTCACGTGACTGCGAAATGCTCTGTGATTGGTTGTGACGTCACAGGTTGGCTCGAGCCGCCGAGCTGGAGCCTGGAGGTAGCCAGCTGTGGTGAATGTGTTGTTATCAGCAGAAATACAGGACTTGTGGCCATACAGTGGTCCCTCGATTAACGAGCACAATCCGTTCCAGCAGGATGCTCATTAACCGAAACCATTGTTTCAATGGGTTTTTGGGTAATTGGTTCCAGCTCACCGAAAATTGCCTAAATTCAACAAAAATGTTAGAAATTGACACTTACCTTGAGGTGTGTATGTAGAAGGCTGCTGGATAATGATGCTGATGTGAATTTGAAGTGGGAGGTGGAGGAGGAGAAGAGAAGAGAAGAAAGTGGAGGTGGAGGAGAAGCATTTTACTGCTTCTTGGAAGGTGAGTCACCTTCCATGAAAATGTCAGGAACCTCTGGACTGACATTTTCTCCACCATGAACATCCTCTCTCCTTGAAGTGGAAGGCTGAGGGATAGCATCTTGTTCCCTCTGCCTTTTACTGAAGAAAGTGTCAATTGTGGTCTGTGGGGCATCTCTCCTCCTCACCATTAACTTATGTTTAAAGGAGACCTCAACATGACACAAAGTTAGTTCATTTTTTTCCACATCTGGGTGCTTTGAAGCCAGTTCCCTGAACTTCTCCCAGTGGTAAATCACATCTTTCAACTGTTTAGTTGACATATGGTCATCACTTTCAATTTCCTTCTCACCACTGTCAGCCTCTAACATCTCATCCAGTTGCTTCAAGTCATCAGGTGTAAGTTCCTCCTTATGAGACATCACGAACTCTTCGACATCATCCTCTTCCACTTCAAGGCCCAATGACTGACCAATGGACACAATCTCCTTGTGCACTCTGTTTCATCCTCAAATCCCTCAAAATCATGGACTACTGATGGCCACAGTGCTTTCCATGAAGAATTGAGGGATCTAGTGGTGACTTCTTGTCATGATGACACAATCAATTTTACAGCCTCCAGGATTTTGAATTGTGTCTTCCAGAACTGTTTCAGTGTTAGTTCAGGATCATTGGAAGTTGCCTGATGACACCTCCTAAACATTTTCTTCATGTACAACTCCTTGAGGTTGCTGATCAGTGATCAGAGTCATGACCAGGAGCATTATCCATGAGGAGAAGAGCCTTTAAAGAGTTTATTGGTGGTTAGGTAGCTCTTGACAGAAGGGCAAAACACATTAACGGCCCATTCATTAAAGAGCTGTCTTGTCACCCATGCCTTACGGTTGGACTTCCAAGCTTTGTTCTTACCACTTTCTGTTGCTTGAACACCCTGGGGTTTTCAGAGTGGTAGACAAACATAGGCTTCAGTCGGAAATCCCCTGAAGCATTGGCACCAAGCAATTGAGTGAGACGGTCTTTCAGGGTTTATGCCCAGGTAAAGAGGCTTCATCTTTGGTGATGAATGTTCTTTTGGGCATCTTTTTCCAGAACAGCCCAGTTTCGTCCACAGTGAACACTTGCTGTGGAAGATAATTTTCTTCTTCCATCAGCTCTTTAAATTCCATTAAAAACTTTGCTGCCCCTTCCTTATCAGCACTAGCAGCTTCACCATCCCTAACAACACTGAAAATGTCATTTCTTTTCTTAAATTTTTTGAACCAGCCTTTGCTGGCCCAAAAATTTTCAAATTCTGTGCCCGAAGAACCAGGTTGATTTGTGTTTAAATGTTCATAAATCTCCCTGGCTCTTTCACAAATGAATTCAGTAGAAACTGAATCACCTTTCATCTGTTTTTCCCTAATCCAGATGAGAAGTAACCTCTCAGTTTCTGCAATTAGGGATCTACTTTTAAACACTGGTAGATTTGTCTCTCAATTTCACTTCTTTAAATTTGTCTTTCTGTGCAAGAATTGCCGACACAGTTGATGTCGACATGCCATATTCTTTGCATAGCGCATTTGTTCTAATGCCTTGTTTATGTTTTTTTTTATAATTTCCTGCTTGGTTTGGATTGAAATCGCTTTTCTTGATCTCTTAGGCCCCATGCTGGATTCAAACAATGTCAACACGTGATTTTTAAAGTTAAACTAGCTGTAAATAAAGAATATTTTCTTTAAAATAACACTGCACTGCGCTATATATTGTCAATATGTAAAATAAATTTCAAAATGACCAATAAGTTGCTTGGAAACACAGAAAAAAGCATTTAATTGAAGAGAGTCTCAAGCAAGATGTTGCCTCCACTGAAAACAGAGAGAGACTAACGCTTGTTTGGTGTGTTAAAAGGCTGGATAGCGCGCATAAGACTAGTGACTTTACCTAAAATTATGTTCAATTATGTTCAATAATCTTATGGGAGGTAACTCGTTAACCGAGGGATCACTGTATACAATGTTGATATAAACAGGCATTCCTTACTTTTAGGTTAAAATAAATTACTGCTCAAGTATTATCGTGTGTATTTACTTGCTGGGTGCCAAATTGATGCAAAAGACCGATAACTTCAACATGGAAATTTTCATCACTGTTCTCTATTTCATGTCTGGAAAATATAAGTATTCGTCACTGATGTCTATATTTAATGTTGTGGAAGGACTAGGGACGACCATAGCCAGGGAATGGGCTTGAAATGATCAGATGACAGATGTAATTTAACGTGCTTCATAGCTGGATGGCGGCGTTCTTGATAATACCTGTACTCTACAATCATAAAGACATCTACTTTGGGTAAATTTCTTCCATCTGCCTTGAAGTAGTTGTCTAACCTTCTCGACTGATCAGCTCTGTAAATGAATGTTATTCAATAATTAATTGTGCTCTACTGTGTAACACAGTAATACTATATAGAATATATAAATATTACTAAGCACATTAGCTAATTCAAATTAGCTGCCCATACTACAAATTTTGGTATTATTTTGATTTTGGTCATCTGGGGGAACCTTAAGATTCTAACTATGGAATTAAGGACTTTAAACAATAAGACACATTATCTCTATTGGATTTCTGTCACTAAAAATTTTTCTCTCGCATAAGAAAATACAGGTCATATGTTAGGTTAGGGTATTTGTCATGGTTTTTATATCATAATGGACTAAGTGTGGATTATATTATTTAGAGATTCTAATATATTGTGTTTCTTATATTTCTTTCTGTAGAGTTCGATACCTTCACACTGGTTACTTACAGGAGATTATGGTGTATCTACGTAGAAATTCACTCCACCACCCGACATTCCAAGATTTATACTTGATATATGATGATTTAATGAGTTCTATTAATTTCCAACATCCATCTAAGTTGTTGGTTTTACTTTGTCATACCAATCAGTCATTACCTTTAGTAATAATAAGATAGGATCACAGATACGGGCAGATAATTGCACTTACATTTGTTTGGCAAGCTTCCATACAATGATTTACAATTTGCATGGATATATGATTCACTCACACTCACGCTGTAATAAAATTAATCTTCTAAAAGAGGGAATTTTCAACTTGGGGACACATGTGATTACTCTATTATGGGTATGACTTAACAGAGCCTTAATTCTTCAAGTGATATATTTACTGCCAGCCTGGATTGCTTTTGTTGCAACCAGGCTTCCGCACAAGAACTTCTTTCCACAGTGAATAACAACAAAAAGGTACTCTTGGGTTACCACACATAGTCTCGCTTCACTGACAGTCACTGTAGACGGTTGTCATGGCAAGAACTGGTAAGCATGACTTGGATTAACCACTTAGGCGCAATAGACCAGCCTGGATTGCTTTTGTCGCGACCAAGTTTCCACATGTGATATTTCCACAGGGAATACAAACTTAGGTTAACACACTTAATCTCGTGACGATCAAGGTCACTGTAGACGGGTGTCGCGCAGGAGAACTCTGTAAGCGTGAATTGATTAACCATTTACTGTAGGTTTAATAGGCCAGCCTGCATTGCTCTTGTCGCAACCAGGCATCCAAGCGTGGGAACGGTTATCCTGATGGCAGTGTTATCGCGCGACTCAAGTCGCTGAACATATGCCACGCGCGTAGCCGTAGACAAGGCCGTCATACACATAAGCCCATTAGAACCGTAACCTCCACTAGGAAACCGGAGAAACCCACCCCTGACAGGCCGTACCATTACACTGAAGTTCCACGGATATGGTATGATCTCCCATCTCTTCTGCTATCCAACGTCACTTCCCTAGCTAACAAGTTCGACGAACTGGCAACTACAGTCAGGTCAGCCGCCGCGAGCGTCGTTGCCATATGTGAGGCTTGGCAAATTGTGCCTGAAACGTGTCATATTGAGGGATATCAACTCTTTCATCACCTTCGTTCACATAGACGCGGAGGGGAGTTGCCCTCTTCTGTCAAGATGACCTACGCCCGTCACGCCTGGATGTTCAAGTCCCAGCAGATGTGGAAGCATTATGGGTACGTGTTGTGCCTCCAGCCCACCCGCGCCACACTGCTTCCATCATAATCTGTGTGGCATACCATCCGCCTCGCTCACCCACCAGAGACACTCTTATCAATCATCTCATTACCACCTCAGACCACCTCAGAGTTAGGTACCCATGTGCCAAGTTAGTATTATGTGGGGATTATAATGAAATTGACACCACTGATATCCAGGACCAGCTATCACTATCACAAGTTGTGACCTTCCCCACACACGGTCAAAATACCCTTGACCTTATCTTAACTGACTTAGCGGACCAGTACCAACCACCTCAACCAATGCCCCCTATCGGGTGTAGCACACACTTATCAGTGCTCTGGTCCCCAGCTGCCACTCCCACTCAAGTACAGAGACCCTACATCAAGACCTACAGGCCGATTACTGACTCTGCAGTGCGCTTCTTCGGGCAGTGGATAATTCACCATCCCTGGACTGAAGTACTTAGCGTGGATGACGTGGAAACCAAATGGATAAATTATACCAACACCACCACGGAAGCTCACCACCACTTCTTCCCCGAGAAATCCGTCAGATCTCACCCAGCTGACTTGCCCTGGATCACACCTCGGATCAAAAGGCTTATGCAACAGAGAGACAGAGCCTTTCATCTCAGTGACCACATCCACTACAGGTCCCTTCGCAACCGAGTCATCCGCGAAATACGCACTGCAAAGAAGTCCCACTACCCAACCAAATTACAACACCTGAAGCAGACCAACATCAGTCAATGGTATGGCAAGCTTTAAGAACTCTGTGGACTAAACAATAAGACACACCCCCTCCTCTTCCTTAGCCCTCTCACTAATGTTGACGCAGCTGAGCAAACAAATAGCCATTTCGCTACTATATGCCAGACGCTCCCCAGGCTTGACACAACCACTCTTCCTGCTTACCTACCAGCCCCCCTTCCCACTGACTTAGTAGAAGAATTTGAAGTAGCAAAACGCCTGGACAAACTAAAATTAAAACGCTCTACCACCCCCATTGACTTACCAATGAAACTCTTCAAGGAGTTCTCCCCGGAGCTTGCTAAACCCCTATGCTCCATCATCCATGCTTCTCTCAGTCAAGCCAGATGCCCAGCTGACTGGAAGACCTCTTATGTATCACCAGTGCCCAAGTCAACCAGCCCACAATCCTTAAATCAGCTACGACCTATTGCAATCACCCCAATACCCAGCCTAATCTGTGAAAGTTTTGTGTTCGACTGGGCTTATGCTGATATTGCAGGAGTCGTAGACCCTCAGCAATTTGGCAACATGAAAACTTCCTCCACCATTCACTGTCTTGTCAGCTTTCTCGATTACATATACCGCCATCTCGAGAAACGAAAAACGTCTGTAGCTGTCGCCTTCATTGATTTCACTAAAGCATTCGACCTAGTCGACCACAATGTAATCATCAACAAAGCTATTGACCTCGGGCTTCGAAGAAGTCTTATACCATGGCTCACAGACTTCCTCAGTGACCGACGCCAAACTGTACGCTTCCGAGGGGCTGTCACCACCTTTCAGTCACTCACCTCTGGCGTCCCCCAAGACAAGTTACCAACATCATCATTAACTCGAATACGCTGGATAGCTTCAAACATAGTTTGGATGGATATATAAGCAATAGGGGTTGGGTGTAAATGGGACTGCCCAGTATGGGTCAATAGGCCCGCTGCAGTTTCCTCCATTCTAATGTTCTTATGTTAGGTGGTAGTAGGAGCCGGTGTCGGGGATGGTGTAGAAGCTTCTTACCAAATTTGCAGATGAGGTCGTGGTGATGGTCAGTGAGAGTCGAAAGGGTCAGTGTGTTGAGCGCTTCTTGATATGTGGAGTAGGAAGGGAGAGAGAATAATCTTGCATGCCCTCTTTTGCACTTTTTCTAGGTGTTTACGTTGTGTGGCATTTAGGGAGGAAGACCAGGTGGGGGAGGCATAGGTGAGCTTGGGAAGTATGAATGTTGTGTAAACACTGAGAAGCTCGTGTGCAGGAACTCCGAGGGACTTGAGTCGGCGGAGGAGGTGGAGACGGAAACTGGAGGATTTGACAACTTCATTGACATGTGGTTTCCAATTTAGTTTGTTGTCTATGGTGACGCCGAGGAGCTTCGTGGAATCTACAACCTGGAGTGTGTTCGGACCTAGAGTAATGGAAGGAGGTGGGACAATGTCGGAGGAGAGGTTGATGTGCATAACCATGGTCTTGGTATGGTTGATGGTGACATGGTTGTTGGTGGCCCAGTTTTGGAGACTGTTCAATAAATCCTGAAGGGCGGTATAGTTGGGAGCAGAATTGTTGACGCTGATCCCAATGGTGGAGTCGTCGACATATTTCCAGCGAGCAGGGGTTTCTCTTAGGGCATCATTGATGAGCATAAGGAAGCAGAGTGGTCCCATCTTGGTGCCTTGGGGGACGCCACAGGTGAGTGACTGAGAGGTGGAGACAGCCCCTCGGAAGCGTACAGCTTGGCGTCGGTCACTGAGGAAGTCTGTAAGCCATGGTATGAGGCTTCTTCGAAGCCCGAGGTCAATAGCTTTGTTGATGATTATATTGTGGTCGACTAGGTCGAACGCTTTAGTGAAATCAATGAAGGCGACAGCTACAGACGTTTTTCGTTTCTCGAGATGGCGGTATATGTAATCGAGAAAGCTGACAAGACAGTGAGTGGTGGAGGAAGTTTTCATGTTGCCAAATTGCTGAAGGTCTACGACTCCTGCAATATCAGCATAAGCCCAGTCGAACACAAAACTTTCACAGATTAGGCTGGGTATTGGGGTGATTGCAATAGGTCGTAGCTGATTTAAGGATTGTGGGCTGGTTGACTTGGGCACTGGTGATACATAAGAGGTTTCCCAGTCAGCTGGGCATCTGGCTTGACTGAGAGAAGCATTGATGATGGAGCAGAGGGGTTTAGCAAGCTCCGGGGAGAACTCCTTGAAGAGTTTCATTGGTAAGTCAATGGGGGTGGTAGAGCGTTTTAATTTTAGTTTGTCCAGGCGTTTTGCTACGTCAAATTCTTCTACTAAGTCAGTGGGAAGGGGGGCTGGTAGGTAAGCAGGGAGAGTGGTTGTGTCAAGCCGTGGGAGCGTCTGGCATATAGTAGCGAAATGGTTATTTGTTTGCTCAGCTGCGTCAACACTAGTGAGATGGCTAAGGAAGGGGAGGGGGTGTGTCTTATTGTTTAGTCCACAGAGTTCTTTAAGCTTACCATACCATTGACTGATGTTGGTCTGCTTCAGGTGTTGTAATTTGGTTAGACATGAATGCCCGCTTGTGAAGCCATGTTGGGAATCATTGATCAATTTGTGCTTCTCCAGGTGGTTTCGATTAGAGTTTGAAATAATTGATTCTAGTAATTTACCTACTATTGATGTTAGACTGATTGGGCGGTAGTTAGAGGATAGTGATCTATCCCCCTTCTTGAAAATCAGTATTACATTCGCTATCCTCCAGGATTCTGGTACTACACCTGTTTTTAATGACATGTTAAACAAGTTTGCTAAGGGCATACTCGACGGTAGGGAAAAATTAATCATGGGAGTAATATGTAGACCTCCCAATCTTGATAGAGTTAATGAGCGACTTAACTGGGACGAAATGCGCAGGGCTTCCATACACAACAAAGTCTGTATAGTAGGCGATTTTAACCTTGGCCAAATAGATTGGTCTGACCTTACGGGTAACTCAGTATCAGAGGATTTCCTCGAAACGATCCAGGACTGTTTCCTAAGTCAACATATAACCGAACCCACTTGGGGTAATAATATACTCGATTTAGTTCTGTCGAACAGAGAAAACCTCATTAGCAATGTCGAGGTAGGGAACGAACTTGCAAACAGCGATCACAAAGAAATTCGATTCCAGTTAGATTTTCAGGTCAGACGTAAAGGCAATTCCATTTAAGTCCCAGATTTCAGAAGGGCAGCTGAGAGAGGGGGTGTCACGCTTGGATGTGTACCTGACAGATGACACCTACCTGATAAGTGATAACGAGATCTGAGATTGCCGAGTTCCACGACAATTTAAATAATGAGTTACTTAATGCACAAAGGCAGAACATACCATACAAAAAAACTCAGATCAGACAACAATGACCTTAAATGGATAAATAATTATTTAAAGAACACTATTGGCCAAAGGAAGGCTATAGGTAGAAGGATAAATCGTGGCGAAATTTACCTCCGGGAGTATTATAAGGTATTGACCGGTAGGGTCAAGACCGAAATAAGAAAAGCCAAGAGGAACAACGAACTGAAGATAGCAGGGGAGGCGAAAACAAACCCCAAAGGATTCTACCAAATGTACCAAACTAAAACACGAGATAAGATTGGACCAATACGTTCAGATACCGGCGAGCTAACTGATAACGACGGAGAAATGAGCAATAATCTGAATAAATATTTTTCAACAGTTTTCACCACCGAAAATTTAAACATGATACCCGAGGCACCGACTCTATTCAGAGATAGTGAAGAAAACAAATTAAGCGAGATAGTAGTGACTAGTAACGATGTTAATAAGCAAATAGACAAACTGAAGCCTAATAAGTCACCTGGTCCCGATGAGATATTTGCCAGAGTATTAAAGGAATGCAAGGATGAGCTTAAATTCTATCCAAATTGTTTCTGTATTCCGCTCAGTTTTTATTTCCTTATTTATTTCGCACTTCAGATTATCCCTGACAAAGATGGCTACTCCGCCTCCTTTCCTGGACGGCCTATCGGTATGGAACAATTTGTAATCCGCAATTTGGTATTTGACAGGTAACTCACGTGAGTCAAGGTTGATCCATGTTTCAATGAATGCCATTATATCGATTTTTTCGGTACATACCAAGGCCCTAATATCATTCATTTTGTTTCTCATACTTCTACTGTTCACGTAGTAGACATTTAAGTTAGTCGTGTTCTGAGTCCTCTCTTTACCGCGTTTAGGTTTAAACTCCTTGTCTAATCTGCAATGTTCAGAATACTGTGTCAGAGATGCCATTCTTCCCACCAGCGTCTATTAGGAGGTGAACTTTTTCTTATTACAGTGACTGTTGTCAGGATAGTTTTGGTAAGTAAGTGAGGATACTTACCAACACTGTATCCTTGCACCATGGTGAAGCCACCACTAAAACATTAACTAAAGTGCTTTTTAAACTTGTTGTGGTGTACCTGAGATCCCTAGCCCGAGAATTGCTGTTCGACACCACAACCGCATCCAGCCCATACGTGCACGAACTGATCGCTATAAGAACAGCCCAGTCCCAACCATTGTAAAAATTATCAATAACTTGTTATAAACTAGTGTATTCACTCCCAGTAAACACTACTCCTTGCACTATCACTATGTTGAAATGCACTGTAGTTTGAGCTTTTCCCCATCTAGTTATTATATATCTTATTTGTATCACTTATGTTACTTGTATATTATTTGTAATTCGAAACCCATTCCCCAAATATGTAACTGTATATTTTCAGCCTTCTGGCTGCCAAGCTCTTTCAATAAACCGTTAATTATTATTATTATTATATTCCCACGGGGATAACAAACCTAGGTTAACACACTTAATCTCGTGTAAACAACGGTCCACAGGACATGGTGGCGGTGGAGGACTCTGTGAGGTGTCCAGTTCCCTTCAGGAGGGAGAGGGTGGGGATGACGTCTTAACTAACCCATGGCCTAGGGGATACTACTTAAAATGTGTTTTTGGGGCGTGAGGCGATGAACAGTACAACACTGTCTCAATGGCCTCCCCCTATAGGCTGGCTAACATACCACTAATGGAAAACATGTCGTAGTCATGGCTCGCCGGGTGCCTTACCTCTAGTAAAACAAACTTTGGAGTTGGTTGCGTGGGTAAGCCTAATTTAACCCATGACAGTATGATAAGTTATGTTATAAGATTAGCTTAATATACACCAGTAAGGGGGGGGGGGGGGTTAACACAAAACTAGTGATTTCCGATAGAAATGAAGGTCAAAATTGTTCATAACACACCACAAACCATCTGGAAAAAACAGACTGCGTATCTAAGTGCAGGGATGACCAAAACTTTTAATTTACCCAATACAGTGGTCCCTTGGTTAACGAGTTACCTTCCATATGATTCTTAACTTCGGTTAACGAGCAATCCCTCGATTAACGAGTTTCTTACGAGCCGACCTCCACATGTTTTAGCTTGCATTTGGCGGTCCACCTTCTGAAGTATTAGTCCGCCAATACAGTAATCGGTTCTAGGGCTTAAATTCCTTACCCTTTTAGTAAATATCAAGAAGTTTATACAATTCAATAATTTTTAGTCATTTTAACCATTATTGAACATAATTGAAGGTAAGGTTCACTAGTTTGTGGCACACCATCCAGCCTGCCAACACAGCATACAGGCGTCAGTCTTTGTCTTTTCAGTGGAGGTAACATCTTGCTTCAGACTATCTTCAACTAAATGCTTTTTTTCTGTGTTTCCAAGCAAATTATTGGTCATTTTGAAATTTATTTTACATATTGACAATATATAATGCAGTGCAGTGTAGATTTAAAGAAAATAATCTTGAATTGCACCAAGAGAACTAAAATTTTATGGGTGAAATGGTGCCATGGGGTGACTTCTCTTCCACCCCAATGCCTTCTCTTCTCCCTTCTCCTCCACCCCTATTCTAATTCCCATCATCATCATCCAGGAGCCTTCTATATATACACCTCAAAATAAGTGTACTTTTCTACCTTTTTTGTTGAATTTAGGCAATTTTCGGTGAGCTGGAACCAATTACCCAGAAACCCATTGAAACAATGGTTTCCGTTAATGAGTTTTTCGGTTAACGAGAAACCTTCTAGAACGGATTGTGCTCGATAACCGAGGGACCACTGTACAGTGGTCCCTCGGTTAACAAACGGTTCGATTAGCGAAATTTCGGTTAACGAATTACCTTCCATAAGGATCTTCAATTCGGTTAATGAACAAAGCTTTGATTAACGAAATCCTTGCGAAAAATACATTTGGTTGAGTATCAGCTGATGGGCTAGTCTGCCACTTCAGTACAGTAATCTGTTCTATGTTTACATTTGTTTCCAGTAGAATAAATATCAAGAAAGTTGTGCTCTTAAATATTTTTGCATTTTTTATATTAAAATTAATAGTCATTTTAAAATTTAGTTAACATATTGAAAATATATGCATTACAGGGAACTAGTTTTTTGTGCGCCCATCAGTCGCTTGACTCACCCACCAGGTGTCAGTTTGGCTATGTTTGCAGTGGATTGAACATCGATTTGTTTGGTGTCTTGAATGTTTTTGCATTTTTACATTAAAATCATTGGTCATTCTGAAATTTAGTTAACACATTGATAATATGTAGCGAAGTGCAGTGTTGATTTAAATAAATTAATCTTGAATTACACCTAGTGAACTTAAAATTTTATTGGTGAAATTACTGCATCAAGCCAGGGGTCCCCTGAAAGGTGATTTCTCCTCCATCTCCACTTCCTTTTCTCCTCCACTTCTAATTCCCATCATCATCAACCAGGAACCTTCTAAATACACACCTCAAAGTAAGTGTACTTTACTGCATTTTTTTTTCTTTGTATGTACTTTTCTGTGAGCTGGAACCAATTACCCATTGAAACAATTGATTCGGTTAACAAAAGTTTCGGTTAACGAACGACTCTGTAGAACGAATTGTGTTCGTTAACCGAGGGACCACTGTATAGCCTATCTCAAATCTAAACATCCCAATACTCTTATGGTAGTTAAAGTAAAATTTTGCCCATTAATTAATATAAATTATGATATATCCCAATGGCTCATGAGTGAATCATCCAAAAAATAACAGCACTATGTTGTCATGTTTACCAAGCATCAGGTATTCTCAAAACAAAGTTAGACAATGCCATTACAGGTAGTCCCCGACTTACAACTGCCTCAACTTACGTCCATCAGTACTTACGACATGCTCTGACCTTACAACATCGGGACATGCAACAGCCGCTGTCGTGACCCTTTTTTTTTTTTTTTTTCAAATGCCGCGCGCATTTTCTATACGGAAACGTTTCCAGTTAATGTAGTCTCCATGTATACAGTCATGCGCCGGCTAACGTCCTAGATACGTTCTTGGAAACGTGACGTTAACCGAAATGGATGTTGTCCGATCATCACATAAATTTTTATTTATACCTACTTGTATGTGGAATACTATATACGTACATATACACTTTTACTCTTAAATCACTACTGTAATGTGATACAGGTGATTAATTTTTATCTCTTGTGCAAAATACATGATGTTTATATTAAAATTATTCACTGTTTACAAGGATTCCAGCAACGCCGAGCACATGGAGGAAAGAGAGGGTGGGAGCGAGCGAGGGGGGCGTGGGAGGAGGGGAGGTAGTACGTTTGACAGTTGGCACAGGCCCAGGTCTAGCGTGTGTATATTTATCAGTTCTTAGGTGACTAAGCTTCTCTCATAAAGAGCCAGTGAAATGACCTGGGTGAATATAATTAACATAGCTGGGATTCTTGTAACATACTGATTAATTTGAATATAAACATGCTATACTTTACACTAGATAAAACAATTTTAGTACCGTAATCAGATTAGTACATGTGCACTCCAGCTTTGCACTAAGGTCATGTATTTCTATTACGTTTCTTTTGGTATGGTGTTTGCATATAAATGGATGAAAATAAATGAAGAAATCTATGTAAATCTACCCAAAAATACAGTTGAAAAACTTTTTTATAAAATGAACTACAGTACTGTGCACTAATGTACAACAATTTTTATCTCTTGAGCAAAATATATGATGTTTATATTCAAATTATTGGCTGTCTTGCAAGGATTCCAGCAATGCAAATTATAATCTCCTAACTTTAGTCTGAGATATTGAAGATAAAAACTGTAAGCCTAAAAGCCTGGCTTGGGGGGGGGGGGGGGGGACTGACGTAGCCAGCCATGCCACCCAGCGAAGGGTTGGGGGGGGGGGGGTTGAGGTGATAAGTTTGAGGCGAAGGTCTCTGTGTGTTTATTTAACAGTCCTACTAAGCTTCTCTCATTTTAAAATGCCAGTGATATGACCTAGGAGAATATAATTAACATAGCTGGGATTCTTGTAAGATACTGATTTATTTGAATATATACATGTTGTACAGTTGTACCCCACTTAGCGCGGTCAATAAAACCCAGAGGGTACCATGTTAAGTGAAAACCGCATTAAGTGAACAACAGAACATATGGGATTAATTCCAATAGAAACTGGCCCGACCCCCAAACTCCACTTTTTGACGACACATAACTATGTTGTAGTAAAAATAACATCTTAATTTTATGATGGTACATGCACACAATTAATACTTAAGAGAAATAGAGAAATACAGTCGCCAAGTTAATGTCCATTCAAATAATGGACTCAACTCCCTCCCCCTCTTCTCACACTACACTGCTGGCTCTTCCCTCTCTTGAGAAATTTTTGGGGGAAAACCACTAAATTTTAATAAATAATACCTCAAACTAAAGTTAGGATAATACAATTGACATTGCTGCATTCCTTGTAAGACCAGGAATATTTTGAATATAAATGTCATATATTTTGCACAAAAGAGAACATATTTACTCAGAGTAAACATTTTATCTAAAATTTGTATGTCTAATGCAAAATATATGATGTTTATATTCAAAATGATCACCAAATTGTAAGAATTCCAGCAATGTAAATTATATTCTGGCCGGGTAATTTGTATGAATTTTATGAGCTAAAACAAATATCTTCAGTTAATAAAAAAAAAAATATTCTTCACAACACTATTTGTCAATCAAAGTACCCCACCTTGCCTCCCCCCCTCTTCCCACCGCGCGGTCAGTCCCAACCCTCCCCCCCCCCACCCCCCACCAATCCTCCCTTCAAGAAAAGGTTGGGTGAAAAAACTAAATTTTAACATTTTGTATTAAATAATACCTCAGATTAAAGTTAGGATAATATAATTGGCATTGCTGGATTCCTTGTAAGACCAGGAATATTTTGAATATAAATGTCATATATTTTGCACAAAAAATAACATATTTACTCAGAGTAAACATTTTATCTAAAATTTGTATGTCTAATGGAAAATCTATGATGTTTATATTCAAAATGATCATCATATTGTAAGAATTCCAGCAATGTAAATTATATTCTGGCCGGGTAATTTGTATGAATTTTATGAGCTAAAACAGGCAGTCAGGCAGGGTGGCGGGTGGGGCAAATCTAAAAATAGCGTCTCGAGCCGGACACTCACCACGTATATGTGGAAAAAACCCGCGTTAAGTGAAAGTTCAACTCTGGCGAGGCACCGCGTATACGGTAAAACGCGCTAAGTGAAACCGCGTTAGGCGGGGTAATACTGTAATTCACACTAGACACAACAATTTTACTACCGTAATTAAATTAGTACATGTGCACTCCAGCTTTGCATTGAGGTCATTTATTTCTTCTACATTTCTTTTAGTATGGTGTGTGCATGTAAATGGATGAAAATAAATGAAGACATTTATGTAAATCTACCCAAAAATACAATTGAAAAACTTTTTATAAAATGTACTACAGTATTGTACACTAATGTACTACATTTTTTATATCTTGAGCAAAATATATGATGCTAAATTCAAATTAATCTCTGTCTTGCAAGGATTTCAGCAATGCAAATTATATTATCCTAACTTTAGTCTGAGATATTATATAAAATAAACATAAAGAAATCACCAATCTTTTATCTTGGAACACGAGGGTGGTGGGAAGATGGGGGGGGGGGGGGGTAGGGGCGGGAGTTGAGGTGACAGAATGTCTGACGTTTGTTTGTTTATTTATTTGAGATAAGATTTGACAGTTGGCGCTGAAGGCCTGCCTGCGTGTTTATTTACCATTACTTAAGAGTGACTAAGCTCTTATCATAATTTGCCACCCAAATGACCTGGGTGAATATAACTTACATTGGAGGGATTCTTGTAAGATAGTAATTTATTTGAATACCTGTATAAACAAGCTATATTTGCAATAGACATAACAATTTTAGTACCGTAATCATTTAGTACATGTACAATACAGGTTTGCACTTAGGTCCATTGTTACGATACAATATTGACTAAATTCACTAGATAATGTACGCCTGGCCGCACAATCTATAAGAATACGCGATGCATATTGTACTTGACTGTGCCCGCTCTAGGGCCATTTCAGTTCGCTAGGTCCCATTATTTGACTCTTTTTTTTCAATTTAAATTTTAATTGTTTATTCCTTGATAGAGGAAGCGGGATCCTAGTGCTGTCACTTGGTTCCCCTGTACCATAACATCAGAAGCAACTGGCCTGTGTCACAAGTATATACAGTACAGTACAGTCATCCCATGGTTATCGCGCCTAATTGGGACCCCGCCGATAACAAAAGTACAGAACCTTTGGGATTTATTCTAATTGGTTCAGACACCCAAGACCCAACCCCAAGTTTCCCATTTTACGACCATTTAGACCCACTAAATATATATATAATGTTATGGTAAATATCATAAACACACATAGGCATGGCTAGGGTGATTACAAAGTGATGAAAAGGGTACGCTTAATACTGTAGTCCACAAAACAAGTAGCTATGCTTTTTTTATTTGGTCCCTCGTCGTACGAGTCCGTTTTCTCTCACACCAGGATTCCTGAGTCCTCTGTTTTCTCTCTTAATCTTAGAGTACACCAGAGACTTCACTATACTTAGTAATGCCATAGAATTTGAAATTGCAACCCCAATTGCAACTGGGGTTGCAATTGTTGTGGCAACTAGATATCTCTGATTACAGCAAATGTGTTATTGTCAATTTGTAGGTGAAAGATTTTGTCCTCAATAGATATAGTTTAACATTTCACCTGTAGGCAAATGCTTAAAAAAAGTCTAAGGAAGCATATTCCCTTAACACATAATATCTGACCAGTATGGGGAGGATCATCGTGTCTCCATCAGGGGGTCGTGGAGTGGTGGTCCAGCAGGCGTCACGGAAGTGTTTTTTTTTTTTTTTTTTTTTTTTGGTGGGGGGAGGGAGCCACGGACGTATATGCGATCGGACGTTTTTCGGTCGGACGTTAACCGGCGCATGACTGTAATTAGAAAATTATGGGGGCCCCCGTGTGCATTCAGCTGACTACATTAAAGGTAAGTGCTCAGTCACACTGTATGCATTCCTCATTATTTATTGCTTTTATTGTACTGTATTTCATTGTAGATTTTTTTTTTTTTTTTTTTTTGTCGAACTTAAGACCATTCAGACTTACGACCTGGATTTGGGTCCCTAACCCAGTTGTAAGTCGAGGAGCACCTGTATTTCTTAACTGACTCGTATCAACATCTAGTACTGATATACAGACGGCCCTTAACATACGTGGGGGTTAGGCAACAGAAATACCCGTGAATGTTAAATATCTGCGTACTTTTGCTGCTCCCCCCTAAAAAAAACCTGGCCCCCCAATGTCCTTATTTACCGTATATACCTGTGTGTAGTTCGAGTTTTTAAGACCAAATTATTTGGCAAAAAATTGGGGGTCGACCTCTAAACGGGTAATAGTTGAAAAATATTTACCAGTAACTACCAGTAAACAATGGAAATGACGCACCAACGCACCACCAGCTGTGAGTGTCGGTACAGTTGCCAGGGCAGATCTCTTGTGTCATCATAGCAAGCCCAAAGTAGCCAAGTGGTTGGTATGGTATGCACAGGACGATGTAAAACAAAGTATTCATTTTTTAAAGTTTATTTATAGATACTGTACATAAATTTTTGTTCATTACAATTGAAACATCAATCTTTGTTAATTAAATTTGAAACAAAAGAAAACTATGATACTGTATTTCTAAATACCGGGTATTTTCATTAAAATATTACATCACAAGTATATTTTACCTTAACTGTGACTGAATGAATATATTCTCAGAAATAAATATGGAAATGTAATATTTTTGCTGAAATGACGTACGTATTACAGTGGAAAGTGGGATAAAATCATGACGAAAACAATGACTTTCGCTTTCTTTCGTTGTTCAAAAGATTTTACCGTGGAACAAACCTGTACTGTACATGTACTAAATGATTACGGTACTTAAATTGTTATGTCTATTGCAAATAAAGATTGTTTATACAGGTATTCAAATAAATCACTATCTTATAAGAATCCCAGCGATGTAAGTTATATTCACCCAGGACGTTTGGGTGGCAAATTATAAGTGCTTAGTCACTCTTAAGTAATGATAAATAAACACGTAGGCCTTCAGCGCCAACTGTCACATCTTACCTCAAATAAATAAACAAACACCACACTCTGTCACCTCACCTCCCCCCCCCCCCCCCCCCCCCATGCTCACTGGCTACCTCCCTCCTTGTGTTCCCAGACAAAAGATTGGTGATAACTTTATTCTTTAAGGTGTTTATTTTATATAATATCTCAGACTAAAGTTAGGAGATTATAATTTGCATTGCTGGAATCCTTGCAAGACAGCCAATAATTTGAATATAAACATCATATATTTTGCTCAAGATATAAAAATGTAGTACATTAGTGTACAATACTGTGTAGTACATTTTAAATACAGTATAAAGTTTTCAACTGTATTTTTGGGTAGATTTACATAAATTTCTTCATTTATTTTCATCCATTTACATGCACACACCGTTCTAAAAGAAATAAATGACCTTAGTGCAGAGCTGGAGTGTACATGTACTAATTTCATTACGGTACTAAAATTGTTGTCTAGTGCAAATTAGAGCATGTTGCTATTCAAATTAATCAGTGTCTTACAGGAATCCCAGCAATGTTAATTATATTCTCCCAGGTCATTTCACTGGCATTTTAAAATGGGAGAAGCATAGTAGGACTGTTAAATAAACACACAGAGACCTTCGGCTCAAACTGTCAAACATATCACCTCAACCCCCCCCCCTCGCCCCCCCACCCCTCCCTCCCTCCCTCCCTCCCCCATCTGCTTAGCCAGGGGTTTATTTAGGCTTACAGTTTTTATCTCATATAATATCTCAGACTAAAGTTAGGAGATTATAATTTTCATTGCTGGAATCCTTGCAAGACAGCCAATAATTTGAATATAAACGTCATATATTTTGCTCAAGAGATAAAAATTGTTGTACATTAGTGTACAGTACTGGTTTTCAGTTATAAAAACTGTTGTATTACAATAATATGCCCTCCTAATTGACTTGAATAAATACTTGAATGGAAATATACAATATTTTTGTTGAAACTACCCGCGTTTCAGTGTAAAGTGTCGTAATAATAAATGGTAAACAATTTGCCTTCGGCACTCTTTGTTTCAGGCACGGCGAGCCTAGTTCATAGGACGTAGAGTGTTTTTACTGAAGGTTTTGTTGTTCCAATACCCTCAAAAACTTGGGTCGACCTATAAACAAGGAATATCATAAATTAACGATTTTTTGGTAAAAAAATCAGGGTCGACCTACAATGCTGATGTCAACACAAGCGTGGTTACAGCGAGACTGACTGAGTGAGGGAGCGCGGGGTGGCGTGACGTGTGTGTTTGTGTGTGGGGTGGCGCGCGCGATTTGAATGTACAGTCAGTTCTGCTATAACGTGATAGGTGTGTTCTTGTAAAACATCATGTTATAGAAATTCGCGTAATAGAAATAACGGCTTATGGAGAAAATAGGGTTAGGTGCAGATTACTACTTGAAATCGAAAAAAATTTAGTAGTTAGCCTAACACAAAGGATAGCACAGTCTAAATAAATGTTACATTCATATCTGATAATGAAATCATACAATAAATGTAACACTTTACCTTGAAAAAATATGAATATAACTTGATGGGGGAGAAGGGTGATTTTGAGGTTGATAACATCGAGCTTCTCTTCAAGGGTTATAGCCTTTCTTTTACGATCATCACCAGGAATGCGATCACCAGAACGCTTCTTGGAGATATTCTTCTTTACCATATTCACAGTTAATACCACAAAATTGGAGAAATATTGAGCAGAAATTGCGTTACAGCAAACAAGCGTTCGTGTTATACAAATATCGTTCCTCTATTCATAAATCGCGTTAGAGCCAATTCGCGTTGTCAAAACACGCGTTATAGCAGAACTCACTGTACTTCAATTACTTCAATGTACAGAATATTCCTCCGGCGGGGCAATCCGTGTATGCTAAACCCGCGTGTGTGAAGGGCCGACTGTACTCTGTAAATGCACTGGAAAAAGAGAGAAAGTCTACCAGGTAAGAATATATGACAGCTGAACTGGTGTGAACATGAGATTTTTTTGTGTTCATAAGCTGCTCTTCATGGCACATTTCTTCACTTACAAATTGTCCATGAATTAGACCATAAAAAAAACACACTTAAAACTTACCTGAACGTGGCAATGGTCTGAAGAGGCCATCCTTTGTACTACCTCCGACTGCAGCGGTGAGTTTGTTGGAGAACGTCATTACAAATGGCGGCCCTGTTTCAAGAGAAATAAACTTATCTTGACGATTATAGCAGGACTTGAAACTTTTATTACAAATTATATTTACTGTATCACTCTACAAATGTGACAGTGTATTTCTTGTATTTACTCAGAACCGACAACTTATCCATTTATAGCAATTTTATTTAACTTATACATGTATTGGGTTTCACGCTTGAATTAATGCAATGACCCAAGTTTTTTTTTGAGGTTTTGTTTTGCGCAGATCACTTGATGTGTGTGGAAATGGGTTATAGAAACTAATTTGATAGATATTTACCACAAAGATCACACCAAAAGGATTTTGTATTTAGGAAATTTTCAGTTATTGGCAGTGTTGAACTTGAATTACTGTATTATTTATTTTTCCAGAGAGGGACGTCGTATGAAGCCCCAGACTTTGATGGCGATGGTCCAAAATCTGCTCTATGAGAGGAGGTTTGGCCCTTATTTTGTGGAGCCTGTTATTGCAGGGTTGCATCCAAACACTAAAGAACCATACATCTGTGCTCTTGACCTGATTGGTTGCCCATGTGAACCTGCAGATTTTGTGGTTTCTGGGACCTGCTCAGAGTCTCTCTATGGTATGTACATGATGTTTTATTGTTTGAGTGATGGCAGTAGAAGTTATAAGTTGATTGAATGTAATTTAAGCTCTGTATTGTATTTGTTGTAGATTGGGTTTTTGGGAGTTAAGTTATTAAGATTAGAACCTTGAGATATATGCCTGTTGTAAGTGGCATCTAAGAGTAGTAGGGGCAAGCAGTGTTGTCTTGGCAAAATATATTCCTTATGAAGAGGCTGAAGCTTGGGTCTTGTGAGACTTGTAGTCTTTTGATAAAGTAAATTTTCTCATATCATATTCTATATTTTCTAATAACAGGCATTCTCCAATTTATGAAACGGTTCCATTCCAAAAATGTCTTACAATGCAAAAAACATTTAATGACACTTTTTGGTGTGCATTATCATAATGAACCAATAATGAGGTAAAATGCATGCAGTACAGTCATAATTTTATACATACCAAAAATTATTTGTTAGTGACCCTTTATTCATGATTATCAATAAAAATTCAGCTATCTGCAAGGCAATAAGAAAATTTTCGGAAATTTCTGAGAACTGCACTACCATCAGAAGTATTCGTTCAATTTCGTTAATTTTTTCCTTGGGTGTTTTTATCATTATACTGTATGAAGTATTTTAAACAAGGTGACAGAGGGATAGGGAGGATAACTCTACCACCTACAGCTCGGCAGCCCGCTATCCCTTTATAATAAGTGTGCAATTGACCTTAATTCCCATATTATTTAGGTTCATTTGGTGCTGGGTTATTAAAACATCATTGAAAAATAACTAATCCCTCCCCCCCCAAAAAAAAAATCCCAGTAAAATAAAATTAAAAATAGAAAAGAAAAAGACTACACATTGTTATCCCCTTTAGCCACAACAATTGGTGCAGAGCACTTACAGGGATGAGAGATTTGCAGGTAACCAGACGACTTTATCAAACCCAGAAAATTTCTTATCCCCAGAATCTTTTGCAGTTACTGGGAAAAGTTTCTGAGTGTCTGAACTAGGCATCTTACACAGATGTACACTAGCCCACTTCCCCTGAACATTTCTGGGTGCTTGGGATGTTTTCCTTGAATCTAAACTACCAGAGTCCATAAATGCAGTTTATTTAAGTTAGAAGCTCCATTTCTTTAATACTCCAGAATAATTTATCTAAAAGTTTTTTAAATATCCATTTCTTTAATACTCCAGAATAATTTATCTAAAAGTTTATTAAATAAATATGTTTAGAAATTAAAAATATTTTGAATATCGGCATGAATGAAGCTGTGTGTTACAGCAAAGACGGTTATTTTCCACTCCCATAGAGCTGTAGGGGATTAGTTGGTCTTGTAACTGACCTGACTTGATGTAATGACAGGTGGAGATAGGTGGGGGATTAGTGGTCTCATATTACTGACCTACTGTTGAAATGTCAGGTCACCCTTTCTTGGGTGGGGGACTAGTGGATCTCATGACCTGAAGATGGCCTGAATAAACACGAAACCTAAAGTATTTTTACGTAGATTGTGATAAGTATACAGTGGTCCCTCGGTTAACGAACATAATTCGTTCCAGAAGGTCGTTCGTTAACCGAAACCATTGTTTCAATGGGATTTTTGGTAATTGGTTCCAGCTCACCGAAAATTACATACAAACTAAAAATAAATGCAGTAAAGTACACTTACTTTGAGGTGTGGATGTAGAAGGCTCCTGGTTGATGATGATGATGATGGGAATTAGAATGGGGGTGAAGGAGAAGGGAGAAGAGAAGGCATTGGGGTGGAAGAGAAGTCACCCCATGCCGCCATTTCACCCATAAAATTTTAGTTCTCTTGGTGTAATTCAAGATTATTTTCTTTGAATCAACACTGCACTGCATTATATATTGTCAGTATATAAAATAAACTTCAGAATGACCAATAATTGTACTGTAAAAATGTAAAAATAGTTATGTTCAAGAGAGTCTCAAGCAAGAAGCTTCCTCCACTGAGCAGGGACACACACTGACGTCATTTTGGGTGTGTTGAGCGGCTGTTTGGCGCGCTAAAAACTAGTTCCCTGTACTTCACGTATGTTAAATAATTGTTAAAATGACTAAAAACTTTAATATAAGACTTGGATAATTATTGAATAGTACAACCTTCTTGATATTTACTCAAATGGTAACGAATTTAAGCCCTAATACCGACTACTGTACTGTATTGGCGGACTAATACTACAGCTGGTGAGCAGGCGAAAATATGTTGGGAAAATTTTATAAGGAATTCGTTAACCGGAGTGATGAATCTTATGGAAGGTAATTTGTTAACCAAAATTTCGTTAATCGACGGATCACTGTAAGTATAAATGAGCAAAGTTGTATCCCTTCAACATTATGTTATATAACATTTTAAAATACTGAGTGGGAAAGCAGAAGGGTGTGGGTAATTAGAGAGATTGTGTGGAAATGAGTGTTGCCAAGCGCTCCTCAACAGCTGATATTTAACTCGCTACCATGCAGTCACACACACACACAGATGTGTCATACAGTAAGACCCTCACTCCTCATGCTTGCTGTCTTAATTCCCTTGTTGGGGGGTGTGTGAGTGGTGTTGGAACATGTAATAATAAAAATAATTTATAATTACTGTTTATTGAAAGTGCATGGCAGCCGGAAGGCTGAAAATATACAGTTACATAATTGGGGAATGGGTCTCTTGATTTACAAATAATATAAAAGTAACGTAAGTGATACAAATATGATATATAATAACTAGGTGGGGAGAAGCTCAGACTACAGGGCATTTCAACAGTGACAGTGCAAAAAGTAAGATTGACTGGGAGTGAATACACTGGTTGATTACAAGTTAATGATAATTTTTTTAATTTTTTACAATGGTTGGGACGGCTATTTTTATAGCGATCAGTTTGTGCTCGTATTGGCTGGATGTGGTTGTGGTGTCGAACAGCAATTCTCGGGTGCGAGGGATCTCAGGTGGTAGTAGGAGCCGGTGTCGAGGATGGTGCAGAAGCTTCTAACCCAATTTGCAGATGAGGTCGTGGTGATGATCAGTGAGAGCCGAGAGGGTCAGTGTGTTGAGCGCTTCTTGAAAAGTGGAGTAGGAAGGGGAGAGAATAATCTTGCATGCCCTCTTTTGCACTTTTTCTAGGTGTTTACGTTGTGTGGCATTTAGGGAAGAAGACCATGTAGGGGAGGCATAGGTGAGCCTGGGAAGTATGAATGTTGAGTAAACACTGAGGAGCTCGGATGCAGGAACTCCGAGGGACTTGAGTCGGTGAAGGAGGTGGAGACGGAAACTGGAGGATTTGACAACTTCACTGACGTGTGGTTTCCAATTTATTTTGTTGTCTATGGTGATCCCGAGGAGCTTAGTGGAATCTACAACCTGGAGTGTGTTGGGACCTAAAGTACTGGAAGGGGGTGGGACAACGTCGGAGGAGAAATTGATGTGCATAACCATGGTCTTGATATGGTTGTTGGTGGCCCAGTTTTGGAGACTTCAGTAAATCCTGAAGGGCGGTATAGTCGGGGGCAGAATTGTTGACGCTGATCCAAATGGTGGAGTCGTCGACATATTTCCAGCGAGCAGGGGTTTCTCTTAGGGCATCATTCATAAGCATAAGGAAGCATAGTGGTCCCATCTTGGTGCCTTGGGGGATGCCCACCCCAGGTGAGTGATTGAAAGGTGGAGACAGCCCCACAGAAGCGTACAGCTTGGCATCAGTTACTGAGGAAGTCTGTAAGCCATGGTATAAGACTGACTTCTTCGAAACCCGAGGTCGATAGCTTTGTTGATGATTAAATTGTGGTCGACTAGGTCAAATGCCTTTGTGAAATCAATGAAGGCGACAGCTACAGACGTTTTTCGTTTCCCCAGATGGCGGTATATGTAGTAGAAAAAGCTAACAAGACAGTGAGTGGTGGAGGAAGTTTTCATATTACCAAATTGCTGAGGATCTACGGCTCCTGCAATATCAGCATAAGCCCAGTTGAACACAAAACTTTCACAGATTAAGCTGGGTATCGGGGTGATTGCAATGGGTCGTAGCTGACTTAAGGATTGTGGGCTGGCTGACTTGGGCACTGGTGACACATAAGAAGTCTTCCAGTCAGCTGAGCATCTGGCTTGACTAAGAGAAGCATTGATGATGGAGCATAGGGTTTTAGCAAGCTCCAGGGAGAACTCCTTTAAGAGTTTCATTGGTAAATCAATGGGGGTGGTGGAGCGTTTTAACTTTAGTTTGTTCAGACGTTTTGCTACTTCAAATTCTTCTACTAAGTGAGTGGGAAAGCGGGCTGGTAGGTAATCAGGGAGATTGGTTGTGTCAAGCCGGGGGAGCGTCTGGCATATAGCGAAATGGTTATTTGTTTACTCAGCTGCGTGAACATTAGTGAGATGGCTAAGGAAGGGGAGGGGGTGTGTCTTATTGTTTAGTCCACAGAGTTCTTTAAGCTTACCATACCACTGACTGATGCTGGTCTGCTTCAGGTGTTGCAATTTGGTTGGGTAGTGAGACTTCTTTGAAGTGCGTATTTCGCAGATGACTCGGTTGCGAAGGGACCTGTAGCGGTTGTGGTCATTGATTTAAAAGGCTCTGTCTCTCTGTTGCATAAATCTTTTGTTCCGAGGTGTGATCCAGGGCAAATCAGCTGGGTGAGATCTGACGGACTTCTCGGGGAAGAAGTGGTGGTGAGCTTCCGTGGTGGTGTTGGTATAATTTATCCATTTGGTGTCCACGTCATCCACAATAAGTACTTCAGTCCAGAGGTGGTGAACTATCCACTGCCCGAAGAGACGCACTGCAGAGTCAGTAATCGGCCTGTAGGTCTTGATGTAGGGTCTCTACTTGAGTAGGAGTGGCAGCTGGGGACTAGAGCACTGATAGGTGTGTGGTACACCCGATAGGAGGCATTGGTTGAGGTGGTTGATACTGGTCAGCTAAGTCGGTTAAGATAACGTCAAGGGTATTTTGACCGTGTGTGGGGAAATTCACAACTTGTGATGGTGACAGCTAGTCCTGGATATCAGTGGTGTCAATTTCATTATAATCCCTGCATAATGAGATTATTGATAAGAGTGTCTCTGGTGGGTGAGCGAGGCGGATGGTATGACACACAGATTGTGATGGAAGCAGTGTGGCGCTGGTGGGCCCGTGGTACAACGCGTATCCATTATGCTTCCACATCTGCTGGGACTTGAACATCCAGGCGTGACGGGCGTAGGTCATCTTGACAGAAGAGGGCAACGCCCCCTCCGCGTCTATGTGAATGAAGGTGACGAAAGAGTTGATATCCCTCAATATGACATGTTTCAGGCACAATTTGCCAAGTCTCACATATGGCAACGACGCAAGTGGTGGCTGACCTGACTGTGGTTGCCAGCTCGTCAAACTTGTTAGCTAGGGAAGTGACGTTGGAGAGCAGTAAAGACGGGAGATCATACCATATCCGTGGAACTTCAGTGTAGTGGTACGGTCTGTCAGGGGTGGGTTTCTCTGGTTTCCTAGTGGAGGTTATGGTGCTAATGGGCTTATATGTATGACGCCCCTGTCTACGGCTGCGTGCGTGGAATATGTTCAGTGACTTGAGTCGCACGATAACACTGCCATCAGGATAACCGTTCCCACGCTTTAGAAGGTACAGAGAGCGTCGGGAGTAAGTGAATAGTGGCCATCTGTTGTTGTGGACAGACGGAAGTGTTTGTCCCCGGTGGCCATAAACTCACTGGTGGCACTTTGAGGGCCACTGACACTGGTAGACATCTGTTAATATTTGTCAGTTGTAAACACCGTGAGTCCTTGTCCCTGGCACTTAGGGTCACCGACACAGTATCCACGATATATGTAAACACCATGTGTGTGTGTGTGTGTGGCGGAAGCGAACCTTTTTGGGGGGGTGAGTGTCACTTGGTCAGTACCCTCCTCCTTCCTCACTCAAGCGTGGCTAATTATGATAAGGAGATGAATTTGATACCATAGTGATCCTTAATTTAATCTTTACGAGACATTTCAAATAAGATATCCTTAAACAAAATATTTTGAAATGATATACTGTAGTGATGGGAATTCCATTCTTTTATTAAAAAAAATTAAGAAATGTTGATACCGGAGTCGGTAAAATTTATTTTAATTTCGTTGGACACCAATTTTGTATCAAAATAATCCTGAATACTTTATCTAAAAGTTTGGTTCAGTAAATATATTAAAAAACAAAAGCTCTATATGATACAGGCATGAATAGAGCTGTGTTACAACTAGTAGGACCTGTAGCTATTTACACAAACACCACTGTACAATATTGTTCATACTGTAAACATAATAATATATACTACTGTATACCGTATATTTCGGCCTACAAGGCGACGGGGTGTTTAAGACGACCCCAAAAATGTCCCTTTAAAAAGTAGCTTTTGAGCCCTATTCGCTGTATATGACCGGTACCCCAAATGTGACACTTAACCATTGGGAGCTTACTGACCCAGTAATCCTTTACCAACCATCCCATTGACCAGTGCTGTTTACACATCCATAGTTTTTTAAAATAAGGCCAATTCACTTCAAGTAATGGCATCAAATGTTACCGGTTGGTGCAGTGTAAACACTAGTGACTCACTTAAACGTCTTATTTAACTGGAACTAATGTCGGTGTCGAATACAATTGTTTCATTTACTTGAAATGGATTTACCGATTTATTTGTTTATTTATTCATTTATAACATACTGTAATATATTAAACACACTGCAAGTATTTTCTTTAATTTATAAGCTTGCTTCACGAGAGACAATCGGTGGTGGGACTGTTCCGACTCTTTACACCAGCTACAGTATTCTAATTCAATAGTGTTTCATTAGGATTTGAGTGAAAAAGATTACTGTACATGCTTTCTACATACATTTATTACACAAATATATATATATATATATATATATATATATATATATATGCTAGGTATATATGGTCTCTACTTGAGTAGGAGTGGCAGCTGGGGACTTCACGCGGTTAATATAACCCACAGGGTACCGCGGAAAGTGAGAAACGCGTAAAGTGAACAACATAATATTTGGGATTAATTGAAATAGAGACCGGGTCGACCCCCAAACCCCACTTTTTGACGACACACAACTATGTTGTAGTAAAAATTTTATCTTAACTTTATGATGGTATGCACACGCAATTAATATAGAAGAGGTTAGGTTAGGAAAAATAAAGGTTAGGTTAGGAAAACTAAAAGTTAGGTTTAACACTTACGTTAGTAGAAGAGATGGGGCGGCATACGGGGATGGAGGCTGGTTCCGAGGCAGAGGGCAGGCTACTAGCCCTCAGGTGAGTCACCATCACTGTCATCCACAATTGTCAGGGCCTACCTGACAAATCCCTCAAAGTCATCTTCACTGTCTCTACCTCTGTCACTATCACTGGCTTGGGCTGGCTGTGGTGGGTTGCGGGCGAAGAACTCTGTTATGCTTTGCTGACGGCTGGTGTTTATGTTGTCGTGATAAACCTTGATGTAGGGCTCCATAGTCTGCAACAGCTGGGTAGTGAAGATTTCATACCTGTTTGCGTCAGGGTCGTCGGAAAGGAGGAGCTTGACTTTCTTAATACACTCGATGGCACCCCTAACATTACTGTGGGATAAGCGGTGTTCTTCTTGGGATGACGCACCACCTGCCTCTTCACTGACGTCATCATCATCTACCATCTCGTCGGTAGTCACATCAGGATCCCTTATCACCTCCGGGATGTCGTCGTTGGTGGTCTCGGAGAAGCCTGCAGCTGTAACACTCTGCACAGCTTCTCTGGCAAGGTCCACTGCTACTGCAACAGTCTGAACCTCACCAGTCACAGATTGACTCTGCATAACGGCCGGAATGCCTTGCAACACATGTCTCCATGCGTGACGAACAGTTGCTACAGACAGCTGATCCCATGCCTCCACCAAGAAGTCCACAGCTTTCTTGATGTTGAATATTCTCCAGAATTGTTTTAAAAGTACTAGTTGCTCTGCCAATTGTTGATCCTCGTCGTCTTCGCTCTTGCTATCAGTGGTGGTGTCACTTAGGTTACGCAACTCTTCCCTGGTGTTGGTGTAGTCGTTCAGGAGCATGAATTTTTTTTGTAGAGAATGCAGCTTTTACATTACAGATTAACTCTTGGTCCATGGCCTGTAATATAGACGTAGTGTTGGGAGGAAGGAAGACCACTTTTATGTTGGGGTGACGATCTAACAGTAGGGGCGAGTGTCCTGGTACGTTGTCCAGCAGCAACAAAATATTAAATGGGACATTCTGTTGCTCACAGAATTTCTTTACATCGGGAACAAAACAGTCATCAAACCAGGAGAGGGACAGTGTAGAGAACATCCATGCCTTACGTGCTGTCAGCCAGTGGACATTTAGCTTGGTCATGTCCATGCTCTTGTAGGCGTGCGGCTTGCGGGCTGTGTGGATCACCGATAACTTGAGCTTACAGGTACCAGAGGCATTGGTGGTAAACAGGACGGTGATGCGTTCCTTCTGCATTTTCCGGCCCCGAATCCTGCTGGCATTCTTTACAATGTAGGACTTGGAAGGTAGTTTTCTCCAGAAAAGACCAGATTCGTCCATGTAAAACACCTGGTCGTCACTGTACTGTCCTTCCTCCATAATCTCACGTAAAAACGGAGGAAATTCCCGAGCCGCAGCCCGATCAGCACTCGCTTCTTCATCACCAATGTTTATATTGGTGATGTTGTTCCGGATCTTAAACCTCTGTAACCACCCAGAGGAAGCAGTAAAGGGTTTGGGCTCTGTAATTCCCATCTTTCGTGCCACTGCCATGTACAGTTCACGTGCGTAGTCCTTCACAGAGCGCGTGTCGACCGACATGTTCCGTCGCGCCTGACGCACCAAGTACCTCACAAGTAATTTTTCTGTCTTGAGAAGCACCTGGTTGTGAAAATACTTGATCATAGAAGCACCTGTAGACTTTGTGATCTTCATGTGCTCCTTTATCTTGGCTGAATCCTTCTTTATAGTCCGGATCGTAGATTCGTTCACGCCATGCTTGCGCGCCAAACCAACCTGCCTTGTTCCTTTCTCCAACTCTTGGATGATGGTATACTTCACCTCGTAGCTTAAGGAACGTCGTGTCTTCTTTGGTTTAGTGCCGTTGGGTCCAGGTAAGGAAAGGTTTTTCTCTGGGGGTGGTGGTCCGGCGGAAGCCATTTTACTGAACAATGGATGCGTGTTTACACGGAGTGGCCTTGAGGGATGAAACTGCCGCAGCTAGGTCAAACGTCGTCTCTCCTCCCTCCCTCCTTCCCTCCCCCGGGTGGACACGTCATAATACTTTAAGCCAATTACAGCTAGCAGCAGAGGGGGGTAGGGATCCATGGCCAATCACAGGTCTGATACGTCATATGACGTCAGTGATAACGCAACAAAGACACACACTGCGCAACCTTACCGCGCCGCTTGCCCAAGCGGAGGGAGGAGGAGGGAGAGGCGGGCGGGTTGCGCGTGGGTGGCGCGTGGGGCAAATCTAAAAATAGCATCGCGCCGGACACTCTCCGCGCAATGGCGTAAACGACCGCGGAATGTAAGAATGTTAGGTTCTGGCAAGGCACCGCGTTAACGGTGAAACGCGGATTGTGGGACCGCGTAATAGGAGGACCAACTGTATGCATACAGTTCGTCCCCGAGTTACGTACATCCGACTTACGTACAAACGGCCGATACGTACATCGTTTCTGAAGTCTTTAATTGCAAAAATATTGTCTTAAAAGGGCGAGCAATTTTTAAATTTGGCGGGCGAGCCAGCCGCACCGCGCCGCCACTATCACTGACCATGCAGACGACACGCTAGACGCACCAAAACAACAAGTGTGGTCATTGTGCATACAGTACTTCTCCTGTGAATTTCTGCCCTATTTTGTACACTTTACTCTGTGTGCAATGACTGGTGTAAAGCGTAAGAGTGGTGAAGCCAGTGGGAGTGCTACGAAACGTCAAGCAATCTCACTAGAGGTAAAAATGGACATAATAAAACTGCTTGAAAGTGGTGAAAAGTTGACCAATGTTGCCCGCAAATTTAACCTGAGTCGGTCAACTGTTAATACAATTGATAAGGGCAAAGAAAAGATCAAGGAACATGTGAAATCTGCAGTGCCAATGCAATCTACGATTATAACTAAAAGAAGAGGGAAGGTTCTGGAAGAAATGGAAAAATATCTTGCGATGTGGATCGAGGACTGCACACAAAAACGTAAGCCTCTGTGTCTCAGTATGATTCAGGAGAAAGCCCTAAGTCTTTTCAACAACCTAGAGAAAGATCACCCTGATGATACTGTGACATTCAATGCTAGCCATGGGTGGTTTAACCGATTCAAGGTGCGAAATAAGCTGCATTTGATAAGTTGTATTAATTACCACCAGATAACATTATAGGGTTGGGGGATTTTCGAGTTACGTACATTTCGAGTTAAGTACAACCTTTTGGTCCCCATTATGTACGTAACTTGGGGACTTACTGTATATATATATACAGTGGGGTATGCTATAACGAACGGATCCTACTACGAATATTCCTATAACGAACGGTTTTACCTATAAAATTGAGAATGCTATAACGAACGAAACTCCTACAACGAACATTTAATTATTTTTTTTTTTTTTTTTTTTTACTAATATATTGTATTTTTATTACAAGTATTAATGATATTCTTTATTTCAGGGGTTCAGATGCATATTTATGCACTTATTTACAATTTTTACAATTTTATATTATAATTTTCAGTGTTAAGTGGTTGTATTTGGGGGCCTGGAACGGATTAATCCTATAACGAACGAATGCTATAACGAACAAGGTTCTAGAACCAATTACATTCGTTATAGCATACCCCACTGTGTATATATATATATATATATATATATATATATATATATATATATATATATTTATATATATATATATACACAGTAGAAGTCCAAAAATCTGGACTACTTGGGGATTGGGTCGATACGGATTTTCGGATTTTCCGGATTCTCAGGCAGTACTTTTAAAATTAAAATTTAAGGAGGAATAAAGAAGAGATGAACAGGGACATTTTGATAGTTTATTCATTAGCATGCTTCATTTTTCAAAACGAGCAGTTTTAAAGAAAAATAAAGTCAACACTAGACAAAAATGTAAACAAACTGTCTAATACCATGACGAGTCTTGAAATTCCTAAGCCATCCATCACTAAATGCGCACTCTGATTCAATGTTCATTTGCTCCTTGAAAGACTTTGCTTTGGCAATAAGCATCGGCCCAGAAATTGCCATACCTTCTGATCGTTTTAACAAAAACCATTCGTGCAACAATTTATCAAGATTTTCTAATTTGGGCCAATGTAAACTTTTTCTTTCAGCAATTTTAATGTAAGGCTCAGAAGAAGTTGTGAATTCTAGAATTTTATTCTTTGCCTTTTTTATATCATAAATTGTAGACTTTCCAATGTTGTATGTTTCCATTAGAACAGCATTGCTCACATTACATTCTAGTTTCTTAATTATTTCAAGTTTGTCACTCAATTTCAATGTGTTCTTCTTTCTCTTCACACAACGAAGTTTATCTACTTTAGGGGCCATTATTATGGGCTTGTACTCTGTACATGGAAAGAGTAGGACTAAAAATTACATACGTTGTCACAGTTTGATTGCTTGTTTTAAAGTGTCGATCGTGTGGTCGTTTGTTGTCGCTGTGCAGCTGTGGCATTCACGCATGTACACATACACACAAAAGATTTATAGTGCCTCAAATTTTACATTTCAGTTCAAGCTAACTACAAAACTAACAAAATTAGCTACCTATAATTTACAATTACTTTTATTATTAGAATTATGTAAATTAATTTTTTAAAGCCACTCCATTCATTCACATAACCCACAAAAGCCCGCTAAATTTAAAAAGTTTGAGTTTTCGAAAAGTCCGGATTCTCGGGTGGTCCGGATTCCTGGCATCCGGATTTTTGGACTTTTACTGTATGTATATATATATATATATATATATATATATATATATATATATATATATATATATATATATATATATATATATATATGTAACCGGTCGGAATTTACTGGACTTTAATTTCTTGGGGTTTATTTAAAATTAATAGATGGTGATGGCAGTGGAAGCACCCCTTTGAGAAAAATCCTGAACCAGCACAAGAACACTTAAATCTACTAAACAAAATAAATTGTCCGTGACCCGTGGAAGGATAGCATTTGTGACTGGGATGAATGAGACACACTGTAAAATTTAGACACTTATATTCCCTCCAACACTACAAACACAATCAAATAATGGTACACCAATATGCGCACCTCTCAACTTGAACTTAAAACACTACTCTGGGGAACAAAAGTTATACATGATATAAAAATTATTAGAACCTCAGGCAACAATAAATTTGAAGTATTAAGATCTGTTGTGTGCACACATGAAACAGGCCTTAAAGGCTTTCACACAATAATATCAGTCACTTAGGTATTAAAAAAAGAAATTAACTACTCTACAATGAATAGGCCTTAAGGGCACTCAACAAAATTATATGTCACTGAGGAATGGTAATAAAAATGAGAAGTTAAATACTCTACAATGAATAGGCCTTAAGGGCACTCAACAAAATTATATCAGTCACTGAGGAAATGGTAATGAAACATGAAATTAAATACTCTACAATGAATAGGCCTTAAGGGCACTCAACAAAATTATAGCACCCCAACAGATGCACACTTCCTAACCTAACCTAACCAATACTCTGGGGAACAAGGTTATACCTGAGATCAGAATTATGAAGAACAATCAGAGGCATTAAAAGAATCAAATCACAGTATCACTCTGGTTCCACTTGATGGCACAAACATTCAAAACAATATTATCAAAATTATCGAGAAACTATTAAACTACACCCGTAATAAGGGAAGGAAAATGTTCCTCCAGGTATCTCCTAGAGGCCTAGACTCACGGTCTCAGTGTGTGACCATTAGTCTACTCAGATAGCCTCAGTGTACTCACAGTGCGTCCATAAAGCGGACGGGAGTGAGCCAATCAGACCTTGTACAGTTGAGAGAAGCTTTAGCGTCCCGTTAGCAAGAGGGTTTCGCTAGCAGCTCGGGACACGTGGTGATGTGCCCGGAGTGGTAAGAACTGATCACCCACTGCTGGTCCCGGGTCGTTTAGTTGTCGGGAGCACTCGTTCACTCAAGAGATCCTTTGCTACCCCGCTAAACAGTGACAGGCCTACTTTGCTCGGTCCAATGGCGACAATCGCCACCCTCAATCATCAAAGGCAGTCTCAAACGGCAGTCAATCTCTCGCAGTCAACTCCGGGTCAACTCCAGTCAAGTGGGTTCTCACGGAAACCCTGAAATGAACTCACTGTTAGCTCTAGTTTACTTTATCACTGCCCTATCTAACCCTGTCTGAGATCGAATGAGACTTACTTGTTACTCTGCAATAATGCAACACAGGTGACTAGGCCACGTGACTATTCCTGGGACAAGCGCGCAGAGACGTCTTGTCTCTGTGAATGCTCTCCGGGACTGGGGGAGAGGCCTCGTCGCGTTCTCTCAAGGCGTGAGCTTAGGCCTACGTGACTTATTTTCCGCCTAACTAATAACTCCTTGGGACACCCGTAACATTATTCAGACTGCTAAACGATCTATAATAATTTAAAATTCAATAATAGTCCCTTACTTCATGACTCGCATCATTATTCAATCGGTAAACTACATTTAATATCATATAGGCCTAATTCCACCATCTCCCGCTAGGAGGGGGAAGCGCTCTCTCCCCTCCCATGACCTTGAACGCTCAGTGTTGCCAATGGCGGGGCATTCGAAATTACTCTGAAATTTCTGAATATTACAATCGACCCCCTAAAAAAAGACAGCACTGTCCTCATGTGCTGAGAAAAACATACATACGACCCCCCTAAAATTTTGTTCTAAGAAACTGCATCTTGCCCCTTTTGCTAAACGCAGCATTCCCGTCTTCTCTTCTCTCCTTTTCTCTCCCGCTAACACTCGACCCCCCTAAAGAAAAAACAGCACTGCCCTCATGTGCTGAGAGACCAACTTAGAACCCACCTTCAACTCTGTACTATTCCACTCGCAGCCAGCAACTCCATTTCTTCCCCATTTCTTCCTAGCCCAACTCAAACCAACCAGAACATCACGCTCCCCTTTTGCCTGGCCCTTAACTAGAGAACCAATGTCAAAATTAATACCAGCCCAAAACAAACATGCTCTCCTTTGGCCTGGCCCTTGAACTAAGAGGAACCAGTGTCCAAACAATACTCAGTCCAAAACAAACATGCTCTCCTTTGCCTGGCCCTTGAGCTAAGAGGAACCAGTGTCAAACCAATACTCAGTCCAAAACAAACATGCTCTCCTTTTGCCTGATCCTTGAACTAAGAGGAACCAGTGTCAAAACAATACACAGTCCAAAACAAACATTCTCTCCTTTTGCCTGGCCCTTGAGCTAAGAGGAACCAGTGTCAAAAAAATACTCAGTCCACGTCTCCGAACCTCATGCCGGCAGACCAACCCTCTGACAATGTACCAGTCCATATTAGTGAGGCCCTGGACATTACAACCGTACTCTCAATCCCGCTCATGACAGCAACTCAATCCCGCTCATGACAGCAACCACTACTCAACGCACATCTCTGACCTAACCATCTCTCCAATCCCCCCTGCCCTACTCACAACTCCTCCAACTCACCCTCGACAACCTGCCCCTTCTCCTTACCCTGCAACCTAAACTGTAATTTGTCGGCTTCGTCTTTCAGTTGCAGGCTCGATCGACCTCTCTGAACTACTTCTCTTCATCTTGCTCATCTGGAGTGGGGGCTCCTCGTCTTCCTCCTCAGATTCATCCATCGCTGGGTCTCCCGGATGCCTTAGGGTTGGAGCAGCCTTCAAGTTGCTCCGGTTTTCCACTCTCGCTTCCAGGTCTTCTTCCCCACTGGGCTCAATGCGATATAAACCAGGCCTTGGATTTAGGACCTCAACAATGTGCCATCTCGTATCAAACCAATGGTTTTGCAGCTTACACCGGCCTATTTTTACATTGTTCCTCAGCAAGACCTCCTGGCCCACTTCCCAGCTACTCTCGTGGGCTTTCTCTTCTCTTTTTCTTCTATTTATTTCCTTACGTCTCCGAACATTGATCTCCACTGCTTCCTGCAATCTTCGTTGCCGGTCTCTAATCACCATCGCCCACTCATCTACCGGCTCTGGGTCTACTTCCGGCCTAAGGTCAAACGGCAGGTTTGGTTCTCTCCCGTAAAACAACAGGAATGGGGAAAACCCTGTCGTGGCATGCGGAGTCGCGTTGTATTGTGACACCACTGCCGGCAGATGCTCTGGCCACCTATTCTTTTCCTCTGCCTCGAGGGTGGCCAGCAGACCGTGCAGGGTTCGATTGAACCGTTCCACCATGCCATTTCCCTGTGGGTGATATGCTGACGTCCTTATTTTCTTCACCCCAAAGGTGGCACAAGTTTGTCGGACCAATGCACTGCCAAAATTCCTCCCCTGATCGGTCAACAGTCGCTCAGGTGCACCCACTGCCAGGAAGATTCGATTCACCAGGATCTTTGCAATCGTCGAGGCTTTCTGGTCTTTGGTGGGAAAGGCCCAAGTGTAACGACTGTATATGTCAACCATTATCAGGACATTCTCCAATCCTTGCCGCTTGTCCAGCAAGGTGAAATCTGCGGCCAGTGTCTCTAATGGTTTGGCAGCTTCAATCGTCCCTACATGCAGTTGGGGTTTCGGCACTTCATCTTTTGCTACTCCACACCTCTCGCAGCTGGCTATGTAGTCTCGCACTGTTTCTCCCATGCCTGACCAGAACCCTCGCTCCTGCACCAGCGACAGGGTGCGATCTCGCCCCTGATGGCCAAACTCGTCGTGGCAGGCTCTAGTCAAAGCCTCCTGCAAGTTTGGAGTTAACACTGGCACCTCCCTCCATAGATTCTTCCCTTCGGGTCTTCTATGCCAAACAACATCTTCTCTTACTATCAGGGATTTCCTAGCTCGGTACATCTTGCGGAAATCATCATTTTTGAGCTCTACCTGTACCTCATCCTCCGGCAGCTCTCCCACCAACCATCTTCGCAGTTTTGTCATATAGTCCATGCCTTCTTGCTCCTTACGCAGCCCATCCATCGTCCACAGTTCCTTCCTTCCTGCCCCGTTCTCCTCTAATACATGCATCGCTGTATACTCTTCTTCACTATCTTCCTCCTGTTCCGCCGGGATTCTAGATAGCGTATCCGCCACAATGTTGTTCTTCCCCGGCTTGTACTCTATAGTAAAGTTAAACTGCTCGAGATCCGCATTCCACCTACTTTCCACGGCACCTAGTTTAGCCTTCTCGCGGTGACTGAGTGGGTTGTTATCTGTATAGACTGTGAAATGTTTCCCTGCCAAATAATCCCTGAATTTATCCACTACTGCCCATTTGAGTGCTAACATCTCTAACTTACGAGAACTATAGTTGTTCATGTTACGTTCCGATTTCCTCAGGCCCCGACTCGCATAGCACACCGGATGCAACCTGCCATCCTTCCGCTGGGACAGCACCGCACCTAGCCCACGAAAACTTGCATCTGTTTCTAATATAAACTCCTGAGTGAAATCTGGGCAAGCCAACACTGGTGTCTGCGTCACCTTGTCTTTCAACTCCTCAAAAGCCTGTTGCTGTTCCTCTCTCCATTCACTATCTACCCGATCCTTAGATTTCCCATGCATCAACGCATGCAGTGGAGCAGCTATTTGGGCAAACCCTTTAACAAATTTCCTATAAAATGATGTGAACCCTACAAAAGACCGCACATCTTTCACCGTCTGAGGGACTGGCCAATCTCTTACTACCCTAATCTTCTCAGGATCAGCTGTGATGCCTTCAGCTGACACCTGATATCCTAAATAACTTACTTTTGAAGCCATTATTTCACACTTTTTAGGTTTAAATCTTAAGTTATTCTCCCTCATCCTGCAAAATAATTCCCTCAATCTGACTATATGTTGATCTATTGTACTTGAAAACACCATCACATCATCAAGGTATACAAGCAACGAGGAGAAGATCTTATCCCCTAAAATCCGCTCCATGTATCTCTGAAAGGTTCCCGGACTATTTGACAATCCCATAGGCAGTCGCCTGTACTCAAAGTGTCCGAAGCTTGTGCTGAAGGCAGTCTTTGGACGGTCTGAAGGTTTTACTTCTATCTGGTGATATCCCGCCGCCAGATCAAACGTTGAGAAAAACTGGGCCCCCGTCAGAGATTCTAGAGTTTCATTTATCCTAGGCAGAGGAAACGCATCGCGTACCGTGACCTTATTTAAGTCACGATAGTCAATGCACAACCTCAGCGTCCCGTCCTTTTTCCTCACTACTACAATGGCGGCAGAGTACGGACTCTCACTATGCTGAATTACTCCCTGATCTAACAGCTGGCTAATGTGCTGCTTCACCTCTGGTACCTGGTTTGGAGGGATCCTCCGATATGGCACCCTAACTGGCCTGTCTGTGGTCACTGGGATCTCATGCTGAACCCCAATAGCCTTTCCTATGGGCTGGCCCTCTTCTTCAAAAATATCACTAAACTCTTCTATTAAACACCTAACTGCACTCTCTTGTCCCTCATTCATTTCCTCCGTGTGCACTTTGACCTCCGTACGGGCATCCGGTTGCACTGTCCTCACATACACCTCTTCACTGATGTCTTCCTCGACTTCCGTCCCCGAAGCCACTTTCCCAATCCGCCAATTGCCCCTCAAGCTCATACGACTGTCAGACAGATTTGCCACCAACACCTGGGTCATGCCTCTCACCACTCTTACAGCTGTCGGCAACACTATCACACCCTCAGGCATCCAACCTTCATCCTCTATTGTTAGAGGTTCAATCACTACTTCTTTGTTAGCTACCTGGCTTAATGAGGGAACACATACTGACAGCAACCGAGTACTCCGGGGAGGAATGGTTGGTCTTTCCTTCCTCTCTGTCATACAATACCCCAGGCTGATGGCCTCTATTGCACATAACTGCCTAACCTCATGCAAGCAATTTTCCCACTGAGCAGTGCTCCTGGCTTCCCTGCACAAGTGATACATATGCGGCCAGATCTCCGCAACCTCCCCCAGCACATTCATCCCCAACAACCCGACATGAGATTGCCCCTTACCCTGGGTCTCAATCCCTGGACAAACCAACATCCCCACATCAGTGACTTCCACCCCACATACGACCATAGTGACCCGAATACACCCCACACACGGCACTGGAAACCCTGACGCCCCTTTTACCCTTATTCGAGTGGGCTGCAACACCACGCCTGCAGGCTCCAGCTCCCGACGGTAGAAAAGTTCATCAATTAACGACACTTCTGCCCCAGTATCTGCTAAACCCCACATTTCACGACCCGATACCAGCACCGAAACCTTAGGACACTGCTTTCAGCCTTAAGGTACCTTCTGTTGTGATTAAATTTGTCATGCGAACCACGCTTGACCATGGGTCCGCTCTCTCTTGACTCATAACATCGCCGGTGGAATCTATTGGTGAGGCCAGGAACGGTTGGCGGGGACTGCCTGGCCTTGGCCATTTCCCGACCGCCAGTTCCGATTGTTATTTCCAACTCGATACTGGCCATTGGCCACGTATCCCCTTGGGACACTCTCTCCTGGTCTGGACCCGTTCGTGCAATTGAAACTGAAATGGCCCTCTTGTCCACACGCATAGCACCTCGGGGGAATCGAGCCTCCAGTCTGCGGCTCATTCTCTCTTCCTTTAGTCAGCGGTACCTCCCTCAAAGCCTCTCGTTTTTGTTCCGCCTCTCTCAGCCCCGTGATCCACTCGTCTAGACTATGGTGAGGATACTTCTTGATCTCATCCACTAACCACATACGGCTTTGTTCCTCCTTGAGCCCCCGAGTGATTGCATCTCCCAACAGGGCCTTATCATATTTATGATCATGGTGGTTCAACTCATCGTTTAAATCTAACATAGCGTCATAATATTCAAGAAGCGTTTCGTTGCTCCCTTGTTTCCGCGTCATCACCTTCTGAATGGCGTCCTACGTGGCCGTCTGTCCGCCATATTGCTGCTTCAATTAACAAGTTAACTCATCTACGGTTTCCCAGTCTATGCGTGCGTTGTATACGCGATCTGCCGCAGGCCCCGCAAGATGCCTTATTATGAATTGGATTCGACTGACTTCGTCTCCGTCTAGCAGCTTGAGGGTTCGGTCAACCTCTCTTAACCACTTTCCTACCTCTATTCCTGGCCTACCGTCGAACTTAGACATGGTCAACCCGGCCCCGAGACTAATTCCCTCTCTACTATTGTGTCTCCTCATCTCCCACATTGTCTCCTCGTGCTGTATTTTATACTGTGTCTTTACCCTATCTAGTGCATCCCCCAGCAGAGCTAAGTGTTGTTGATGTTCCTTCTCTAACTGTTGCAATTGTGTGTGGTTCTCCCCCCTTAACTGTTGTACATATACTCCATACTCCCCCCTGATTTGGTTTGCCCATGCCTGACATTCCCCATTGATCTTCCCTTCTAACTGTTCCAATCGTTCCTGGTACTCACCCCGGATTTTTCCCTCTAGCTTCCCAATACGTTCCACGAACTCTTCTCTCAACTGCACCGTCAACCACAACAACCCCATTCCCACGGCGAGCATGAGTAGAGTTGGGGTCACACTCTCTACCGTTTCCATCCACTCCATGATTACGCTCATTATCCCAACCACAGAACTATCAATCACGAAATAAAATTAACTACGCTCTGCTACTATTTGTAACCGGTCGGAATTTACTGGACTTTAATTTCTCACTTGACTTGGGGTTTATTTAAAATTAATAGATGGTAATGGCAGTGGAAGCGCCCCTTTGAGAAAAATCCCGAACCAGCACAAGAACACTTAAATCTACTAAACAAAATAAATTGTCCGTGACCCGTGGAAGGATAGCATCTGTGACTGGGATGAATGAGACACACTGTAAAATTTAGACACTTATATTCCCTCCAACACTACAAACACAATCAAATAATGGTACACCAATATGCGCACCTCTCAACTTGAACTTAAAACACTACTCTGGGGAACAAAAGTTATACATGATATAAAAATTATTAGAACCTCAGGCAACAATAAATTTGAAGTATTAAGAACTGTTGCGTGCACACATGAAACAGGCCTTAAAGGCTTTCACACAATAATATCAGTCACTTAGGTATTAAAAAAAGAAATTAACTACTCTACAATGAATAGGCCTTAAGGGCACTCAACAAAATTATATGTCACTGAGGAATGGTAATAAAAATGAGAAATTAAATACTCTACAATGAATAGGCCTTAAGGGCACTCAACAAAATTATATCAGTCACTGAGGAAATGGTAATAAAACATGAAATTAAATACTCTACAATGAATAGGCCTTAAGGGCACTCAACAAAATTATAGCACCCCAACAGATGCACACTTCCTAACCTAACCTAACCACTACTCTGGGGAACAAGGTTATACCTGAGATCAGAATTATGAAGAACAATCAGAGGCATTAAAAGAATCAAATCACAGTATCACTCTGGTTCCACTTGATGGCACAAACATTCAAAACAATATTATCAAAATTATCTAGAAACTATTAAACTACACCCGTAATAAGGGAAGGAAAATGTTCCTCCAGGTATCTCCTAGAGGCCTAGACTCACGGTCTCAGTGTGTGACCATTAGTCTACTCAGATAGCCTCAGTGTACTCACAGTGCGTCCATAAAGCGGACGGGAGTGAGCCAATCAGACCTTGTACAGTTGAGAGAAGCTTTAGCGTCCCGTTAGCAAGAGGGTTTCGCTAGCAGCTCGGGACACGTGGTGATGTGCCCGGAGTGGTAAGAACTGATCACCCACTGCTGGTCCCGGGTCGTTTAGTTGTCGGGAGCACTCGTTCACTCAAGAGATCCTTTGCTACCCCGCTAAACAGTGACAGGCCTACTTTGCTCGGTCCAATGGCGACAATCGCCACCCTCAATCATCAACGGCAGTCTCAAACGGCAGTCAATCTCTCGCAGTCAACTCCGGGTCAACTCCAGTCAAGTGGGTTCTCACGGAAACCCTGAAATGAACTCACTGTTAGCTCTAGTTTACTTTATCACTGCCCTATCTAACCCTGTCTGAGATCGAATGAGACTTACTTGTTACTCTGCAATAATGCAACACAGGTGACTAGGCCACGTGACTATTCCTGGGACAAGCGCGCAGAGACGTCTTGTCTCTGTGAATGCTCTCCGGGACTGGGGGAGAGGCCTCGTCGCGTTCTCTCAAGGCGTGAGCTTAGGCCTACGTGACTTATTTTCCGCCTAACTAATAACTCCTTGGGACACCCGTAACATTATTCAGACTGCTAAACGATCTATAATAATTTAAAATTCAATAATAGTCCCTTACTTCATGACTCGCATCATTATTCAATCGGTAAACTACATTTAATATTATATAGGCCTAATTCCACCATCTCCCGCTAGGAGGGGGAAGCGCTCTCTCCCCTCCCATGACCTTGAACGCTCAGTGTTGCCAATGGCGGGGCATTCGAAATTACTCTGAAATTTCTGAATATTATATATATATATATATATATATATATATATATATATATATATATATATATATATATATATATATATATATATATATATATATATTCACAATATTTTAGAATCGCAGTCATGTACTGAATATTCTATGTAAAAAATATAAATTTTATATGAATTATTTATAGTGTGGTCAACTTCCTACACAAAGACAGGCTATAAATCAGTGTGTTCACTCCCAGTAAACACTACTCCTTACACTGTCACTATGTTGAAATGAACTGTAGTTTGAGCGTTTCCCCATCTCGTGATTATATGTCTTATTTGTGTCACTTATGTTACTTGTATATTATTTGTAATTCGTAACCCATTCCCCAAATATGCAACTGTATATTTTCAGCCTTCTGGCTGCGAAGCTCTTTCAATGAACCGTTAATTATTATTATTATTATTAAATAGCCGTCTTATCTCCCCTCCCCCTCCATCCCTCTGTTCTCAGAGAAGGTCTTGGTGAATAACTTTTGTTTGTTTATTTTCATTGTTTGTCTAATTTATCATGTTGTATCAAAGTAATATAACTAAAATTTTAGGCAGCTACCAAACAGGGAAATACTACCGCCTGGGAAGATATTGGAAGCATAATGTACAGTATTGTCTAATGGTAGTTCCTACTTCCATATGGCATCACAAAAATTGTGACCACTTCTTAGGGTGCTGATCTATCTTTCTGACTCATTTACACACAATTGCAGAGTTTCAATTGTTTCTCTTCCTTTGACAACATAACATACATACAATACAGTCAACCCTCACTTTACGCGGTTAATGTAACCCACAGGGTACCGCGGAAAGTGAGAAACGCGTAAAGTGAATAACATAACATATGGGATTAAATGAAATAGAGACCAGCTGACCCCCAAACTCCACTTTTTCCGACACAATACCTATGTTCTATTAAAAATAACATCTTAATTTTATGATGGTACATGCACACAATTAATACTTAAGAGAAATACAGTCGCCAAGTTAATGTCTATTCAAATAATGGACTCGACTCCCTCCCCCTCTTCTCACAGTACACTCCCTGGCTCTTCCCTCTGAGAAATTTTGGGGGGAAAACCAGGTATAGTAATAAATAATTCCTCAAACTAAAGTTAGGATAATATAATTGACATTGCTGGATTCCTTGTAAGACCAGGAATATTTTGAATATATATGTCATATATTTTTCACAAAAGATAACATATTTACTCAGAGTAAACATTACATCTAAAATTTGTATGTCTAATGCAAAATCTATGATGTTTATATTTAAAATGATCATCAAATTGTAAGAATTCGAGCAATGTAAATTATATTCTGGTCGGGTAATTTGTATGAATTTTATGAGCTAAAACAAATATCTTCAGTTAATAAAAAAAAAAATATTCTTCACGACACTATTTGTCAATCAAAGTACCGCACCTTGCCTTCCCCCCCTCTTCCAACAGAGCCAGATGGCCAGTCCTCCCAACCCTCCCCCCCACCTCCCACCTCCCACCAACCCTCCCTTCAAGAGAAAGGGTGGGTGAAAAAACTAGATTTTAACATTTTGTATTAAATATTACCTCAGATTAAAGTTAAGATAATATAATTGACATTGCTGGATTCCTTGTAAGACCAGGAGTATTTTGAATATAAATGTCTATATTTTGCACAAAAGATAACATATTTACTCAGAGTAAACATTATATCTAAAAATTTTATGTCTAATGCAAAATATATGATGTTTATGTTCAAAATGATCATCAAATTGTAAGAATTCCAGCAATGTAAATTATATTCTGGCCGGGTAATTTGTATGAATTTTATGAGCTAAAATAAAAATCTTCAGTTAATAAAAAAAAAAAATATTCTTCACACATGCCAGGTGGTCGGTTGCCGGTCCCTCCCTCCCCCAACCGTCCCTACCAGATAAATGTGTGGGAATACCAGACTGTTTACTTTTTTAGTTATGAATAATAAATCAGACTAAAGTTAGGATAATATAATTGACATTGCTGGATTCCTTTTAAGACCAGGAATATTTTGAATATAAATGTCATATATTTTGCACAAAATATAACATATTTACTCAGAGTAAACATTATATCTAATATTTGTATGTCTAATGCAAAATCTATGATGTTTATATTCAAAATGATCATCAAATTGTAAGAATTCCAGCAATGTAAATTATATTCTGGCCGGATAATTTGTATGAATTTTATGAGCTAAATAAAAAAATTATACTTCACCCGTGTAAAGGGGTACACCCACCGCGGAATGTGAGCATCCTGGGTTCTGGCAGGGCACCGCGTAAACGTGGAAACGCGGAATGTGGGACCACGTAAAGTGAGGGTTGACTGTATAATGTTTCTCGTCTTTGATATTTTTTCCTTTTTGCATTTATTTATGGTTTAAAATGAGGCCAATTCACTTAAAGTCTTGGCATCAAATTTTACCGGCTGGTGTACACTAGTGACTCACTTAAGCGTCAGTTATTTAACTGGAACTAATGTCAGTGTGAGTAAAATATTTCCATTTACTTGAATTAAATTTGCCGATTTATTTGTTTATTTATTTATTTATAATATACTGTAATATATTAAACACACCAAGTATTTTCTTTAATTATATACTTGTTTTGCAAAAAAGGGAGGCTACCATTATACCTGGTAGGTGAAGTTGACCAGACATTTATGGTGATCATTAAGGACCAAACTCCGAATCCATGACGTGACTTCTGTTCATAATTTATATCCTAAATTTACCACTGTCGGTAGTTTCAAGAATTAACGCAATTGTTTACTGAATATTCTTTGTAAAAAAATAAATTTTAAATGAATTATTTATAGGGGATAAGTATTATGATCAGTAAATATACAGATATGCATTACTGACCACCTCCGAACACAAGGACGGCTAAAAATAGCCACAGGCGGTCACAGTCAAGGTCACTTTCCCTTTCTTGTCACTGGCAAATGGGGGGGGGGGGTGATAGCAGCTGTGTTTATTACTGCGGTATATTGTTCTTTTACGGTATGTTAGACAGGTTTATAATACATTTTTATTATTTTAATATACCGGTAATCTTCATTTTAATCCTGCTTCCCAAACGTAAGTTTCAGTATAAAATAATTAGTGGTAGGACCTTGTGAATGGTTTACCATGTTTCCATCACCACTCATGACACGTTAAACCGCAATATTTAAGAGGCAAGAATTTTATCTCTGGTGCTTAAGACGACCCCCTAACTTTGGGCTGATTTTTTTATGGTTCAAATTCCGTCTTGTATGCCGAGATATACGATATTTTGTATTCACCAGCATTTCCTGTCATCTTCAGCCTAGAATAGGCAGACACTTCACTCAATTGATTGTAATGCATAACTGTAATCATGGCTTAACACTTGTGATGAAGGTTAGGTGGGAGATTATTGGGTCATGTTATACTAACCTGACCAGATGCAGTGTCAGGTCACCCATTGTTGGGTTGGGGATTAGTGAGTGTTACATCCTGAAGATGCCTTGAGTAACATTATTTTTTACTTATGAGGTACAGTGGTCCCTCGATTAACGAACGGTTCATTTAAGGATTTTCAGTTCCATTATTGAACAAAACTTCGCTTAATGACAGCCTTAGGAGAAACACGCTTTGTTGTGTGCATCAGCTGATCAGCTGATCGGCTAGTCTGCCAATGCAGTAATCGGTTCTATGTTTACATTCGTTTCCGTTGGAGTAAATATCAAGAAAGTTGTGTTTTTGAATATTTTTGCATTTTTTTTTAAATTATTGGTCATTCTAAAATTTAGCCATCCAAGCCCTGTCTGCATAAAGTTTTTCAATTAATATTTTTGGCTTGATATATGTAACTTTATTCATTTATTTTTACTCATTTACATGCACACTCTGTCCTAAGGGCAAAGCTGTACTGTACAAATACTCAAAATAATGTACTAAATGATTACGATGATTTTTTCTCGTGCAAACTATAGCATGTTTATATTCAAATTAATCACTATCTTATAATAATTCCAGCAATGTAAATTATATTCTCCCTGGTCACTTCTGTGACATTTTATAAGCAAAAACAAAAACTCGATCAAATAAATACTTAACTAGACCTTCAGCGCCAACTCTCAAACATGTCACTGTCACCTCCCCTTCCTCCCTTCCCCCCCCCCCCCTCCCAGCTAGGGTTTGGCAGTTTTAGGCTTAAAGTTTTTATCTTATATATAATCACAGACTAAAGTTAGGAGAATATAATTTGCATTGCTGAAATCCTTGCAAGACAGCGAATAATTTGAATATAAACGTCATATATTCTGCACAAAAGATAAAAATTAATCACCTGTATCACATTACAGTAGTGATTTGAGAGTTCTTGTGTACTATATGTACATATATACAGTCATGCGTCGCTTAACGCCCTAGATACGTTCTTGGAAACGTGACATTAACCGACTTGGACGTTGTCCGAACATCACATTGTGAACTTTGTATTTATACTTACATGTATGTGGAATATTGCAGTGTACTTGTACTGTACAATATTGACTAAATTCACTAGATAACGTACACAACTACTGAAACACAGAGGTTAAGAAGGCTAATAAAATAACATAATGTCTACATTGCTGACGAGGCAAAACCAAGCATACACTGTTATACAGTTTGTAAACTTTTTATTTCGTAAGCAAAGAAATCAAATTAAGAGCACAGTCAGTTCTGCTATAACGCGATAGTTGTGTTCTTGTAAAACATTGTGTTATAGAAATTCGCGTAATAGAAATAACAGGGCTTATGGAGAAAATAGGGTTAGGTGCAGATTACTACTCGAAATCGAAAAAAATTTAGTAGTTAGCCTAACACAAAGGATAGCACAGTCTAAATAAATGTTACATTCATATCTGATAATGAAATCATACAGTAAATGTAACACTTTACCTTGAAAAAATATGAATATAACAAGATGGGGGAGAAGGGTGATTTTGAGGTTGTAACATCGAGCTTGTCTTCAAGGGTTATAGCCTTTCTTTTACGATCATCACCGGGAATGCGATCACCAGAACGCTTCTTGGAGATATTCTTCTTTACCATATTCACAGTTACTACCACAAAATTGAAGAAATAGTGAGCAAAAATTGCGTTACAGCAAACAAGCGTTCGCGTTATACAAATATCGTTCCTCTATTCATAAATCGCGTTAGAGCCAATTCGCGTTGTCAAAACACGCATTATAGCAGAACTCACTGTACTGTACTGTGCACTACAATAGCCAAAAAACATATACCAATAACATAGACATTTCTTATATCTATCAAAACATATTCAGATTTGCCCCCGAGGGGGCTAGTTTATTGGGCACCCCCTTACATCCTGTGCAAAGTGAAGCGCAGAAGCGTTTACAGCGCCCAACAGGGAAGTATGAAAAGTTCATACTTGCCTTTATGACTCGTACATTAAGGGCGTAAAAGCCTGACGGGTCATAGGTTTTGTCAAGTTACATAAAGTGAGAGAATGATGAGTGTGTGGGGGGAAAGTTCCCGGTACATTTTATCTGTTTATGGCAAAGAGTGGCAGGTCCCTAATAATGTCAAATGCCAGGCCTGTGAATAGGAGGAGGGATATCTGGTCTGGGAGGGAAGAGGTGTTGGTAACGGCTGGGGACCTATAGGAGGAGGTCATAGGGCAAGTGAGGATGTACTAGTGGGAGAGGGTGTGAGAGTCGGGTTGGCCACAAAGTTTACAAACAGTGCGGTGAGGCTCAGGGTTGCCAATGTACTCCCATAGGTACCTGTACCCTAGGCGCAGTCTCATGTATATAAGCTGTTGAGATCGAGTCAGGGATTGATATTCTTTGTAGTGGCGGTTGTCGTCACCGGTTACAGCGTCATAGTGGCATAGTGTGATGCTACCCCTTTGTTTCAGGTGTGTCCAATTTTCGTTGAATGCCTCTCGTTGTGTGGCGTATATGCGAGATTTGAGATGATTCAGGGAGAGGGCGAGAGTGGCTTCAATATCTTCTTCTTGTGTAGCTTCTTTGGCAAGCCGATCAACAGTGTCACAGGCAGTTATTCCGATATGTGACAGGATCCAAAGAAACTTGACACGGATGTCATCAGTTTGTTCTAGCCCGGTAACGGCGACTAGGGTGTGTTGGGCGGTAGGGGAGGAGGGGGAGGGTAATTTGAGTCTCGCTAGCGCAGAAGTGCTGTCACTGATTATAAGGAGGTTCCGGCGTTCAGTGCGAGCATAGGTCGCCCCCTCATGAATGCCCGCGAGGATGGCTGTGCTTTCAGCATCAGTGGAGGAGGCCCAGTCGTGGACCTTGATTTTCCTGCAGGCCTGACGCTCAGGAATCCACGCAGCTGCCCCAGCGCTGCCCAGCGTGGTAACAGACCCATCACAGTAGACGAGGATAGGAGGGTAGGAGGTCTTTAGAGAGGAAGCGACATCATTAATCTGCTCAAGGCAGTTAAGTTTGAGCATATACCTCAGTTGGGTGGATTTACGACCAGGGAAGGTGTGGACGACAACATCAACACACGGGGAGGTCCACGGCAGTAGAGGCGGATGAGTGTACTCGGGGAGAGAGGTCGAGGGGGTGTAGAGGTGATAACGCAGGATGTCAGCAGCAGTGTGGACAGGCCAGAGTTGAGAGGGAGGGGGGAAAGTAATGGGGACAGGCCGGCGCAGGAGGGTGCTAAGATTTGAGTTCAGTGAGCGCGACAGGGGAGTCGGTTGCTCACTGCGAAGAAGTTTAACACCAAGGATGTCATTGAGAGCAGTAATTCGATCGCAGACGGGAAGCAGGATTAGTTCGCGCTGCATGACTTCTATTCTGGTGGTCATAGGGCAGCCGAGGATGAGTCTCATCGCTCTGTTTTGGATTTTCTCTATGCTTCAAAACATATTATGGATATATAGTTACTGTACTGTATCATCATACTCCTGGCAGCACAATCTATTTTGTTTAAGAACACGTGATGCATGCGTGATCGCGCCCGCTCTAAGGCCACTTACGTCTCGTCTGAACGTTTTTTTTTTTTTTTTATCCCCATTATTATTACTTTTATGGGCCACGGACGTATATGCGATCGGACATTGTTCAGACGGACGTAAAGCGACGCATGACTATATATATATACAGGTGAGGCCAGTTGTTTGTATGTCCAGCTTTACTCTTGTAGATACCAAACATGTTGTAAAAAATGAAAAGATTATGGATATTTGGTACAGCTATACCCTTTAATACAGCCTTAAAACCTGGTTCACTCTTCTCTTAGATAATGTTTGTTCTATCTGAAATTTTCTTCAAAATAATCCAGTCTCATCCACATTAGAAACCTGTTCTTGCAGGTAACCCCCCTCAGTGATGATGTTTGTACCTATCCCCTTGCTAAGGTAAGGTGAATGATGTTTATGATGATGCTGATGATTATGAAGTTGATGATGATGGTGATGCTTGGTGATGATGTTTCCTGCTCCTCACCCTAGTTTGGTGGGAGGAGAGAACTTGGGGGTTGTAAACATATTCAGAGAACAGGTTGAAAAGTGGAGGGCATTGGTGTGATGTAAAGGCAGTGGCAGGAGTAGCTGGAGTGGCAGGCACAAGGGTAGCTGGAATGACAGAAGATGCAGGGATGGCTGGAGTGACAAGAACGAGTTGGAGCTGGTGTTTTGGGAACTCTGGAAAGGAATAGCATGATGGGGAGCTGAGATCTCTGGCACTTTAGATCTTTTTAGATTTTGTTGAGTGGTGGTGCTCGGTCTAGAGATGGGTCTTATTCCGGAAGTGCTTCTGTTCCTTGCTTGAAGAATGTCAAAATTTTGTTCATTTTCTCTAATGTCCAGACGTTCTCCTCTAAATCAACTGGACCAAAATCTTGTTCCTGATCTTCTTGCTCATCTTCTTTCAGAAAAAAAGCCAGTTCTTCATTTGTTAATGCTTCTCCACTGTTTCCAAGCAGCTCTTCTCTGATTTCTTCCGGTTGCATTTCACCAAATCCCTCCCCACCATCCTCTCTCGCCACTTGCACCATGCGTGTGATCTTGGGCTCCACTGAAGGGATGCCAGTGAAATCCTTCACTGCTTCAGACTATAGGGCCTTCCAACAGGAGTTCCCACACTTGCTAGTGATTTCATCATGGCTCAGTTTAACTTTTGCTATGCAGTCAGCATTGGTGTAATTTTTCCACATCTCCTTCACCCCACCTTGCCATCTTCTTCCAGTGCCTCTTAGATCTTGAAAAAACTGCAACTGAGGTAATATGACTTGAAAAGAGCTAGTATTCTTTGGTCAAGACACTAAATAAGAGAACTTGGGTTCTTTGGGAGGAAAACTACTTTAATGTTAGGGTTGGCATATTTGATGGTTTCTGTGTACCCAGGACAGTTGTCAATGCAGAGGAGGGCCTTAGACTCCATGATCTTGCTGCACAGAAACTTCTCCACTTGTGTGATACAGTTGTGGAACCAACCTGTAAAAAGCTCAGCGTCCTGCACACCGCCCCGCAGACTCAGATTTTTGTTTTCTATGGCAATTCGTGAGTTTCCGAGGGACTCAGTTTTAAAACCGCGATATTTAAGGGAATAGTGTACTATACTGTAGTTCGAGGTCGCTAATGGGGAGTTGGTATACATTTACAATTTGATGAATAATTTAGCCATTTTAAGTTTTGAAGCTTGAATTTTTAATGCTGTACTGTAATTGCAGCCATAGGGAGCATTTGAATGAGTACAAAATGGATATTTTACTATCAACAGATATAAAATTTGTGAGTTTCTACAACTACAGTCCCTGTATAACATCATGACATCCCTACCAAAACAGATTAAAAATATAGTTCAATGATAATTGTTCCTTGATGAAGAAAAACCATTGGGGTACACTTAATCAAAGGTAAGGTAATTTAGTATACAGTATAATGCAGAGTAAGATTAGATAGCACTGACGAGGAGTCTGCCATTGCTTCAATTTCTTTTCTTATAGATATTCCCTGCTAAGTTAGAAGTACATCTTCCATGGCGGTTCACTTAATGTGTCAGGCAATACGGTACCTAATTTCTCCCACTATTTAATAGAAAATAAACATGAAAAAAAAAACTGGGCAAAAACTGTGATGGTAATTAACAGTGCCATAGAGGAGTGCTTGATTGCTTGCTGGATTCTTTTGATTAGTATATTAAAAGGTCACACAATGTCTAGAAAGAAGTGATAATAAATTATAAAAGAATCAAAGTTATTTGTTCTGTGCAGTTATATCGAACTTGTAGAAATTTTACTTATGTGTTTAATTATTTTTCAGGCATGTGTGAAACTACATGGCGTGAGGACATGGAGCCTGAGGATCTGTTTGAGTGCATTAGTCAATCCCTTGTTAACGCTTTTGATCGTGATGCTCTCTCAGGTTGGGGAGCTGTTGTTCATATTGTGTAAGTTTTATTTATGGTTAAGATATTTCTTAGGTCTTTACGCAGGTTTGAAATGAGATTAGGTTCCTGAAAAACACATCACTAAGTGAAATATTGTAGATAAGGAGCATTATAACATGGGTTTCAATGGAATACACTCCAAGACAGTCCCCAAACACACATATATCACAGACAAGAAAAATCTTAATCTTAAAAATTAATAGAAAACAATTCAAAAACATTAAGTAGGAGACAGCTATCAAACAGGGAAGTACTACTGCCTGGGAAGATATTGGAAGCATAATCTGCTGTCTAATGGTAGTCCCTGCTGCTATATGGCATCATAAAAATTGTGACCAAGTCCCAGGTATCTGACCTGACTTTCTGCCTCATTTACACACAATTGCAGGGTTTCAGTTGTTTCTCTTACTATTGACAACACAACTTACATACTGTCATTTCTTACTCTTGATTTATTTATTGATTGATTGATTGATTGTTATTATTGTTATTAGTAGTAGTAGTAGTGGTATAATTTTTATTTATTTTATTAGTATTAGTATTATTATTATTATTATTATTATTATTATTATTATTATTATTATTATTATTATTATTATATTTTTGCCCTCCAAGCCCCGATGTGGGTCAGTGACCTGTACCCGGGTGAGCTAAGCCCCGTAAAAAAAAAAAAAAAAAAAAATCACATATTGAAGAATAAGCCTGGTCATCATCACATGTCCCCTTCGAGGCTAAGGGAACCCTTTGTTGGTGGAAACATCACTCTGACTCCCACACAGCCTCTGGGAAATCTCATGCTGCTTAACAATGTTAAGCTTCACCTCAGAGACACGGTTTTTTTGGATGCCTTGGCCTTCACAGACATTTTCAAAGTTACACTGCTCACTTCACAGTCACAAAAACAGAGCAAAAGCACTTGTCACAGAAACAAGCGAACGATGATAACAAAAACAATGATACCAGCCGACACTGTTCACATATTTTCGCAACAACAGAGGCAAAGCACTTTACAGTCACAAAGCAATAGAAAATATCACTTTACAGTCACCATAATACAGTTCAATCTAAATGTTAGTGCTGTCTTACTCTAAAAAAAACACCGCTGATAAGTACATTGTATATACAGCCAATGATATTGAATGATAATCATGGAGCTACGTGATGACGGGGAGATGCGATTGACACTGTACCAAGTTGGCTGTGTGGCTGCACACGGGTAGATATTATCGTGGCTAACAAGTGCATCCCGAAGAGGAGTGACCATTTTAATCCCTCTAACTATTGCCCCATTGCCTTAACTTCATCCCTCTTAAAGATTTTCGAAACTATCTTAAACTTTCATTTTCTCTGTCAGCTTGAATGCCTTTCTCTTTTTCGGATCACCAGTATGGCTTTCGCCAGGCGAGATCTACTGGTGATCTGCTCTCCTATCTTTGGTCATCCTCTCTTGGGGATTGTGGGAAAACTTTCGTCGTGGCTCTCGACATCTCCAAAACATTTGCTTTCTAAACTTCCCTCTTATGGTTTCTCTCCCCCACTTTGTTCTTTAATTTCTAGCTTCCTAGTTGTTTTGTTCTTTCACCTACCCTCTTCCTTCTTTTCTTTTTATCAATGTTTTACTTCAGACTACTACAAATTCTATCCATTCTTACACTGATGATTCTACTCTTCACTCTTCTTCACATTTTCCCTTCCCCTAATTCTCAAACTAGATCTGTTTCTCGAGCTGATATCATTTCATCTATCAATGCGGATCTATACAGCATCTCCGAATGGGGAGGTAGAAACTTGGTTAAATGCAATAGTTATAAAACACAGTTTTTACCATTTACACTTTTCAAAATAGAAAGTCTCCCACCAATCAAATTTCAGGAGGCAATCATTCTGCCAAATTCTAAAATAGATATGCTTGGCTTCACCATTTCCTCTAATATGTCATGGAAGCCACACATCCACAACATTGCTAAAGCTGCTTCCCAAAAGCTGGGAATGCTGTACAGATGCAGTATTTACTTCACTCCTGAGCAGTTGCTTCAAGTTTATAAGGGATTCATTCGTCCTAACTTGGAGTACTGCTCTCATATCTGGGGTGGCTCTTCTTCTGCCCAACTGTTAGGTAGGGTGGAATCAAAGGCATTTCGTCTTATTAACTCTCCTCCTTTAGTTGATAATCTCTCTTCCCTTTCTCTTCACCGCAATGTTTCTTCACTCTCTCTTTTACAGGTACTTTAACGGTCAATATTTGGTGGATTTGGCATTCTGTGTCCCGCCAAATAACCCGTTGTAGTACATCCTTCTTTCCTCACAGCCAAACTGTGGAATTGCTCTGCCTTCTTCTATGTTTTCATCCTCTTACAATCTGTCTCACTTCAAAAAGATGGTTTTCTGGCATCTTCGTTTTGTAATTTAATATAATATTTTTCTCTTCTATTTTTAATTTCTTTTTACTCTTAATTTTTCTCCCCCTAGGCCCATTTGTGGGTAAATGACCTGTGCCCAGGTGAGCTATTCCCCATAAAAAAAAATTTATAAATAAAAAAAAAATAGCGAGACGGTCTTAATTCATGACCATCGTTAAAGCGGAGTATCGCTGAACGAGACATCATATATCGAATTTTACCTGTATTCAGTTACTATAGTTAGGGAGCCAGTGACCCATATCACGATAAAAAGGGTCAGACCTTGACCCATCGAATATAAGAGTTTTGAATGTTCTCATGAAAGATGAACCCTTCCTACATATGAAACACAATGTTGGATAGCATAAAACTGTTGCGGCTATACCCTCTGGCTTTTAAATCCTGTGCGGGAAAGGTGCCCTCAAGCCGGCATTGCCTCACCCACCACAAAGCACCATGGCTGTCTGATTTTGGTTTAATTACATAAATATGTTCTTGCTTTTATGTATTTTACTAAACTTTCGTACATAGTAGTATAGTATCTATAAGGAAGCAAAGTGTAACAAAAATCTACCGAGAAGAATCAGAGGTCACCTGTGCCTGATGTTTTGTTCAAGGAAGCATTTGCTCATGAATGGGCACAGTATCCATCATCCTTGTTTCTACCAAGTTGTGAAGATGATCATCAATATGTTATGCGAGGTGGTATCAAAAGTTATTTCTTGCACCCCTTCCTACAACAAGGAGATAATATTCAACAACCAATTACACCTATTCCCCCATTAACGTCCTTGTTAGGTTTCTGAACACCATGACTTTAAATGAAACAACATTAAGTGAAGACGATCTTACCTTAGATAATGATATAAATAGGGGTTATGTTCCTTGGATACATTTCTGGTCAAAATTTTCTCACAACTTCCCACAAATGTTTCACTTTCAGCACAATTACCTTCTTGTTTTAAAGTTTCAAATAAGCTAAAAGTTTTTGCCTGTATGGAGAGCAACGAACATGGAGTTTTGTTAATGATGATCCTTGATCCACATGTTCAGCATTCTTTCCATATTTTCCATAATGTCACTTCTGTTATGAGTTAACTTTGTAGCAGATAATGGAGTAACACTTATAGCACATGATTTGATATTTTCTGCATTTCCACAAATTGTTCTTACCTACAGTTGTAGGCTGCAAACAAACAGCTCTTGCTATGCCCACAGGTCGCTGTCTCTCTTCAAATCTCTTTATCACATCTAATTTAACTTCTTATGTAACTCCTTTCCTCTTTCTGTGACCACAAACAGTAGTGGTGCACAATGCACACTTAGCACTCATTGTTCCAAGGCTTAAATAAATTTATAATTGGATTTTAAGTGAATGTTGGAAGAGCATCAACCAACCAAACACTAACAAACAAATATGGCACTCACACTTACACTGCCAGCTGTTATCACAATCAGGCGTTGAGCACCTTCCTACCGAATATTTTAAATTGTCATACATTTATCATTTTCATACATTTTTTTTCAACTACATTATAATGAAACAATGTTGACTGAAACAATGTTAATGGGGGAATTGGTGTACCTTGCCAGAATCAGATCTTCCAACCTTGTTCCTGATTGACCCTATGGCTTTCATCCATCGATGCCAGACTCTAGGTGGAAAAACCTTTGCAGTGCTGATGATGCAGTTTTGTCAGAAAATTCTCCAGTTGAAACCAGTTAACTGTTGTCATATCCACCTTGTTGGAGACAGATATGACTTTGATGCCACATCAGGTCTCAAATTATATGAAAGTAAATGTATAGGAATATATCCCATCTGATTATCTGGATATTCCTGAATGGAAATCATTCCTAAACAATCCCTATAACAAAGCAAACCTGTTACAATTCATGGTGACGCAAACATTTCTGATGGCATTAGAGTCACCTTTGGTGGAACAGACGGTGACCATGGGAGTACAGTTTCCAACTCAAATGCAGAAACCTTGATTGTGGATGAATTCAGTGACTGAATCATTAAGAAGCAAACACATGACTATTTGCACACATTGCAGACAGCTGTAGAACACATGGCTCCAGGCATATTGTGGTTCATGTAAATAATACTGATATACAGTGATATCCCCATTAGCTGGAACAATTGGTGCAGAACACTTCCGGGAATGAGAGATTTCCGGGTAACGAAACGATTCTCTTAAAGTCGGAAAAAATCCCTCGTACCCGGAATTTTCCTGATTTTTCCGGGTAACGGAAAAATGTTCTCGGAAGTTCCCAGAAATTGCCCATTACATCATTTCTCGAACTCGTAAAAATATCCCTCGTCTCCGGAATTTTCTGGGTAACGGAAAAAATTTCTCGGGATTTTCAGAAAATGCACCTGACTTTCATCTATCAAGCCCGAAAAAAATTCCCCATCCCCAGAATTTTCCGGATATCGGAAAAATTTTCTTGGAATTTTCCGGAAAATGTGCCCCTCGGAAAATTTTAATTCCGGCTTTCGGAGAGTTCCGGGTTTGAGGGATTGCGGCTAGCATAGATTCATATCTAAGACCCTGGTTAATTAAGGACCCAATTCAATTCACGCCATTATGTTTTTCGTATTCACGATGAAATTAAAAAATATACAGGTACAGTCATGCGCCGGTTAACGTCCTAGATATGTTCTTGGAAACATGACATTAACCGAAATGGACGTTATCCGATCATGACATAAACTTTTTATTTATACTTGTACTTACGTGTATGTGGAATGCTATATACGTACATATACACTTTTACTCTTAAATCACTACTGTAATGTGATACAGGTGATTAATTTTTATCTCTTGTGCAAAATACATGACGTTTATATTAAAATTATTCGTTGTTTTACAAGGATTCCAGCAACACTGGGCAGTTGGGGGAGAGAGAGAGAGGGAGGGAGGGAGCGAGCGAGGGGGCTTGGGGGGAGGGGAGGTTGTACGTTTGACAGTTGGCACCGGCCCAAGGTCTAACGCGTGTACCTGTATATTTATCAGTTCTTAAGTGACTAAGCTTCTCTCTTATAAAAAGCCAGTGACATGACCTAGGTGAATATAATAAACATTGTTGGGATTCTTGTAAGATACTGATTAATTTGAATATAAACATGCTATAATTTGCACTAGACATACTAACAATTTTAGTTCCGTAATCAAATAAGTACATGTGCACTCCAGCTTTGCACTAAGGTCATTTATTTCTTTTACGTTTCTTTTGGTATGGTGTGTGCCTGTAAATGGATGAAAATAAATGAAGAAATTTATGTAAATCTACCCAAAAATACAGTTAAAAAACTTTTTTATAAAATGTACTACAGTATTGTATACTAATGTATTACATTTTTTTATATCTTGAGCAAAATATATGCCGCTTATATTCAAATTAATCTCTGTCTTGCAAGGATTTCAGCAATGCAAATTATATTATCCTAACTTTAGTCTGAGATATTATATAAAATAAACATATAGAAATCACCAATCTTTTGTCTGGTAACACAAGGAGGGTGGGAAAAGGGGGGGGAGGGGGCGGGAGGTGAGGTGACAGAATGTCTGGCGTTTGTTTGTTTATTTATGTTTATTTATTTGAGATTAGATTTGACAGTTGGCGTTGAAGGCCTGTCTGCTTGTTTATTTATCATTACTTAAGAGTGACTAAGCTCTTCTCATAATTTGCCACCCAAACAACCTGGGTGAATATAACTTACATTGGAGGGATTCTTGTAAGATAGTAATTTATTTGAATACCTGTATAAACAAGCTATATTTGCAATAGACATAACAATTTTAGTACCGTAATCATTTAGTACATGTACAATACAGGTTTGCACTTAGGTCCATTGTTACTGTATAATATTGACTAAATGCACTAGATAACGTACGCCTGGCAGCACAATCTATTAGAATACGTGATGCATATGAGACTGTGCCCGCTCTAGGGCCATTTAGGTTCGTTAGGTCCCATTATTTGAATTTTTTTTTTTTTTTTTTTTTCTTCAATTTAAATTTTAATTGTTTATTCCTTGATGCGGGATCCTAGTGTTGTCACTTGGTACCCCCTGTACCATAACACCAGAAGCAACTGGCCAGTGTCACAAGTATATACAGTACAGTACAGTCATCCCTTGGTTGTAGCACCTAATTGGGACCCCGCCGATAACGAAAGTACAAAACCAATGGGATTTATTCTAATTGGTTCCAGGCACCCAAGGCCCAACCCCAAGTTTCCCATTTTACGACCATTTATACCCACTAAATACCGTATATCTCGGCCTATAAGGCGTCGGGGTGCATAAGACGGCCCCCCCAAATTTCCATTTAAAAAGTAGCTTTTGAGCTCTATTCGCTGTATAAGACCGGTACCCCAAATGTGACACTTACCCACTGACTCAGTAGTCCTTTACCAACCATCCTTGGTTTTTTAAAATAAGGCCAATTCACTTCAAGTAATGTCATCAAATGTTACCGGCTGGTGGAGTGTAAACACTATTGACGTCACTTAAGCGTCTGCTATTTACCGGTAACTGGAACTAATGTCGGTGTCGAGTAAAATTTTTCCATTTACTTGAAATGGATTTACCGATATATTTGTTTATTTATTTATTTATAATATACTGTAACATATTTAACACCCTGCTAGTATTTTCTTTAATTTATACGCTTGCTTCGCACGAGACGATCGGTGGTGGGAGTGTTCCCTCGTTTCGGTGGTGGGACTGTGTTCCAACTGTTTATACAATAGCTACCACCGTATTCTAATTGTGGTGTTTCATTAGGAGTTGAGTGAAAAAGATTACGTACTTAATACATACATTTTGCACAAACATATATATATATATATATATATATATATATATATATATATATATATATATATATATATATATATATATATATATATGCAAGTAAATCACTGTAGGTGCGCGTGATCTAGGTATATGCTGATAACCACCAGGAAAGAAGAAAACACGAAGTTCCCAAGCGCTTTCGTGTAATTCACATCTTCAGGGGTGAGTACAGACTAGATAGAGTAATGCAGAACAAGATGAATATATACAGAGGAGGGTGAGACCAGGTCCACAATGGTCAGGTAATGACCCTACTAATCTTTAAATGGCACACAACGGTTGGTGGTTGGGTCAGATGGGACAGTGACCCGCCCTCTCACCTGATCACAAATCTTCTTAATTACAAAGTTGTCCAGCTTGTACATACCGTTACTCAAATTCATGTTGAATGCTTCGGTATGTTTAATAAGACTAGATTCTATGATGTTCCTACTATCAGTTGAATTACATGGTAATATTGAGGAGGCATTATCCCAGTCAATGCAATGCTTGTTATCCCTCAAATGAACAAACAGAGCATAAATGGATTCCACGCGCCACTTCTTCATCTTCTCTACAAGCTGTCCTGGACTGTCTCCTTTCGTTACTGAATACTCCTCTTCGATGATCAAGGCCCACAAATTGAAAATACGTTTGAAATTTCTCCAGACATGCCTCAGTGAAAAAGTTATGCCAAGATCAATCCTCCCACAACGTGTCCTTAAGATGTCTGACCGACCCTTTGATGAGTTCCAAGAAATCATCCTTAAGAAACATTTTGAAATGAAGAAAATTGAAGTGGATGAAGCCTTCCGTATTGTAAGACAAAAAAAGCGCGCTTTTATCATGACCATACCGAGTTATTGGAAAAAGTTCATGTTGGACTACTGTTTTGATAACCTGAGACGTGAGCGTTCTGATCTTCAAGCCAAGATAGACCACAAATTGGCACTCCTTATTAGAAATAGTGATTGGACTAAGGATGCCAATAACAACTGTGTAGTGAATCTCTCCTCTAAACAACTAGACAATGATACCTTGTGTGCCCTCGGCTATGGTTTAAGTTTTGATGGTTCCAACAAGGGAGTCGACAGTGTTGATATAGCCAGAGCATTTTGCAATTTGGAGAAATTCAGTAATTTGACAAGTGAAGAAGTGAACATGTGTAAAGGTGTTGTGTATGCATCTATGTCCAAGCCTTGTGTTTCAAACTGTCCAGAAAGATTCACCAAAGCACTCCAAGCCCTTAAGAAAAATAAGGATCTACATGTCACTAAAGCAGATAAAGCCAACACAGTAGTGATTTTAAACAAAGATGACTATATCTCAAAAATGAATGACCTTTTATGTGACACTACAACATATTCTAAACTCATAAATAATCCTCTCAACACTGTCAACACCCAGTTCAACAAAAAACTTAAGTCCCTATTGAGAGGCAAAGCTACTCTCATTAAACATCTTACTTCAACGTCCCCTCCACTGCCTTACATGTACGGTTTAATCAAGACCCACAAGCCCAATAACCCAGCAAGACCCATCATTAGCTCTGTTGGGTCAATCTCTTATAAACTATCTAAATGGTTAGTTTCTTTACTAAACCCCCTAGTTGGCAACATTTCTAACTCCAATATCAAGAATAATATGGATCTGGTTGATAAACTCAATAACTTGCACATTAATCATGATTTTAAACTGGTCAGCTTTGATGTAACGTCACTTTTTACAAAGGTCCCAGTTGATGATTTACTAGAGTTCCTCATAGATTCCCTGGATAACATTTCACTGCCCGTCTCGAAAGATGACTTCATCGAACTCATCAAACTATGTATTAAGGATTGCAAATTCGAATTCAATGGGGAATATTATGCTCAAAAATTTGGTATGGCAATGGGTAATCCACTCTCACCTGTATTAAGCAACCTATATATGGAATTCTTTGAAAAGAAACTATTAAGTAATATTTTACCACCCTCAGCAGTCTGGTTTAGATATGTTGATGATGTATTATGTCTCTGGCCATGTAATGAGGACCTAAAAGTTTTCCTACCACAACTTAACAACTTAGCCCCCTCGATCAAATTCACTGTGGAATTAGAGCAAGACTGTAAATTGCCATTCCTAGACTGTCTGATACACAGAATAGGTAACACTTTTAAGTTCAGTATTTATAGAAAACCAACCAATGTGTGTTCATACATTCATTATTATTCTGCCCACCATAATAAAGTCAAACAGTCAGTATTTACAACAATGTTTTTACGTGCCTTGAGAATTTGCAGTCCGGAATTCATCGATGAGGAATACAGATATATATATAATATTGGCTCAAACCTTAAATACTCTAGATCTTTCATAGATAAATGCTTAAACATTACTAAGAAAACTTTTTATAGAACTGATCCCAAGCCCACCCATGACCATAAGAATATCTTAATATTACCATTTCACAAAAATTTCTCACACATTCCGGCACAGCTAAAATCTTGGAACGTCAATGTGGCATTTAAAAACTCATGCACTGTTAAACAAATGTTAATCAAGAACTCCCCCAACAACACAATTGGTTGCATTTATAAAGTTCCTTGCAAGGAATGTAATATGTTTTACTTAGGCCAGACAGGTAAAGATCTTGTAACTAGAATTAAACAACACAAATACAGTGTCAGGACAGGCCAGGAATCCAATGCTCTGTTTGTTCATTTGAGGGATAACAAGCATTGCATTGACTGGGATAATGCCTCCTCAATATTACCATGTAATTCAATTGATAGTAGGAACATCATAGAATCTAGTCTTATTAAACATACCGAAGCATTCAACATGAATTTGAGTAACGGTATGTACAAGCTGGACAACTTTGTAATTAAGAAGATTTGTGATCAGGTGAGAGGGCGGGTCACTGTCCCATCTGACCCAACCACCAACCGTTGTGTGCCATTTAAAGATTAGTAGGGTCATTACCTGACCATTGTGGACCTGGTCTCACCCTCCTCTGTATATATTCATCTTGTTCTGCATTACTCTATCTAGTCTGTACTCACCCCTGAAGATGTGAATTACACGAAAGCGCTTGGGAACTTCGTGTTTTCTTCTTTCCTGGTGGTTATCAGCATATATATATATATATATATATATATATATATATATATATATATATATATATATATATATATATATATATATATTTTATGAAAATCCACAATGAAAACGTGGATAAGATAAATCTTGATAAAATCACACGGGAAAATGGAAACAACGGAGTACCTTAGCTTTCGTCTTTATTCAAGACATCTTCAGACGAAAGCTAAGGTACTCCGTTGTTTCCATTTTCCCGTGTGATTTTATCAAGATATATATATATATATATATATATATATATATATATATATATAATCAACACCTCAACCCGCCAGGATTCGAACCCACGGCCCACAAGCCTATGACTGTGACCGGGGAACGCTAACCGCTGGACCACCAGGATACTAAAAGCAGTCCTAGACTTTGTTATATTTCACACAAAGCCTGTTCAACGAGCTTATGGCGCCGTGAACCTCTAATGGGGACCACCCGTACCACGTAGGTGGTCAGAGTAACGTTTTACCAAATCCGGCTTCGAAACACGAGGATCCATATATATTTCATTAGCCCAATAAAGCACGCGGACTTCTACATACAATCAACACCTCAACCCGCCAGGATTCGAACCCACGGCCCACAAGCCTATGACTGTGACAGGGGAACGCTAACCGCTGGACCACCAGGATACTAAAAGCAGTCCTAGACTTTGTTATATTTCACACAAAGCCTGTTCAACGAGCTTATGGCGCCGTGAACCTCTAATGGGGACCACCCGTACCACGTAGGTGGTCAGAGTAACGTTTTACCAAATCCGGCTTCGAAACACGGCGGGTTGAGGTGTTGATTGTATGTAGAAGTCCGCGTGCTTTATTGGGCTAATGAAATATATATATATATATATACATACATATATATATACATATATATATATATACATATATATATATATATATATACATATATATATACACAGTCAATCCTCATATTACGCGGTTAATGTAACCCGGAGGGTTCCGCGGAAAGTGAGAAACACGTAAAGTGAATAAAATAACATATGGGATTAATTGAAATAGAGTCCGGGCCAATCCCCAAACTCCACTTTTTGACGACACACAACTATGTTGTAGTAAAAATATTATCTTAACTTTATGATGGCATGCACACACAATTAATAATTAAGAGAAATATCAATAATATTAGGTTTTTTAACACTTACATTAGTAGAAAAGATGGCTGGGCACACGGGGATGGGCGGTTGGTTCCGAGGCAGAGGGCAGATTATTGGCCCTCACCTGTATCACTTGTATCAATTGTATCACTATCCACCACAGAGGCTTGCAGGGCCTCTTTGTCAAAGCCCCCAAAGTTCATATAAGTCCTTATCCTCACTATAATTATCACTATCACTGACTTGGGCCGGCTGTAGTGGGTGGCGGGTGAAGAACTGGTAATGTTTTGATGACTGGGCGACCTTTTGCGCACCATTTTCGCGCCTCTTACACAACATGGCGGGAGGTTTGGATCCAAAAATGGCGCGGCTTGCCAGCCGCTCTCCGCGTAATGGGGTTCACGACCGCGGAATGTGAGAATGTTAGGTTCTGGCAAGGCACCGCTTTAACGGTGAAACGCGGAATGCGGGACCGCGTAATATGAGGATTGACTGTATATATATATATATATATATATATATATATATATATATATATATATATATATATATGCGCAAGTAAATCACTGTAGGTGCGCGCGATCTAGGTATATGCTGATAACCACAAGGAAAGAAGAAAACACGAAGTTCCCAATCACTTTCGTGTAATTCACATCTTCAGGGGTGAATACAGACTAAGGAGAGGTACAAAACAAGGTGTATATATACAGAGGAGGGTGAGATCAGGTCCACAATGGTCAGGTAATAAATAATGACCCTACTAATCTAGAAATAGCACCACAACGGTCAGTTGTCAGGTCAGAGGGTAAGGTGACCCAACATTCTCACCTGGTATATATATATATATATATATATATATATATATATGTATATATATATATATATATATATATATATATATATATATATATATATATATATAATCAACGACCTCACCAGCAAGGAATCAAACCCTCGACCTACTGGGTGGCCCGAGGGAACGCATACCGGCTAGCCCACAAGGACACTAAAAGCAGTTCTAGACTCTGTTATATTTCACACAAAGCCTGTTCATCGAGCTGATGGCGCCGTGAACCTCATTGGGAAACTGCCCGTGCCTCGTATGTGGTGTCAGTAGCATTTTACCGAATCCAGCTGGTATGAAACGCGAGGTACATATATATACTTCATTTTTAGTCCATTTAACACGCGGACTTTGAACATATAATCAACGACCTCACCAGCAAGGAATCGAACCCTCAACCTACTGGGTGGCCCGAGGGAACGCATACCGGCTAGCCCACAAGGACACTAAAAGCAGTTCTAGACTCTGTTATATTTCACACAAAGCCTGTTCATCGAGCTGATGGCGCCGTGAACCTCATTGGGAAACTGCCCGTGCCTCGTATGTGGTGTCAGTAGCATTTTACCGAATCCAGCTGGTATGAAACGCGAGGTACATATATATACTTCATTTTTAGTCCATTTAACACGCGGACTTTGAACATATAATCAACGACCTCACCAGCAAGGAATCGAACCCTCGACCTACTGGGTGGCCCGAGGGAACGCATACCGGCTAGCCCACAAGGACACTAAAAGCAGTTCTAGACTCTGTTATATTTCACACAAAGCCTGTTCATCGAGCTGATGGCGCCGTGAACCTCATTGGGAAACTGCCCGTGCCTCGTATGTGGTGTCAGTAGCATTTTACCGAATCCAGCTGGTATGAAACGCGAGGTACATATATATACTTCATTTTTAGTCCATTTAACACGCGGACTTTGAACATATAATCAACGACCTCACCAGCAAGGAATCGAACCCTCGACCTACTGGGTGGCCCGAGGGAACGCATACCGGCTAGCCCACAAGGACACTAAAAGCAGTTCTAGACTCTGTTATATTTCACACAAAGCCTGTTCATCGAGCTGATGGCGCCGTGAACCTCATTGGGAAACTGCCCGTGCCTCGTATGTGGTGTCAGTAGCATTTTACCGAATCCAGCTGGTATGAAACGCGAGGTACATATATATACTTCATTTTTAGTCCATTTAACACGCGGACTTTGAACATATAATCAACGACCTCACCAGCAAGGAATCGAACCCTCGACCTACTGGGTGGCCCGAGGGAACGCATACCGGCTAGCCCACAAGGACACTAAAAGCAGTTCTAGACTCTGTTATATTTCACACAAAGCCTGTTCATCGAGCTGATGGCGCCGTGAACCTCATTGGGAAACTGCCCGTGCCTCGTATGTGGTGTCAGTAGCATTTTACCGAATCCAGCTGGTATGAAACGCGAGGTACATATATATACTTCATTTTTAGTCCATTTAACACGCGGACTTTGAACATATAATCAACGACTTCACCAGCAAGGAATCGAACCCTCGACATACGAGGCACGGGCAGTTTCCCAATGAGGTTCACGGCGCCATCAGCTCGATGAACAGGCTTTGTGTGAAATATAACAGAGTCTAGAACTGCTTTTAGTGTCCTTGTGGGCTAGCCGGTAAGCGTTCCCTAGGGCCACCCAGTAGGTCGAGGGTTCGATTCCTTGCTGGTGAGGTCGTTGATTATATATATATATATATATATATATATATATATATATATATATATATATACACACACAGTAATACCCCACTTAACGCGGTTTCGCTTAGCGCGATTTCACGCCAGAGCCGAACTTTCACTTAACGCAGGTTTTTTTCCACGTATACGCGCAGAGTGTCCGGCTGGAGACGCTATTTTTAGATTCGCCCCACCCGCCACCCTGCCTGCCTGTTTTAGCTCATAAAATTCATACAAATTACCCGGCCAGAATATAATTTACATTGCTGGAATTCTTACAATATGATGATCATTTTGAATATAAACATCATAGATTTTGCATTAGACATACAAATTTTAGATATAATGTTTACTCTGAGTAAATATGTTATCTTTTGTGCAAAATATATGACATTTGTATTCAAAATATTCCTGGTCTTACAAGGAATGCAGCAATGTCAATTATATTATCCTAACTTTAGTTTGATGTATTATTTATTACTAAAAAGGTAAATATTCTGGTTTTCCCACACATCTGGTAGGGAGGGACCGACCGACCATCTGTTACCGTGTGAAGAATATATTTTTTTTTTTATTAACTGAAGATATTTGTTTTAGCTCATAAAATTCATACATATTACCCGGTCAGAATGTAATTTACATTGCTGGAATTCTTACAATTTGATGATCATTTTGAATATAAACATCATAGATTTTGCATTAGACATACAAATTTTAGATATAATGTTTACTCTGAGTAAATATGTTATCTTTTGTGCAAAATATTCCTGGTCTTACAAGGAATCCAGCAATGTCAATTATATTATCCTAACTTTAATCTGGGGTATTATTTAATACAAAATGTTAAAATTTAGTTTTTTCACCCTACCTTTCTCTTGAAGGGAGGATTGGTGGGGGGTGGGGGGGAGGGTTGGGACTGACCACGCGGTTGGAAGAGGGGGGGGGAGGTAAGGTGGGGTACTTTGATTGACAGATAGTGTCGTGAAGAATATTTTTTTTTTATTACCTGAAGATATTTGTTTTAGCTCATAAAATTCATACAAATTACCCGGCCAGAATATAATTTACATTGCTGGACTTCTTACAATTTGGTGATCATTTTGAATATAAACATCATAGATTTTGCATTAGACATACAAATTTTAGATATAATGTTTACTCTGAGTAAATATGTTATCTTTTGTGCAAAATATATGATATTTATATTCAAAATATTCCTGGTCTTACAAGGAATCCAGCAATGTCAATTGTATTAGCCTAACTTTAGTTTGAGGTATTATTTATTAAAATTTAGTGGTTCTCCCCCCAAAATTTCTCAGAGGGAAGAGCCAGCGAGTGTAGTGTGAGAAGAGGGGGAGGGAGTTGAGTCCATTATTTGAATGGACATTAACTTGGCGACTGTATTTCTCTATTTCTCTTAAGTATTAATTGTGTGCATGTACCATCATAAAATTAAGATGTTATTTTTACTAGAACATAGGTATTGTGTCGGAAAAAGTAGAGTTTGGGGGTCCGGCCGGTCTCTATTGGAATTAATCCCATATGTTCTGTTGTTCACTTAACGCGGTTTTCACTTTACATGGTACCCTGTGGGTTCAATTGACCGCGTTAAGCGGGGTACTACTTCGTGTTTTCTTCTTTCCTTGTGGTTATCAGCATATACCTAGATCAAGCGCACCTACAGTGATTTACTTGCATATATATATATATATATATCTTGATAAAATCACACGGGAGAATGGAAACATCGGAGTACCTTAGCTTTCGTCTTTATTCAAGACATCTTCAGAGGCAACTGAATTACATGGACAGAGAGAGGCTTAAATATACAGGGTGACCTTAAAAACATGAGGTCAGGTCATAATGATGACATCCACTAATCCCCACACCAACACACACGTAGAGGAGCTTAAGAGAAGGGTGGTGACGTGACTAGCCAAGTCAGGTCAGAAAAAAGGGACCCACAAAATAACTATCATACATCTAGATAAAAGGTTTTCAAATCAGATGACGTGGCTTCGGCTTCCGTTTCATCCTCGTCCTCCCACAACATATCATCCTCCATACCATCCATTGAATTAGATATTCCGCACTTTTTTAACGACTTGATAACTGTTTCCACATTAATATCATTCCATGCCTTGATAACAAAATCACACAGTACATCCATTTCTGGAGCACGCATATTCCCACCTTTCGTGTAAGACTTTTTGCCGCTGATCATCCACTTGTTCCATTGTTCACGAACGCGGTCCTTGAATGGTTTGTTTAGACAAACATCAAGTGGTTGTACAACTGAAGTTAATCCACCAGGAATAACTGCAATGTCACTGTTGTTCCTCGCCATGCTGGTTTTTGTTCCCTCTGTTAAATGACTCGCGAACATATCCCATACTAAGAGGCTATGCTGTTTTCGAAAGCCACCAGGTCGCCTACACCATATATGATCAATCCATAACTTTATTCCTTGTTCGTCCATCCACCCTTTCTCGCTGACGTGAACAAAAACTCCATTCGGGAACTTGATTTTGGGCATTGTTTTCCTCTTGAGAATTAGCATTGGGTTCAACTTGGTTCCGTCTGCCATGCATGAAAGTACTACTGTAAACCGTGTCTTTTCGTGTCCTGTTGTTTTCACTAACACTGTTTTTGCACCCTTTGTATCAACAGTATGATTACCGACCATGTCGAAGTTCATAGGTGTTTCATCCATGTTCCTGATGTTGCTTAATGGATAACAATGTTTCTTACGTTGTTGTATAATGTAGCGATGGAAATTAACAATTTTACAGTTAAGATCTGCTGGTAATTTTTGCGCTATTTTTGTCTTCTGCCTCAGTACCAGATTGTGTCTTTCCATAAAACGACTACACCATAAAGCCGTGGCTTTGAAGTCTTTGCTGTGCTCTTGATTTTGTTTAGCCCACTTAAGTGCCCAAATTCGTATCATGTTTCTTGATACAATATATCCATTTTGACGCTGCTCATGGACCATGTCTACTGCGTGCTTCTCTAGAATCGGCCAGTGTGCAGTGCCTCTTCTCATTGCACATTTAATCCTGGGCATACTTCGTAGCAAGTGTTCCTTTGATCTCCAATCCCGCACCATCTTCTCAGTTACACCGTATTCTCTTGAAGCAGCACAATTGTTGTGTGACTGGGCATATGCTATCACTTTCAGCTTAAAACAAGCTTCATATCTCCTTCGTTTAACAATTGGAGCCATGGTGAGGTTTTATGGTAGCTGGATATTAATATACCGGAGTGTTCACATGGAGAGAGTGCTATTGCTTATGGAGTGATAACTCAACAACTGGACAAGGCAAATGAGAGAAGGGGTATCACGTTTGGGGATAGATAACATGACCTGACGTGGTCACCTTACACATACTGTATATGGTAATCATTAAGATTCAAACTCCCAGATGACCTGACTTCTTCTTCATCATTGCCATCCTAAATTTACCACTGTCGGTAGTTTCAAGAATTAAAAAAGTCATTTACTGAATATTCTATGTAAAAAATATTATTTTGAATTAATTATTTATAGGAGATAAGTATTATGATCAGTAAATATATGGTATTCCTGGCCACTTCAGACACAAAGACGGGATAAAAATAGCCCATCTCCCCCTCTTACAGCTGCCAATGGGAAGCGTCTTGGTAATTAAATTTGATGTTTATTTTCATTGTCTAATTTATCATATATCAAAGTAATATTACTAAAAATTGTGTAGGTAGTAGGCAGCTACCAAACAGGTAGATACTACCGCCTGGGAAGATATTGGAAGCATAATGTGTTGTCTAATTGTAGACCCTGCTGCCATATGGCATCACGAAAATTGTGACCAAGTCCCAGGTTCAGCGCTGACCTGACTTTCTGCCTCATTTACACACAATTGCAGTTTGAATTGTTCCTCTAACTTTGACAACACAACATACATACAGTATATTATTTCTCACTTTTGATCTTTTTTTTACTTTTTGTATTTATTTATGGTTAGTTACTTTAAATAAGGCCAATTCACTTCAAGTAATGGCATCAAATGTTACCAGCTGGTGTAGTGTAAACACTAGTGACGTCACTTAAGCGTCTGTATTTAACTGTCAGTAGTTTCAAGAATTAATGCAGTCATTTACTGAATATTCCTTGTAAAAAAATAAATTTTGAGTATTATTATCAGTAAATATACCGATATGCATTACTGACCACCTCCACGGCTAAAAATAGCCCAATCTCGCGGTCACTTTCCCTTTCTTGTCTCCTCACTGGCAAATGGGGGGGGGGGGCGTGGGGAGGGGTGTGTGATGATAGCTGTGTTTATTACAGGGGTATAATTCTCTTTTACGGTATGTTAGACAGGTTTATAACACATTTTTATTATTTTAATATACCGGTAATCTTAATTTGAATCCAGCTTGCCAAACGTAAGTTTCAGTATAAAATAACTAGTGGTAAGACCTTGTGAGTGGCTTACGATGTTTCCATCACCACTCTTGACAAACTAAACCACAATATTTAAGAGGTAAGAATTTTATACTTGGTGGTTTAGACAACCCCCTAACTTTGGGCAGATTTTTTTAATGTTCAAATTCCGTCTTATAAGCCGAGATATACGGTAACCTCTGTTTCTGCAATTAGTGATCTACCTTTAAAAACACTGGTAGATTTATCTCTCACTTTCACGTTTTTAAATTTTTCTTTCTGTGCAAGAATTGTCGACACAGTTGATGTCGACATGCCATTTTCTTTGCATAGCACATTTGTTCTAATGCCTTCTTCATGTTTTTTAATAATTTCCTTTCTTAACTTGGATTGAAATCGTTTTTCTTGATCTCTTGGGACCCATGCTGGATTCAAACAATCTCAACACGTGATATTTTAAGTTTAATTGCTGTTAATAAAGAATTTTTCTTTAAATTAACACTGCACTGCACTATATATTGTCAATATGTAAAATAAATTTCAAAATGACCAATAATTTGCTTGGAAACACAGAAAAAAAGCGTTTAGTTGAAGAGAGTCTGAAGCAAGATGTTAGCTCCACTGAAAAGACAGAGACAGGCGCCTGTTTGGTGTGCTGACAGGCTGTTTGGCGCGCATAAACCTAGTTTCCTATACTTCAATTATGTTCAATAATTGTTAAAATGACTAAAACTTTTAATATTAAACTTTTAAAATTATTGAATAGTATAAACTTCCTGATATTTACCTAAATAGTCAGGAATGTAAGCCCTAGAACCGATTACTGTATTGGCGGACTAATACTACAGCTGGTGGACCGCCAAATGCAAGCGAAAACATGTTGAGGTCCTCTCGTAAGGAACTCGTTAATCGAGGGAGTGCTCGTTAACCGAAGTTAGAATCTTATGGAAGGTAACTCGTTAACCGAGGGATCACTGTATTAAGATGACAGCGATGAGGACGATGATGACAATGATGATGTTGATGAAGTATGATAACAATTAAAATAAAAAATGGCATATTATACAGTAAACCCTTGCTTTTCGCGGGGGTTAGGTTCCAAGGAAGTACGCTAATTGGCAAAACTGAGAATAGCAACTTATACTACCTTAGTGGTATACTACCACAGTAGTATACCTACACTGTGTATTAGAAACTTAAGTCACCAACACATTATAAGTGGTTTTGCACTTAAGTGGTCAAATAATTCGGGACCTACACATCAAAAGTCCTGCAGTTAAGAGGATTCTAAGGCTGAAATCCGTCAATCTTGGGGAGCACAAGTGTTTGAAAAATTGAAATTCCCTCCCACCTCCCATTCTTACAGGTCATCCTTCCCACCTGCACTATGCACGCTCAGTACCAGTCGCCAGTGTCCACAGGCATTATTTTGAAGTGCTCCAAGAACTATGTTATTAACTTTGTTGTGACATTGTTGGACTTTTTTTTGTAGCCATCAGTTCCAAACCGAAGCAAGGTGGTGTAGTGGCGAAAAGGAGGTGGTGTAGTAGTTAAGAGGAAAGTCCGGTTTTGGTGTAGTTGCTTTTAATTTTGGTCTATTGTTATGATATTCCTGTCATCAATCAAGCATCATATGTACATGAATTCTAGCCCCATAACCCCCTTCTACCCTTTGCACATTCTCTCATATTTGTCTAAATTTTCAAGGTATAATTTCTCCATTACTTCTTTCTATTTTGCCTTGAAATTGATAGTACTTAGAGATCTAGTATTGTCATTGAATACTCCAGAGCGATATGTTTGTTTTTGTCTTTAAGAACATAAGAATGGAGGAAACTGCAGCGGGCCTATTGGCCCATACTGGGCAGTCCCATTTACACCCAACCCCTATTGCTCATATATCCATCCAACCTATGCTTGAAGCTATCCAGCGTATTCGAGTTAATGATGATATTTGGTAACTTGCTCCTGTCGTTCACTACTCTATTTCCAAACCAATGTTTACCTATTTCATGCCTAAATCTAAATTTGTCTAATTTAAAATCATTGTTACAAGTTTGCTCCTGGTTGTTAAGCTTAGACAAGTCGGTAGTAATCCTCACTCCATCGTTAGTCTTAGCCACAGCGACTAGAGGGTGGCACCAAGGGGACGGGTCGTCACCAACGGGTACGATGACACCCTGGGCCACCATGGAATCCAGTTCCTTCTTGACTGAATCCCTGAAGGCGAGAGGGATCAACCGGGGAGTGTGTATGGCAAACGGCTGCGCATCTTCCCTCAGGTGTATCCTCATAGGCAGACCCGCCATATTCTTCAATGGCGAGGTCCGTAGGGCCTCCTTCGTCACCAGCACTTCCGAGTACTCCTTCAGGAAGTAGGCCCTTGCGGCTGAAGGAGACGTGTCGCTGTGAAGAGGAAGCGGTCGTGACTTGGGTGGAGGTGGAGCGGGAGTGGACGCGGGTTCTGGGCTGCTCTGTGCGGCAGCGCCAGGCGCGTCGCTCGTTGACTCATGCACCCTGCTGGCGGTGTACCGAGCAGCTGGGATCTGCTCAGGAAAGTCTCTGGGCACCACGCCTAACTCCTTGCAGTGTTCCCACGACAACAAGGGTGTAGCGAGAGTAGGCTGCACGTCCATCCATCCGTGACACGACCTGTCGCCGTAGGTGATCTCCGCTTGAAAGGAGCCCACAGCGTCTGGCATCTGGGAACCGTCCGCATTGTAGTACAACAGCTGCGGCGGTGGTCCCAGGTCGCGTTTGGTGAGGCCCAGTTTCTGGAGGTGCTTCAGGCCTATCACCGTAACATCAGCGCCGGTGTCAGGTATCACCTTGATGTGACCCGACACATCACAGTGTGTGACGGCGACACGGATGGTAGGGGAAGGGGTAGCCCTGGGGCGTGTGGTCGATTCCACCCTCCTGATGTGACTCAGCTGCTGCTTGGGGCTGCATGGGCCATCTGAAGGGGGCTGCGTGCGAACCACCCCGAGGGAAGTGCGCTGCTTTCCTCCTCGTCTCGGGCTTTTGGGCTTGGGTTGGCGGCAGCACTAGTCGTAGTGTCCACAGTGACCGCAGGCCTAACACTTGTGGCCTCGTGCAGGGCACCTGTCTGTGTTAGACCAGTGGCCCTTTCGGTCACATCCACGACACAGTGCGTCGGCGGCCGGGCATGTCTTGGGGCCATGCTGCTTTCCACAGCTGCCACAGGAAACACTTGGTGGAGGCGTGGAAGAACGTGCGGCAGCCTTCACGTTGTTGGCCGCCTTCTTACCCTTCTTGTACTGTGAGATAGCTCTCACAGCAGGTGGGGCCCGTAAGGCAGAGGTGGCGGACTTGGTGGCCTCGTATGACCGACATTCAGTCACTACCACCTGGAGTGTGGAGGAAGCGTCCAGGGGGATGAGTCGCTGCATCAACTCTTCTTGCCTGACACCTGTCAAGATCCCGTGCTTGATCCAGGCTTCCTCACATTCCTGGCTGTGCGCCTTGCAGACGTCGATCTCCTCCGACAAACTCTTTAAACGTACAAAAAAGTCGTCAAAGGATTCATTCTCCGCCTGCTTGCAGCTGGTGAAGGCGCGGCAATGCAAAGCCTCATTATTCCGACCTTTAACATGTTCCTGTAAAAGGTCGAGCACATTCGTCACTGAAGACGTAGAATCGGGAGGCACTTGCAACGTGTGCTCCAAAACTCTCTGGGTCTCCAGCGACAAACACATCCGCAGTTGGATGAGCTGTTTGATTGGAGGCATGCTATCAAGGTCCACCGTCGTGGAATTATCTGTCCACCGCCGCCTCCACTCACGAAAAAGCTGAAACATGACATCTGGTGAGAGGGCGGGTGGGGGTTGAACAGATGCCTTGGGAGCTGTTGGAGTAGCAGGAGTACCTGGAGGACGCTGGTGTGGTGGAGGAGGTAGGGTACTGGCGCCATGGTGCGCGCTACCTGCGAGTGAGGGTGGGTGGGTTAGCACCAAGGTCGCCAATATTGCATCAAAGCGCGCCTTTTCCTCCTCCCTCTGAAATTCCTCCTCTCTTCGTATCTCCTCCCTCTGAAATTCCATCTCTCTGCGTCTCTTGTCTCTCGTCCCTGTCGTCCATCCACCTCAGAATTGTGGCAATGTCCGTCGCTGGAGGTGGAGGATGAGAGGCAGTGGGCGCAGAAGCTCCATCTATTTAGTATATAAAGTGGCACCTCATCAGCTCGAACCACATATATATGACGTAAACAGCACAGAAATAACGCATAGGGTCCATTGTTATGTCCGTGAGTGCGTGTGTGTGTGTGTGTTTGTCTGACTGAGAGAGCAAATCATAGTGGCTTTAATGCGGGTGGCTAGAGCCGCCACGTAGGTAAGAACGTTAGTGTCTCCCCGGATGTCACACGAGAAGGGTGTACGCTTGCGTGCTCCGTGGTGCTCCGTGGGTACCACAAAAAACAGGCCAATGCTCAACTCTCAGCTCTAGACACACTAATACGCTGACACTAACACTGCCACTGTCACTAAAACGCACTGTGACGGCGCAACACTACACGTTGCGGCGAAACTCAACACAACACACTAGAGTAAACTCAACACAACACACTAGAGTCGACACGCACATTGCCGGCTAACTGTCGGCATTGTTCACAACACTTGTAAGTCCATAAATCCTACTCACTGCGCCATGAAGGTTCCAAGTGTTCCCTGAAGAAGGCAGTGATGGGTAGGGAAACACCGGGTAACACTGAAGTCCATTTATTAACAGATAGGAGAGATACAAGTAGCGATCAGCGTGTGCCATGCACGACCCACAGAGTCAGACTGAGGCTGCATTGCCATATGGCAGCCTCGGAGCAATGTTGCCACATAACACGTGCATTGTTGCCACGTAATTACATACATAGATGCTACTCGACACAGTAGCGTATATACAAGGTTGCTACTCGGCACAGTAGCTTAGATACATAACCTACACCTATAACCTTCCTTTGTCCAGTAAGGTTCTTTAAATAATTATTTATCCATTTAGGGTCATTGTTTGATCTGATTTTTTTTGTATGGTATGTTCTGCCTTTGTGCATTAAGTAACTCGTTATTTAAATTGTCGTGGAACTTGGCAACCTCAGATCTCGTTATCAGGTCAATTTCAACCGTCATGTCTCCGGGTAGGGTGAGGTCGCCCTCTGTGGGTACATTGAGTGAGGTCACCTCATGTGAGGTCATATAGTTCACCCCCAAGCATGATACCCTCTCTTTCAGCTGCCTCTTCAAACTATCAAAGTTTGCCCTTCTGAAATCTGGGACTTTAGTGGAAATTTCCTTGCGGCTGTCCTGAAATTCTAACTGGAATCTAATTTCTTTGTGATCGCTGTTTGCAAGTTCGTTCCCTACCTCGACATTACTAATGAGGTTTTCTCTGTTTGACAGAACTAAATCGAATATATTATTACCCCGGGTGGGTTCGGTCATATGTTGACTTAGGAAACAGTCCTGGATCTTTTCAAGAAAATCCTCTGATTCTGAGTTACCCGTAAGGTCAGTCCAATCTATTTGGCTAAAGTTAAAGTCGCCTACTATACAGACTTTGCTATGTATGAATACAAAATTTTCAAGTTTGGTTTAAATTATTGTAAAAATATCGAGATTAAATATTCAACCAAAAATAAATCTTACAAGATAGAAAAATTGGACTCTGGAGTTAGGTTGAGGAAAGGTTCTTCTTGTGCTGAGTGTTTGTTTCATTGAAATCGGTCAAAATTTTTTAGAGAAATTCCAGTCTGAGTGTTGGAAAATTTTATTTTTAGATACAAGCCGATAAAGTTTCTCCACCTTTCTTCCCTGTGTAAGTGCTAATTTTGAGCCGATTGTACATGTAATATCTTGTTTTTTTGTGTATTTTTACATCCCCGACTGAACTCCAGTTACATTCTTTATGTGAGGTAGAGGGGAAGGCTGGGGCTGGGCTGCATCAGATGCCCCCCGAGACAGCTGTTACAGTCGCTATCATAGCGAATAGTTTCTTCTTTCATCCTCTTGGATTTAGCAGTGCTCTTGGCACGTGCTTCTTTTAGTTGTCTTTTATGTTTTGAATGACATGCCATCCTGATATTTGAGAAGAGATGCCTGGTACAGCAGTACAAGTGAGGTAAGATGTGCGGTGCATTGGAGTGCACACCACTCCTTGCTGTCCATCCATACTGATGACACGTGCCTCTATTAGTGACTACCACTTCCCCTTTACTTGCCACATGTTGCCGGAAATGAATTTCGAAAGTCTTTTATGTGCTCTTCCAAATTTTTGGGGAAAATATTTTGCCATGATCATTCATATGTCTACCCAAGGAAGGTTGGGGGGGGGGGACCATACATAACTGCAAAAATATTACGAATATTGCCATAAAACTCCATCCAGATACAGATATATGCAACACCTTTGCTCAGGAATTTTTTCATATTTATCATTTTTTCTTCATTTCTCTTCGATCTAAGCCGGACGCTCTTCTTAAAAGGAACCGTAGTAGCTATTGAATGGATGTGAAATTAGAAGTTATATGTCGTAAAAAAAGTGGTGAGCGTGTATCAATGAACCACTTTTACAGAAATGGGTATGCGAGTGTTTGGTTCTTCTCCTCCTACTCCTCTTATTATTACAGTCGACCCTCGTTAATTCGGACTAATAGGGGGGAAGGGTGTCCATTTTAGCCAATTGTCCGAATTAACTGATTTAGGGGCTAATATTGCATTATACAGCTATATGTATGTTTATTTGAGTGCCCCGTCATAGGAGTCCGTTTTCTCTCACTTCAGGACGCCTGAGTCGTCCGTTTTCTCTTAATCTTAGAGTGCACCAGAGACTTCATTATTTCTTAGAAGTGACACAGAATTTGATATTGTAACCCCAATTGCAACTGGGACAGTCCTCGAACCAGAAATTTGATAGGACAGTTCAGATTTCGTCCGAATTATCCAAAATCCGGATTAAAGGGGTCCGAATTAACGAGGGTGTGTTTGCCAGGAGCTGGGGTAGGGGATATAATTGACAGGATGGACAATATCTTGTCTGGTAATGGGAACAAACCCATTATCTGCCTCAGTGCAGGAGGCAATGATATTGGCCGGGTAGGAGCGAGGAGCTTCTTGATAAGTTCAAGGCAGCCATAGATCGTATTAGGACTAAGGGAGGGATCCCTATTATATGCGGTGTCCTGCCTAGAAGGAGAGTTGGCAGTGAATGGTTGTCAAGGGCGGTTGGTGTTAACGACCGTCTTGACAGATATTGCAAGTCAATATCAGTCCCATTCATTGACAACTGGGACAACTTCTATGGCAGAAGGGACCTTTATGCTAGGGATGGGGTGCACCTGTCTAGGGATGGAGTAGCAACCCTGGCTGGGGCTCTAGAGGGGGCAGTTCAAAAGATATCGAAGTCTTTAAACTGCTAAGAGAACATAGGGGCACGGGGGTGGAGGAGACTGCAGTGGGAGGGGGTAAACAAGGCGAAAGATTACAGTGAAATCGTGTTAGGAATGATGACATAACTAAATTAGACAGGGAGTTTAAAACTAAACGCGGTAAGGGAAGGACTCAGAACACGACTAACTTAAATGTATATTATGCGAACAGTAGAAGTATGAGAAACAAAATGGATGATATTAGGGCCTTGGTATGTACCGAAGAAATCGATATAATTGCATTCACTGAAACATGGATCAACCTAGACACACGTGAATTACCAGTCGAATACCAAATTGCGGGTTACAAACTGTTCCATACCGATACGCAGACCAGGAAAGGAGGCGGAGTAGCAATCTATGTTAGGGATAACCTGAAGTGTGAAATAAATAAGGAAATAAAAACTGAGAGGAATACAGAAACAATTTGGATAGAATTAAGCGACGGTCGGGAAAAATTAATCACAGGAGTAATATATAGACCCCCCAATCTTGACAGAGTCAATGAGCGACTTATCTGGGATGAAATGCGCAGGGCTTCCATACACAACAAAGTCTGTATAGTAGGCGACTTTAACCTTGGCCAAATAGATTGGACCGACCTTACGGGAAACTCAGAATCAGAGGATTTTCTCGAGACGATCCAGGACTGTTTCCTAAGTCAACATATAACCGAACCCACACGGGGTAATAATATATTGGATTTAGTTTTGTCAAACAGAGAAAACCTCATTAGCAATGTCGAGGTAGGGAACGAACTTGCAAACAGCGATCACAAAGAAATTCGATTCCAGTTAGATTTTCAGGGCAGACGTAAGGAAAATTCCACTAAAGTACCAGATTTCAGAAGTGCAAACTTTGACAGTTTAAAGAGGCAGCTGAGAGAGGGGGTGTCGCGCTTGGCCGTGAACCTGACAGATGACACCGACCTGATAACGAGATCTGAGATTGCAGAGTTCCACGACAATTTAAATAGTGAGTTACTTAATGCACAAAGGCAGAACATACCATACAAAAAACTCAGATCAAACAACAATGACCCTAAATGGATAAATAGTTATTTAAAGAACATCATTGGCCAAAGGAAGGCTATAGGTAGAAGGATAAATCGTGGCGAAATTCACCTCCGGGACTATTATAGGGTATTGGCGAGTAGGGTTAAAACCGAGATAAGGAAAGCAAAGAGGAATAATGAGGTAAGGATAGCAAGGGAGGCAAAGACAAACCCCAAAGGATTCTACCAAATGTACCAAACTAAAACACGAGAAAAGATTGGACCAATACGGTCAGACTCCGGCGAGCTCACTGATAACGACGGAGAAATGAGCAATAATTTGAATAAATATTTTTCAACAGTTTTCACCAGCAAAAATTTAAACATGATACCCGAGGCACCGACTCTATTCAGAGATAGTGAAGAAAACAAATTAAGTGAGATAGTAGTGACTAGTAACGATGTTAGTAAGCAAATAGACAAACTAAAGCCTAATAAGTCACCTGGTCCCGATGAGATATTTGCCAGAGTATTAAAGGAATGTAAGGAAGAGCTTAGTATGCCCTTAGCAAAGTTGTTTAACATGTCCTTAAAAACAGGTGTAGTACCAGAATCCTGGAGGATAGCGAATGTAATACCGATCTTCAAGAAGGGGGATAGATCACTATCCTCTAACTACCGCCCAATCAGTCTAACATCAATAGTAGGCAAATTACTGGAAGCAATCATTTCAAACTCTATTCGAAATCACCTGGAGAAGCACAGATTGATCAATGATTCCCAGCATGGCTTCACAAGCGGACGTTCTTGCCTAACTAATCTATTAACATTCTTTTCATCAGTTTTCGAATCAGTGGACGAGGGGCACAATTATGATGTGGTATATCTCGACTTTAGCCAAGCCTTCGACAGAGTACCCCACGAAAGACTAATTAGAAAGGTAGAAGCTCATGGCATCAAAGGTGACATCCTTAAATGGATTAGGGCGTGGTTACAGGACAGGAAACAGCGAGTGAGCATTAACGGCACTAAGTCCCATTGGAGCAACGTCACAAGTGGAGTTCCCCAAGGCTCAGTACTTGGACCATTATTGTTTATTATATACATAAACGACATAGATATCGGCATAGACAGCAACATAAGTAAATTTGCTGATGATACTAAAATAGGACGTGTTATCAAATCTGACGAGGACTCGGCAAAACTACAGGAGGATCTAAACAAATTTTTCGAATGGTCTGAAAAATGGCAGATGAAATTCAACATTGACAAATGTAAAGTACTCAGTATAGGAAATGTAAACAGGGAAACCAGATACCAGATGAACAACGATGCCATAGAGAAATCCGACTGCGAGAGAGATTTAGGAGTAATGATAAGTAGGAACCTTAAGCCAAGTAAACAATGTGTTTTTGCTCGAAACAAGGCTAATAAAGTACTTGGGTTCATACAAAGGAGTGTTAGTTACAAGACTAGCGAGGTCATCCTAAAACTGTATCTTGCTCTTGTGAGACCACACCTGGATTACGCAGTCCAGTTCTGGTCACCGTATTACAGAATGGATATAGAATCCTTGGAAAGAATTCAGAGGAGAATGACAAGACTAATCCCGGGTATCAGGAACCTTGAGTATAGAGACAGGTTAAAGCATCTTAATTTGCACTCCCTTGAGAGACGTAGAGCGAGGGGCGACCTGATAGAGGTGTATAAATGGAAGGCAGGGCTAAACAAAGGGGACATTACAAAGGTACTCAAATTATCCAACCAGGAGCGAACTCGTAACAATGGTTTTAAATTGGACAAATTTAGATTTAGGCGTGAAATAGGTAAACACTGGTTTGGAAACAGAGTAGTGGATGAATGGAACAAGTTACCAAATATCATCATTAACTCGAATACGCTGAATTGCTTCAAACATAGGTTGGATGCTCATATGAGCAATAGGGGTTGGGTGTAAACGGGACTGCCCAGTATGGGCCAATAGGCCCGCTGCAGTTTCCTCCATTCTTATGTTCTTATGTATTATTATTATTATTATTATTATTATTATTATTATTATTATTATTATTATTATTATTATTATTACTATTATTATTATTATTATTATTATTATTATTATTATTATTGTTGTTGGATGAGTAAAACAGTTAATGTTATTTGGTTTTTTCTTGTTTTTTTTTTTTTGTAATGTCATATAGGACAAGTAATCTCTTGTTTCATCATGATAATTAATAATAATTCTTATGATTTCAGTGAACAAGACAAAGTGACAACACGGTATCTCAAGTGCAGACAGGACTAATTCATCCAAGACTCATCTTCCAGGGTATAAAGAAACATCTACAGTATGCCTCAAATTTCGTGTCTCTTACGGTACATTTTGTTACAGTGATGTATATGCATTTTGCATTTCAAGATATTCCATTTTATTATGAAATTGTTTGCCCTGTAAGGAAAAATGTAATTGATAACATTTTAAAGTTGTTCTCTAAGGTAGCATTTTCAAGATTTGTAATTATACAAGGACCTCTCCCACACATAACAGGGTTCCTATGGAGGCTAAATAAATGTGTCTTTTTGTATTTGTTTTTCATAATCCTCATTTTATTTTCATCAGTAATTATTAGGTGTGTGTGTGTGTGTGCACTACTCAGCTTAGATTGTGAAAGAAACACATGTTCTCAGTAAACATTACCTGTAACATTGTAGGCAGAAGGATATTTTGCAATAACTTCTCTATATTACCTATGAGTTCTCTATAACTTTCTATACACTAGCTGTTTTTTCTTTATCTCTCAATATGTTAACTGTATTACAGATGACTTCCTTGAACCCTGAAGTTAACCGTCTTGTGTCAGATCATTGGGTAGCACTATTTGCTTCGGTGACACAAACTGCATCTTTAAACTTTTAAAAATTTACCATAAAAAGGGTTTTAAGATAATTGTATCAAATGTTTGTGTGTTATGCATGATCTTGCAAGGAAAGTTTTCAGTAAATACTAAAGCACGGGTGGAGTTCTGCTGGCCATCATTTTCCTGTCGTCATCCTTGCTGATAGGTCGCATTTGTCTCGATTTCCTCTCCCACCCTCCCCACAATTAGTTGTATCAAAATTCCAAAGCTGCCTTGGAGAACTCATAAAATTCTGCTTCTATAACTATGTAATACCTTGGTAGATTTGTGAGAAAATATCTGATATACAGTCGGGTCGCATCTTACGCGCATTCAACTTTAGCTTGTCTTAAGGAAAAAAATATGATACAGTGTTGGAGCGTATGGATGGGGGAGATACCATTTTTTATGGCATATGAGACACACACCCCCATTTCATCAGGGAGTACAATGATATATCCATTAGCCAGAACAATTGACGCAGAGCACTTCGGGGATGAGAGATTTCTTGGTAACCAGACGACTTTCTCAAACCTGAAAAATTCCTTATCCCAGGAATCTTTTCCGGTTACTGGGAAAAGTTTCCAAAGTCTAAACTACACATCTTGCACAGATGCACACTAGTACACATCCCCAGAATGATTATGGGTGCTGGGGATGTTTTCCTTGAGTCTAAACTACCGGAGTCTGTAAATGCAGCTCTAATTAAGTTAGAAACTTTATTTCTTTCTACAATAATCCAGAATAGTTTATCTAAAAGTTTGGTTAAATAAATATATTTAAAAACTAAAAACCTATATGATACAGGCGTGAATGAATCTGTGTGTTACAGCAAAAACTGGTATTTTCCACTCCCTTGGAGCTATAGGGATTAGTGGTCATGTAACTGACCTGACCTGATGCAATGTCAGGCTGAGGTAGGGTGGAAGATTAGTGGTCTCATATTACTGACCTGATGTAATGTCAGTTCACCTTTTCTTGGGCAGGAATTAGTGGGTCTCATGACCTGAAGATGTCTTGAATAAAGACAAAAGATAAAGTATTTTTGAGGGAGATTGTGATAAGTGTAAGCATAAACGAGCAAAGTTGTATCCCTTCAGCATTATGATACATAACTTAAAGTATGGAGTGAAAAAGCTTTTCTTTAACTCCCCACCACACAGTTGCACAAGACCCTCACACAGGGGAACTTGTTGTCCTAATTCCCATGTGTGTGTGTGTGTGTCAGACTATGGCAACTACTGCGGGATCTCGCTGCTGTCTGTAATTGGCAAGATTATAGTCCGAGTCCTCCTTAACAGACTTCTTCCTGAGGCGGAAAACTTCCTCCCAGAATCTCACTGTGGCTTTAGACCATCATGTGGTACCACTGACATAATCATTGCTGCCCGCCAGATACAGGAAAAGTGCAGAGAACATCATCGTGACCTATACATGGCATTCATCGACCAAACTAAGGCCTTCGATTCGGTCAACAGGGAAGCCTTCTGGTGGACCCTCAGCTGTTTTGGCTGCCCACCAAAATTCATCGCCATTGTGAGGCAACTCCACGATGGTATGAACGGCAGTGTCCTGCACAATGGCACCCAGTCTTGAGTTCTTCCCCATCCAAAAGGGGTTAAACAAGGGTGCGTACTGGCACCATTCTTTTCCATTTTCTTAGCTGCCTTCCTTACTCGTTCCATTGCTAATTTAGCCAGTGGGGTAGACATTGAATACTGGATGAAGGGTCTTTTCAACATAAGACGACTCCAGGCAAGAACAAAGGTGTCAGCAGGTTCCATTACTGAACTTCAGTATGCAGACGACCTCACCTACGCAGATGCGTATGCACACTTCGGCTTTGAGGTGAATGTACTTAAGACTCAGATTCTCTTTCAGCCTACCCCTGGTTCAGACACATCTCCACCATCTATCCAGCTTAACGATATTACCCTCTCTAATGTTACCCACTTTCGGTATCTCGGTTCCCATTTGTCCACCACCGCAGACATTGATGAAGAGATTCAGCATTGGATCAGATGTGCATCTCAAGCCTTTGGCAAACTCCAAAACCGTGTCTTCAGCTGTAGGGAGCTGAAATTATATACAAGGTTACACATATATCGAGCAGTGGTCCTCCCCACCCTGCTATATGGCAGCGAGACATGGGCTACATACAGGAGGCACCTTAAGGCACTTGAAAGCTTTCACCTATGTAGTCTACGCTCCATCCTCCGAGTTTGGTGAGAAGACGAGAACAAATGCCAGTATTCTTACTGACACCAACTGTAGGAGCATCGAGGCTACCATTATTCGTGAAGAACTTCGCTGGACTGGCCATGTTACCCGCATGGACGACAAGACTGCCAAAGCAGCTACTTTACAGTCACCTAACGAATAGTAAACGTAACGCTGGCGGGCAACTAAAAAGGTATAAGGATAGTTTTAAGACAAACCTAAAAAGGTGCCAAATCGACCCCCCCTCACTTGGGAGACAATTACTCCACATTGTAACGCTTGGAAGAGCACCACACGAGAAGGTGTCAATACTAAAGAGTTAGCCCAACTGCAAATCGAGGCAGACTCGCGCCAACGTCGGAAAGACGCTGCCGGCTCCCCTCCCATACTAGATGTAGCCCTCCACAAGTGCAACTTCTGTGAACGACCCTGCCTGTCCTGTATCGGCTTCTTTAGTCACCTTAAAACTCGCCAATGAAAGTGACATCCCTAATAACTCATATCATTGTGTCATAGCTGGATGATCGTCATACTTGATTCCGAGTGACAGCAAAGTAGTAGTAGTGTGTGTGTCAGGAACACAGCTCAACATCACATTCACACACCCACACACCTCCAACACCACCCACACACCCCTAATATCACCCATACACCCCTAATATCACCCACACACCCCCCAACACCACCCACACACACCCCAACATCAAACACACACACTCTCCAACACCACACACACACACACACACACACTCACACTCCAGCACCGTGTGAGATGAAGTGCCTTGCCTCATTGCCACCATTTTTTATTTGCCTGTATGCATTATTATATTGTTACAAGTAGTTGAGTGGTTACCTATGTGCATTGGTGTGCGTGCTCTTTTTGGTGCTATATAATGTTATTGTTTCTGATATTGTTATATGATGCTGTATGTAATGTAATGTATTAAGACAAATGTGTTAAAAATTGTTAAAACTTTTGTAGAAGATGAGCCAAATTAAGTTCCACACTAAATAGTGGTAGGCTTGGGATCCCTTAGTCGGGCTGCCAGTGAGAGAGACAGATGCTGCCGGGACTTCCAGTAAGGCAGACATACATTTGTTAAACTTGGGGAACACTTACTCAGGTTTTGTATATCAGTACTGCTCTAGTGATTATATTAAGTGACAATTGGTTGTGTAATTGTTTTTTATGAGGATTAGATTGCTGTGACTAGTTTTGTTTGAAGAGTTGAACCAAGATCTCTTAATGTTCAATGTCCAGCTTATGATCTACCATACTGTACATGAGTATAGTTTGTATTTAATTGATAATTTTTCAAGCAAAGTGCCACACTGATATTGTTATTCACAGTGTAATGTAAAATCTTCAAATGTGAACCCTAACCCTCCTCCTGAAGCAGTCAACGAATTTACCTCCGTTTGCTGTTTGTTACCTATACTCCCAGAAACTCACAAGTACTGTTTTATTAGGTTAATGATTCCCATGTCCCTATTTTGTATTGTACATAGACATTTTAGTCATTAAACTATTAAAATGTATGTTTTCTCAAGACCCTGAACCAAAGCTGCACTTAAACAATGGGGGCCATATCAAATTTCAACTGAACCCATAACATTTTTAGTAATTCTGTGTGCCATTTTGCCCTCCTGTGCGACATTGCAATACATGGATTTTTTTTTTTTTTTTTTTTTTAACGGGAAATAGCCCATCCGGGCACAAGTCAAACGACCCACAACGGAGCCTGGGGGGGGGGGGGGGGGGGGCGAAAAAAAAAAGAACGGAAAGAAATTGAAAATATAGAAAAAAAGTTTATACAGTCAACCCTCACTTTACGCAGTAGGGTGTGTCAATTTTGTCAACATGTTAATAATCAAATTTGGTAGTCAAAATATTGTGCCTCTTTATGTCTAAACTTGAGATTAGCAAACAAAAATGAATTGAAATAACCCTCACCTACATCAATTATACCTTAAAGTTTCAAATATCAGTATTTCAACAAATTAATGAGACTTGATTAGAATTATTCACTTGATATTAACTAATCTCATGTAAGCATATGGATTATGGAGTATTTTATGGTTCTATAGCTTGTGTACAATATGCATGTCAGAACATGAACATGAACAGGCTCTCCGTGTGGGACAGTTTAATTCTTGTTTTGACTTGTACCAAGCGTGAGGATAAGGCGCCCGGCTCACTCTCCTTCTAGATATCATAGACGGTGGTTTGCTCTCATTGCACTTGTACCTACTCTACCAGACGAATTCTACATTTTAATTATTGTAAGTAGGGCATATTGATTGTCGCAGTTACTTATATCATTGTATAAAACATAATGTTCTAAGAAATTATTATGTTATTTCTGTTACAGCATTTTTGATAAACAAATTGATATTTTTTGAAACAACAATTGAATTATGAAACATTGAAATATTTTTTTATTTGTCAGATAGTGTGAAGATGTCAAAATTGAAGACAAGAAGTCAGTTGTCAACCCACTTGAGCCTGCTAGTTGGTAAAGGGAAGGAGCTTCCTGTATCAGAACTTCCAACAGTGAGAGACATGCTAAGATTAGGGTTACTCCTTCGAGGAAAAAATGCAAAGGACAGAAGGAACTATACAGATAAAGAACTCATAAATGACATGATAGTCCCTCTTCTGCATCAATGGACAAAAGCTAATGCACTTTTCAAACCAGCTGTGATTAATCAGTGTCGAACTATTGAGCTAAGACTAACGAAATTTTGGCACAAAGCAGTTGAAACATCACTTGGTAAAGGAAACTTGGCCAGGAAAAATGAATTTCTGCACACACTTGATACTCTGTTTGACATTTTGACCTGCAAGTGCTCCATATAATTATGTTCTGAATCCAACTGTTCTCACTCAGGTAAGAGAGAAAATAATTCCCACATTGATTGTGGTTGTCCTCGTGAAAAGAAGATCCCTGTTTTAGAGCTTGAATTTATAAAGGCACAGAGGACAAAGGCAGAAGGCCAAGGAAGTATGCAAATGGGTTCAATAGATTATTCAGAAACAAAGAAGCAGATTGCTAATGCCAAGAAGAGAGAACAAATCCGAGAGAGGGAACAAAAGAAGAAAATGAAGAGTGAAGAAGCCATCCAAAGAGAGGAAGAGCTGTGTCAAGATGTTTATCACTTCTTTGATAGTTCTTCTGATGAACAGGAAGCAACATCAGATGATAGTTCCAAAGAGCCATCTGAACCTTTACCAAAGAAAATGAAATACAACACAAGAAATATTTCAAACATTGCTTTAGCTAGTATTCGCCACCATGCTGGACTTCGTGAGGCTGCAGAAATTGCAACTGCCGCTTGGATAGATGCAGGCCTCATCAGCCGAGAGGATGTATCTTTGGTGATAGATCATAATAAAATTAGAAGAGCACAAGAAAAAATAATGAAGGAAATATCTGATCAGCATGAAAAAGATTTAAGCGAGGGAGGGCTCTCCTGTCTTTTGTTTGATGGAAGAATAGATGACACAAAAGTTTTGCTAGAAGTAGAGGGAGTGAACAGAAAGTTTCCAGGTCTCATCAAAGAAGAACACTACTCTGTCTGTTCTGAGCCTGGTGGTCGGTTTTTGTTTCACTTTGCTCCCGAAACTGAAGTAGAAGGGAAGAAACATGCAGAGGTCATTGCTGATCATAATTTATGTTGGGTTCAGGAGAGAGGACTTGGCAGTTCACTGCAGGCTGTTGGTGGAGATTCAACTGCAGTGAACACCGGATGGCAGGGGGGTGTAATGACGCATTTAGAGAAAAAACTAGGAAGAAGACTTGTTTGGATTGTATGTGATTTACATACAGGCGAGCTACCTCTTCGTCATCTCATCCAGGAACTTGATGGTCCTACAAAGAGCAACAACGAGTGGTCAGGTCCCCTTGGCATCATGCTGGATGAAGCAACACAACTAGAAATAAATACAACCTTTCCAAAGGTCGAAGTTGGCCCTCCCCTTCCGGCGTTGTCTGAAGGAGTCATCAAAGATCTCAGTACAGATCAATCCTATGCTTATCGTATTGCCCAAGCAATAAGATCAGGAGAAGTGCCTCAGTCATTGGCTCTCTTGGAGATTGGACCTGTCAGTCACAGCCGTTGGTTAACTACAGCTCTTCGTTTCTGCAGGATTTGGATTTCCAAACACGAATTGAAGGGCAAAGTGCTGAAGAATTTGAGGTTAATTGTTGAATTTATTATTGGAGTTTATCTTCCCCAGTGGTTTAGTGTGAAACTTAATCCTATGTGGGTGGATGGGCCCAATCACCTTTTGTTTCAATTGCAGCTAGTAAGAACACAGAGGAAGGTAGTGAGGGACATCGTGTTACCTGTGGCAAGAAGGTCCGCTTGGTATGCTCGATCAGAAGCAGTTTTGCAAGCAATGCTTTGCAGTCAATGTACCAATCTCCGAACCGAGGCTGTAGAAGTCATTCTAAAGATTAGAGGAACGCTAATAGATGACGACCAGTTGGGAGACTGTTCGTTTCATTCAAGAAAAGTTCCCCCAATAAACGTCAATGCCACCAAATTGTCAGAATTGGTTGACTTGAGTTTGGAAGTCTTAGAGCCACCATTGACAACAAGTCTAACTAGCCAAGAATTGAGAAACCTTAAAGAGACTCCAATGCAGGTGCCGAAGTGGCCTTCCCACACTCAAAGTGTGGAGAGATGTGTGAAAATGGTCACAGAAGCAGCGGGCCATGTTTACAGCCACGAGAGGCGAGAAGGTTACATCAAAGCACAAATAGCAAGCAGACTACTGATGACAAGAAACCAAAGCAAAGAGAGTATGAAGGCATTGGTTACTTTCAAATAGACTACGGATAATAACATATAATAATTTGAAACTTGAAACAGTAACATGTGTGCAAACGCTGGTTATGTTATAAATTCACAAATATGTACATTTAAAAATCCATTTGATGTAGGTAGGACTTATTATAAAAAAAAATTTATGCCAGAATATTGTTTTGCATGCTTAAAGACTACAATAAATTGCTACCAAATTACTCGATTTTCAATTTAGCCAGTTCACCCCCTAAATTGACACACCCTATTACGCAGTCCCACATTCCGCGTTTCCACGTTTACGCGGTACCCTGCCGGAACCCGGGATGCTCACATTCCGCAGTGTGTGTACCCCTTCAAGCCGGTGAAGTATAATATTTTTATTTGCCTCATAAAATTCATATAAATTATCCTGCCAGAATATAATTTACATTGCTGGAATTCTTACAATTTGATGATCATTTTGAATATAAGCATCATAGATTTTGCATTAGACATACAAATTTTAGATCTAATGCAAGTATTTTGTTTACTCAGAGCAAATATGTTATCTTTTGTGCAAAATATATGAAGTATATATTCAAAATATTCCTGGTCTTGCAAGGAATCCAGCAATGTCAATTATATTATCCTAACTTTAGTCTGAGGTATTATTTAGTACTAAAAAGATAAATATTCTGGTTTCTCCCAAACATTTATCTGGTAGGGAGGGTTGGTGGGGGGTGGGGGGAGGGAGGGACCGACCGACCATCTGGCGCGGTTGGAAGAGGGGGGGAGGCAAGGTGGGGTACTTTGATTGACAGATAGTGTTGTGAAGAATAATTTTTTTTTTTATAAACTGAAGATATTTGTTTTAGCTCATAAAATTCATACAAATTACCCAGCCAGAATATAGTTTACATTGCTGGAATTCTTACAATTTGATGATCATTTTGAATATAAACATCATAGATTTTGTATTAGACATACAAATTTTAGATCTAATGTAAGTATTTTGTTTACTCTGAGTAAATATGTTATCTTTTGTGCAAAATATATGACATTTATATTCAAAATATTCCTGTGTCTTACAAGGAATCCAGCAATGTCAATTATATTATCCTAACTTTAGTTTGAGGTATTATTTATTACTATACCTTAAAATCTAGTGGTTTTCCCCAAAAAATTTCTCAGAGAGGGAAGAGCCAGCGAGTGTAGTGTGAGAAGAGGGGGAGGGAGTTGAGTCCATTTTTTGAATGGACATTAACTTGGCGACTGTATTTCTCTATTTCTCTTAAGTATTAATTGTGTGCATGTACCATCATAAAATTAAGGTGTTATTTTTACTAGAACATAGGTATTGTGTCGGAAAAAGGGGAGTTTGGGGGTCAGCCGGTCTCTATTTCATTTAATCCCATATGTTATGTTGTTCACTTTACGCGTTTCTCGCTTTACGCGGGCCTCCGTGGGTTCAATTGACCGCGTAAAGTGAGGGTTCACTGTACTGTATTAATCTACACCACGAAGATGCCGGAAAACCAGCTTTTTAAAGTGAGACAGATTGTAAGAGCATGGAAACACAGAAGAAGGCAGAGCATTCCACAGTTTGGCTGTGTGAGGAAAGAAGGAGGTACTATAACGGGTTATTCTCGTGTGACCGACATCCACAGAGAAATGGTGGGCACCGCCGGCAAGACGTGTGTTACGAACCCACGGCCTTGCCAGCGGTACACAGGATGCCAAATCCACTGAACATTGCCCGTTAAAGTACCTGTAAAAGAGAGAGAGTGAAGCAACATTGCTGCGAAGAGAAAGGGGAGAGAGATTGTCGACTAAAGGAGGAGAGTTAATAAGACGAAATGCCTTTGATTACACCCTATCTAATAGGTGGACAGAAGAAGAGCCACCCCAGATATGAGAGTAGTACTCCAAGTTAGGACGAATGACCCTTATATACTTGGAGCAACTGCTCGGAGTGAAGTAGCTGCGGCATCTGTACAGCATTCCCAACTTTCGGGAGGCAGCTTTAGTTATACCTGTACGTACTAAGGATGTGTGATTTCCAGGACATATTGGAGGAAATGGTGAGGCTTAACTTATTTATTTCAGAATTTGGGAGGATGATGGCGTCCTGAAATGTAAATGGTGGGAGATTGCCTAATTTACAAAGTGTAATTGGTAAATATTGAGTTTTGTTACTATTGAACTTAACCAAGTTTGTATCTCCCCCATTCAGAGATGCTGCAGAGATCTGCATTGATAGAAGTAATGATATCAGTTCTAGAAACAGATCTAGTTTGAGAGTTAGGAGGAAGGGGAAAATGTGAGGAAGGGTGAAGAGTAGAATCATCGGCATAAGAATGGATAGAATTAGTTGTAGTGTGAAGTAAATCATTGACAAAAAGATGGAAGAGAGTTGGTGAAAGAACAGAACCCTGTGGGACGCCACTATTGGTAGAGAAAGAGAGAAATCGATCCCTCGACAACAACTGCCATGGATCGATTCTCAAGGAAGCTAGAGATGAGAGAACAAAGTGGGGGAGAAACCAAAAGAGGGAAGTTTAGATAGCAAAGACTTGTGCCATACCCTGTCAAATACTTTGGAGATGTCGAGGGCCACGACAAAAGTTTCCCCATAATCCCTAAGAGAGGATGACCAAAGATGGGTGCAATAGAAGAGCAGATCACCAGTAGATCTCGCCTGGCGAAAGCCATACTGGTGATCCGACAAAAGAGAAAGGCGTTCAAAGTGACTGAGGAAATGGGAGTTCAAGATAGTTTCGAAAATCTTAGAGAGGGATGAAGTTAGGGCAATGGGGCGATTGTTAAAGGGATTAGAATGGTCACCCTTCTTCGGGATGGGCTGAACCAAGGCATGCTTCCAAGAAGAAGGAAAAGTTTTGGTTTTGAGGCAAAGGTGAAAGAAGCGAGCAAGCACAGGGGCCAGGGCTTCAGCACACTCCCTCAGAACACGAGGGGGTATTCCGTCAGATCCATGCGCCTTACTCACATCCAACCTGGATAACACACCGGCAACCCTGCGAGTGAAGATTATAGGAAAGTGCATAGGTTCAGTAGGAGGTGCAGGGGTAGGAGGTATAGAGTGGGAATTGTCTAAGGTGGAATTAGAGGAGAATAAGGTGCCAAAGAGGTTGGCTTTGTCAGGGGGAGAGTTGGCTATAAAGTTATTGGGACGGAAGAGGGGAGGAAAAGAAGGCGTGCAGAAGTTGTTACAGATGTTTTTAGTTGAGGACCAGAAGGATTTACTAGAGGAAGAATTAGTCAGGACAGCGGTCTTTCTTTTAATAAAATTCCGCTTGGCCCTACGAAGAATAGCCTTACAACGATTCCTAGAAGTAATGAAAGAGGTGTGGTTAATAGGAGAAGGAGATAGTTTCATAGCTCGAAACTATCTCTCACCCTGCAAGCAAGAAAGCAGGAGCGATCAAACCATGATTGTAATGTGAAAGTTTTGGTAGAAGATGGGATAAATGCACTCATACCGCCCTGTATAACCCCAGCAATGCTGTAAGCACATACTGAGGCATCCCGAGTGGAAAAGCAACATTCTTCCCAAGGAAAGTCGGTGAAGAATTCTTGCAAGGATTGCCAGCTTGCCCTCCGATAGTGCCATAGTTGACGTGTAGACGGGGGTGGGGGAGGTGGTCGTGCCCAGTTTGATTTAATAGAAATAAGGTTGTGATCAGAAGAACCTAAGGGGGCAAAAATTGAGTATGAATAATGTGAGGGGTTAGAGGTAAAACAAAGATCAAGAATGTTAGCAAGTTGATCGTGTCGATCAGGAACGCGTGTAGGGTGTTTGATTATTTGTTCCAAATCATTAAGTAAGGAAAAAGAGAGTGCCTCAGCTCCACCTGGGTCATCCCTTGCAGAGGCAAGCCACTCTCTGTGATGTACATTGAAATCCCCTAGGTAGAGGACCTCGGTGTTGGGGTGTGTGGATAGCAACGACTCATGGCAAGAACATAAGAACATAAGAAAATAAGGAGTCTGCAATAAGCCGGTTGGCCCGTGCATGGCAGCTCCTGTCGAGAGTTACTACCACTCTGTATCATCCATGAATCTATCTAGCCTCCCTTTGAAACTTTCCAACGTTCCAGCACTTACTACAAGGTTGCTAAGCTTGTTCCACTCGTCCACCACCCTATTTGTAAGCCAGTTCCTTCCTATCTCCCTCCTAAACCTAAACTTATCCAACTTGAATCCGTTGTTCCGAGTCCTATCCTGCTCGGATATTATAAGAACTTATCTATATCACCTTTATTGATTCCTTTCACCCACTTGAATACTTCTATCATATCTCCCTGCACTCATCGTCTTTCTAGGGAATGCAAGTTTAGTTTCTTTAACCTATCCTGATATGGAAGGTTTCTAAGTCCCGGAATCATTTTCGTCATTCTTCACTATACCGACTCTAGTGAATTGATATCCATTCTATAATAAGGGCACCAGAACTGAACCGCATAATCGAGGTGCGGCCTGACTAGCGCAAGATATAGTTGCAATAAGACCTCTGCACTCTTATTACTTACACTTCTAGATATAAAACCCTCTGTTTGCCTTATTTCGAACATTAATGCACTGTTTTCTAGGCCGTAGGTCCGGGCTTACAAGTACCCCTAGGCCTCTTTCACAAGTCGACTTCTCTAGGTTGATGTTGTTAAGGCTGTATACATTGACAGTATTTATTCTTCCAATATTAAGTACACTGCACTTGCTGGTGTTGAATTTCATTTGCCATTTTTCAGACCACCCCTGCAGTTTATTTAGATCCTCCTGTAATGCATTTGCATCCTGCCCTGAATTAATCTGCCGCCCTATTTTGGTGTCATCCGCAAACTTGCTTATGTCACTGCTGATCCCAGTATCTAGATCGTTTATGTAGATTATGAACAAGAGTGGGCCTAGTACTGACCCCTGGGGAACCCCACTGGTTACACGACCCCACTCAGATTTAACGCCATCTACGCTGACCCTCTGCGTACTATCGGTGAGCCATGATTTTATCCAATTTAAAACTTTCCCCTCGACACCGTGAGCCTTAATTTTCTCAGAAGCCTCTGATGCCGTACTCTGTCAAATGCTTTGCTAAAGTCTAAGTAAATAACATCGTAATTTTCGTCATTATCTACTACCTCGAAGACTTTCCTAAAAAATGTCAGCAGATTTGTTAGACAAGATTTTCCCTTTGTAAACCCATGTTGAGAGTCGTAGATTAATTTGCTTTTCTCTAAATGCGATTGGATGTTATCTGCTATAATTGATTCAAGAAATTTCCCCACTACTGACGTCAAACTGATCGGCCGGTTGACGCTGATGCTCTGTCTCCCTTTTTGAATATGGGTACTACATTTGCCTGTTTCCACAAGTCTGGCACAACGCCTGTGTCTAATGATATTGTAAATAAGTTTACGAGGGGTCCGCTAATCTGTTCCCTACACTCTTTCAAGACTCGAGGGAAAATTTCATCCGGCCCTGGGGATTTTGTCTTCTTTAGTTTATTTATCTTCTTAAGAACATCCTCTTTTCTGATAGTGATATTCTTTAATTTCTCTTCTTCTTTTCCCTTAAATATCAGTTCCACCTCTGGAATTTCATTGCGAATTTTCTCTGTGAAAACTGATAAGAAGTAGCTGTTCAATGCTTTGCTTATTTCTTCACTGCCATTTATCACTTCTCCCGTCCCTGACATTAAAGGCCCAACTTTGTCCTTGACCTTTGTTCTATATACCTGGAAAAATCCCTTGGGATTCGCCTTGGATTCTTTTGCTATTTTGATTTCATAGTCTCTCTTTGCTTTCCTTACATTTTTCTTAACATTCCTAGATAGTTCATTATACCTATTTCTGAGCTGCTCCTCCCCTCAAAGAGTTCGAGATAGTTGGTAGAGTTGGGAGGACAGTATAGGAAACAAAGAAAAATAGTCACAGTAGGTAGAGATATTTTGAGCCAGATGACATCATAAAGGGGAGATTCAAGATCCGTGAGTCGGGCTATAGGTGTTTGTGTATTGCAGTAGGCGCATACACCTCCCTTAGAATGGAAGTAGGTATAAAGGTTGTACAGTAGTTAGAGACTTGAAAAGGTTTGGGTGAAGCTGCTTTGGTCAGTTGAAGTTCGGAGAGTAGTAAGAGGTCGGGGGAAGAGGTTGATAGATGGTGCTCCACAGAAGAAAAATTGGGTCTCAGTCCGCGAATGTTGGAAAAATGAAGTGTGAAAAAAGCCGATCCTCCAGCAACCGTGGTGGCGTCAGTTGAGGCCCCAGTAGCTTGATAATGATCAGGTCGGCCCTGGGGTCCACAACGTTCCTGACCAGTGGGACCCATCCGAGAAGGCCCAGCTTCAGTATTAATATCAACTGACATAGGAGAATAAAATAGAATGAATGAAACAGATCAGGAATGAGTACAGTTTTATTTGTGGTGTTGTCAATAGTAAGAGAGACAGTTGAGACCCTGCAATTGTGTGTAAATGAGGCACTTAAGATAGATCAGCAACCTGGGACTTGGTCACAATTTTCGTGATGCCATATAGCAGCAGGGTCTACCATTAGATAACACATTATGCTTCCAATATCTTCCCAGGCAGTAGCACCTCCCTGTTTGGTAGCTGCCTACTACCTACTATATTCACATATAATCAGCTTCTTATGTTTTATGTTTTTCATTGATAACATAAAATATTAAATACTGAAGAAAAATACAATACAGCTACTCCCCGACTTACGACCTACTCGACTTACGTCCACCCGCACTTATGACCTGCCTTAGTCGTACCAAAATTTGGTCAAATTACTTATTTTCGAGTCCCAAAGTCAGTACACGGACAAAATTTTCATCTGTAATTCACTTTAAAATGGCTGGCAAGCCAAAAAGTGAGTGTTTTGTGGTGCTGAGAAGAAAAAAAGACCCCCATTTTTTATTTTCTGTGTTATTTAAGCATTCCCGACTTATGACCATTTCGACTTACAACCTGGATGTCGGTCCCTAACCCCGCCTTAAGTCAGGGAGCAGCTGTACAGTGGTCCCTCGGTTAACGAACGGTTCGATTAGCAAAATTTCGGTTAACGAATTACCTCAAGGATCTTCAATGTGGTTAACGAATTACCTCCAATAAGGACTTCAATTCGGTTTACGAATAAAACTTCGATTTACGAAATCCTTACGAAAAACACGTTTTGTTTTGAGCATCAGCTGATCAGCTGATGGGCTAGTCTGTCAATTCAGTAATCTGTTGTATGTTTACATTCGTTTCCAGTGGAGTAAATATCAAGAAAGTTGTGCTCTTGAATATTTTTGCATTTTTTATATTAAAATTATTAGTCATTTTAAAATTTAGTTAACATATTGATAATATATGCAGTACAGGGAACTAGTTTTCTGTGCACCCATCAGCTGCTTGACTCAGCCACCAGGCGTCAGTTTGGCTTTGTTGACAGTGGAGTGAACATTGATTTTGTTAGTGTCTTGAATATTTTTGCATTTTTACATTAAAATTATTGGTCATTTTGAAATTTAGTTAACATATTGATAATATATAGTGCAGTGTTGATATAAATAAATGAATCTTGAACTACACCTAGTGAACTTAAAATTTTATTGGTAAAATTACTGCATCAAGCATGGGTCCCCTGAAAGGTAATTTCTCCTCCATCCCCACTTCCTTCTCTTCTCCCTTCTCCTCCACCCCCACTTCTAATACCCATCATCATCATGAACCAGGAACCTTCTACATACACACCTCAAAGTAAGTGTACTTTACTGCATTTTTTTTTTTTACTTTGTATGTACTTTTCTGTGAGCTATAACCAATTACCCAATATCCCATTGAAACAATGGATTTGGTTAATAAAATTTTCGGTTAACGAACGATTCTTTGGAATGAATTTGACATCAAAATCAATTGACAAGCTGAATAATAAGGTAAAAATAAATATTATACTGTACTGCATATGAAGGGTACAGGTATTAATAAGCTCAAATTATTTCAGTAACATATCTTTGCTAATTAATAAATAACAAATAAATAATGTTGTGTCTAGTTACAGTAGAAATGGCAAGGTTGGGGAGTGGGAGATGAAATTTTTTTGTAGGGTGAGCGGTCAGTTTCTACCCTGCTAGTGTCTCTTTCCCCCTCATCACTCGACCACCACTCTCCTCCTTACTCCAACTGTATTTTAATATGTCATGTAACATAATGTTGAAGTAATACAGTACAGGTATTAAATAATAGACAAAAATATGATATATAATTTGTATATTGAAAAGAACATCTGTAGTAAATTGAACGAAATCAAAGAACTCCTTCTGATGGCAGCGGTTCCCTCATAAATTACCAAAGAATGAATTATAGGAATAGAAAAATATAAATTATATTAAGATATTGTGTAAAACTACGTTTGGTGTTTAGCTGGAAAGAGGAGGAAGGAGGGAGGGTGGACAACTCCCACTTCCAGCTTGGTAGCCTGTGATCCCTTTATATTACAACAGTATGCAATTCACCATAATTCCCATATTATTTAGGTTCATTCGGTGTTGGGCTAATAAATCAATATAAAAAATTAATTAGTTTTCCCGAAAAAATACCACATTCAATCCCAGAAGAGCTACTGCTCTGGAGTACATTCTCAGTCTCTTGTTTACAGATAGGTAACACCTGACATCTCTCTTCCAAATAATGTTGACAGTACTCACCATCTTTGAATCACCATTGTTGTCACTTGCTGAAGAAGGTTGGTGCTTACCACAGGGCCTGTCTTGAGCACTTAGTAAATAATATTGTCGGGTATTTTTCAGAACTTAATAAATATTATTGTACTGTTTAATGCATCTCCATATGCCCTGGTTTATTTACTGATCAGTTGTCTAAGTGCAAAAGTAAACAGATCAAGCCATCATGTATCAGTTAATTTTAAAATAGAAATTATAAAGTAAAATGTTATATGATAATGGTTTAATAGTGCTGTTAATGTGTCTTGGCATGTCACCTCACCTACTGCATTTCACCTTACCCTTTGCCTCGTCAGCTTGACTCAAAATTACTTTGATTTATTACTATACAGTCGTACCCCGATTTACGCGATTTACGCGGTCAATTGAACCCACGGGGTACCGCAGAAAGTGAAAACCACGTAAAGTGAACAGCAGAACATATGGGATTAATTCCATTGGAGACTGGCCAGACCCCCAAACTCCATTTTTTCCGACACAATACCTATATTGTAGTAAAAATAACATCTTAATTTTATGATGATATGCACTCACAATTAATATTTAAGAGACATCCAGTCGCCAGGTTAATGTCCATTCAAATACTGGACTCAACCCCCCCCCCCCTCTTCCCAGCTCACTGACTCCTACCTCTCTGAGAAATGTTTGGGTGAAAACACTAGATTTTAATGTTTAGTAATAGATAATACCTCAGACTAAAGTTAGGATAATATAATTGACATTTCTGGATTCCTTGCAGGTCAGGGAATATTTTGAATGTAAACTTCATATATTTTGCACAAAAGATAAAATATTTGCTTTGTGTAAACCAAATTATTACATTAGATCTAAAATTTGTATGTCTAATGCAAAATCCATGATGCTTATATTTAAAATGATCATCATATTGTAAGAATTCCAGCAGTGTAAATTATATTCTGGCCGGGTAATTTGTATGAATTTTATGAGCTAAAACAAATATCTTCAGTTACTAAAAAAAAGAATATTCTTTCCGACACTATCTGTCAATCAAAATACCCCACCTCGCCTCCCCCCCTCTTCTCACCACGCCAGCTGGGTCAGTCGGTCCCTCCCTCCATCCCTACCCCCCCCCCCCCCACCCTACCAGAGAAATGTTTGGGAGAAAACAGTATATTTACATTTTTAGTAATAAATAATACCTCAGACTAAAGTTAGGATAATATAATTGACATTTCTGGATTCCTTGCATGTCAGGGAATATTTTGAATGTAAACTTCATATATTTTGCACAAAAGAGAAAATATTTGCTTTGTGTAAACCAAATTATTACATTAGATCTAAAATTTGTATGTCTAATGCAAAATCCATAATGTTTATATTCAAAATGATCATCATATTGTAAGAATTCCAGCAATGTAAATTATATTCTGGCCTGGTAATTTGTATGAATTTTATGAGCTAAAACAAATATCTTCAGTAAATAAACAAAAAATATTCTTCACCGACACTATCTGTCAATCAAAATACCCTGTAGTGGACGTCTCCCCTACAACTGCGTAGCCACATTCCAATGCCACAGTATCCTAGCAACCAGCCACCTGCTATGTCTTCCCAAGCAACCAAACGAGCGGCCCAGGGGGGGGGGGGCGTCACCAGATGCCACAGTATCCTAGCAACCAGCCACGTCTTCCCTAGCAACGGAGTCAAGAAACCGGCGACTTCCCAAGGTTTACTTCCGGCGGCTGTGTATATAAGCTCTGTCTCTCCATTGAGATTCATTCTGGCCTCGGTTCCTGAACACGCAACACCTCCTCCTCCGCCGCTGCCTGGCGGCCCTCGCTTCTCCTCCGCCTGCCTGGCGGTCCTCGCTCCCGCCGGCGAGCATGGCGACCCACCAGCTGTCCTTCTCTGAGCGTCCTCACCAACCAGCTCTCTTATTCTACTCTACGTTCCTGAACACTCAACACCTCCTCCAAGCAAGCTCCTCGCTGTCCAGCTTTCATTCAACCAGGAGGCCAGCAACAGGCAACATCTTCTCTAACGAAGCTCCTGCACATCTACCTCCTTCAACACGCTACTCACCGAACGTGTCTACTGAGCAGCTCCTCACCACACGGCATCTCCAGCACCAGACTGTCTACCATATAACTTATATTATATAAGAAAACCACCACCTTAGAGTTTCTATCCATCCTGAGTGCTAGACAACATAATATCACGAAACCCTACAACCCCACCTCCGCCCTAGCTGGGTCGGTCCCTCCCTCCCTCCCTAACCCCCACCTCCCACCCTACCAGAGAAATGTTTGGGAGAAAACAGTATATTTACATTTTTAGTAATAAATAATAACTCAGACTAAAGTTAGGATAATATAATTGACATTTCTGGATTCCTTGCAGGTCAGGGAATATTTTGAATGTAAACTTCATATTTTTTGCACCAAAGATAAAATATTTGCTTTGTGCAAACCAAATTATTACATTAGATCTAAAATTTGTATGTCTAATGCAAAATCCATGATGTTTATATTCAAAATGATCATCATATTGTAAGAATTCCAGCAATGTAAATTATATTCTGGCCAGGTAATTTGTATGAATTTTATGAGCTAAATAAAAAATTATACTTCACCCGCGTATATGAGTAGATGCACAGCGTAAAATGAAATTCTGGTTCTGGCTATGTACCCGTACATGTAGAATCGCGTAAAGTGAAACCTCGTAAATCGGGGTATTATTTTACTTTGTTAGTATTGTATGTACAGGTAAAGAAATATTTGTTTGCACTGTAATTATAAATTGACCCAGAGCAGAAAAATCCAGTGTTACCCAAGCGTTCGGTCTTCTCACCCACCACCAGCCATGTGAGGATGCAGTTAAACATGGTGCAATCTTTCATAGTGCCGGGAACCTTGGTTCCCAGGCCCAGAGCAGAAAGGTTTGGAGTGATTTTCTCGGCATTTTCTCAGATTTTCCGGTAATTGCACATTATTTCATAAACGACTTTTACTCCCAGACCCGGAAATAAAAATGTGGACAGATTTTTTTTTCTCTCTCTCTCTTTCTCTCTCTCTCTCTCTCCCTCAGAAAATGCTCCTGATTTTCAACCTCGGTATTTGTTCTCAAACCTGGAATTGAGAGAATTTTCTGGAAAAATTCCGAGCAAATTTCAATTCCAGTTATTGAAGAGTTCCGGCAAACGGAGTTACTGTATTACTTTAGGAAAAAAACTTTTTTGTGCGTTTTCCTGCTGTAGCCATAATTTTCTTGAAATAATATATACAGTCTCTCCTGGACTTACGACAACCCAGACATACGATGGCGATGGCCATGGTCGTATAAAATATTTTTCACATTACGTATTTTCGAATCTCGACGTTAGTGATCACTCTGTGTACTGACAAAATTTTTGTTTGTACTGTAATTCCCTTTAAAATGGCTGGCAAGTGTAAAAGTGAGAGTTCTCGTGGTTTAGAATTTCTATGTATTATTTTTGCCTTTTCGACTTACGACCTGATCGTTGGGACGGAACCCCATCGTAAGTCGAGGAGAGACTGTACAATAGTATAGTAAACCCTCGATAACTTGGCACATATGGGGCTCTGGCCTTGCTGAGTTATCCCAAATTCCGATTTATCGAGGAACTTCCCCCCCCCCTTTGTACACAAATATAGCAATAAAAAATTATCATCCATATATGTGTACATGTACTGTACAGCTCCTCTCCGACTTACGACGGGGTTAGGGACCCAAATCTTGGTCGTAAGTCGAAGTTGCTTAAATAATACATAGAAAATCTAAAATGGGTGTCTCTTTTTTTTCTCAGCACCACAAAACTCTCACTTTTAAGCTTGCCAGCCATTTTAAAGTAAATTACAAACGAAAATTTTGTCAGTACACAGCGCAATCACTGACGTTGGGACTCGAAAATACGTAATTTGACAAAATTTGGGGACAACTGAGGCAGGTTGTAAGTGCGGGTGGTCGTAAGTCGAGTGGGTCGTAAGTCGGGAGGAGCTGTAATTAGTGGCGGACTGGCCCACCGCGATATAGGGAAATTTCCCGTTGGGCCCCAAAGTGATGGTTCCTTTGACTACATTTTGGGATTAAGTGGGCCCTTTTGGACCCTTTTGAGTGGGCCCTTTTACAAGTTTTTCTGGTAGAAATTTTTGACCCAGTCCGCCACTGGCTGTAATTACTAAATGTAAAAAAGTAACACTTACCTGCACTGCAAGCGAAGAATGAAGCATCATAGTAGGAGACACAGATGCATGGTCGGTGACACAGAGGCTTGATAGGTGATGCAGGTGGCCAGATATGCCGAGGTTTTCCCAGATAATTTTTTATATCTCGACTTTTCCCGAGTTATACTAACACATTCTGAGACCACTTCCATGCCGAGTTATATGAAATTCCGAATTATCAAGGGTTTACTGTACCAATACATGTGAGGAATAAATAAAAATAATACCAATAAATAAGTTACAACAAAAAATACTGTACAGTAAAGCCTCAAATAACAACAGTAATGTGTCCTCCAATATTGCAGTGTGAGGTGAATCGTCGTATCGTGAATCATTAATTACTATTAAAATAAAGCAATAATAATGAGATGAGCTCCCCAGTGTGACCTTTTCATATCTTTTGTGTGGCTATTTATGCTCTTTTCCCCCAAACAACAAAATTATTGAAAAATGCAAACTATATAAATAATGTGGTTACACAAGAGGAGATGGGGCGCCATTGTTTTCGTTAGTGTTTACACCTGGGAGTCCAGGACGATAGTTCTACATGAGAAAATTAAGAAAATAAGACCCTGGTTGTAGCTGGAGTAAAATTAATGTAAAAAAAATAATATGTATATATTTTATGTGATGTTATCTAATGTTAATACAGTGGTCCCTCGGTTAACGAATTACTTTCTATAAGAATTTTCAATTCGGTTAACAAACAAAAATTTGATTAACGAAATTCTTACGAAAACATGCCAACATGTTTTGGCTTGATCATCAGCTGGTAGGTTAGTCCACCAATACAATAGTCGGTTTCTAAGGCTTACATTCTTTCCCATTAGAATAAATATCAAGAAGGTTGTGCTATTCAATATTTTTCTAAGTTTTATATTAAAATTGTTAGTCATTTTAACACTTATTTAACATAATTGCAGTAAAGAGAACTAGTTTTTGGTGCGCCCATCAGCCACTTTACTCACCCACCAAGGCGTCTGTTTGTGTCTCTGTTTAGTGGAGGAAACATCTTGCTTGTGGCTCTCTTGAACACAGAGTATTTTTACGTTTTTACAGTACAATTATTGGTCATTCTGAAATTTATTTAACATTGATAATATATAGTGCAGTGCAGTGTTGATTTAAAGAAAATAATCTTGAATTACACCTTGTGAACTTAAAATTTTATTGGTGAAATGACAGTATCAAGCATGGATCCCTTGGAAGGTGATTTCTCCCCCATCCCCACTTCCTTCTCTTCTCCCTTCTCCTCACCCCACTTGTAATTCCCATCATTATCATCAACCAGGAGCCTTCTACATACACACCTCAAAGTAAGTGTACTTTACTGCATTTTTTTTTTACTTTGTATGTACTTTTCGGTGAGCTGGAACCAATTACCCAATATCCCATTGAAACAATGGATTCGGTTAACGAAATTTTTGGTTAACTAACAACCTTTTGGAACGAATTGTGTTCGTTAACCAAGAGACCACTGTAAATGGAACAATAGAAGTAGATAACCACTAATGGTAAAGAAAAAAGTGAGAGGGATTGGGAACGCCTACATATCCGTGCGCATCCAAGGAAACCGTCATTTATCTTACAAAGAATATGTACAAAATATTCATTATGAGTTTGCTATTCGCGATTTCGACGATTCGCGGTAAGCAGATGGTGGTTAGCTTGCAAGCTTTTTCCTGCAGCACAATGAGTCACCCTACACAGCATTTCCTCTTGTAGTGTCATGGTCACCATGATGGCTGGTCTGTTTTAAATCTGATGATTCATATTATACTTCAAGCCCATAAAACATGTGGATATCTGGTGAGTTATCCCTAGGAAGAAACGCGTTTTCCCTCTCCATAAGGCCCGCCCATTTGGGGGTCTAACAGTTGTCAACGTATATATTCCACTTTTTCCTGCAAGCTCAATCTCGAATTAGTTTATGTAAATCAACTTAAGAAATTCGCCAGACCCGTGTCAACTGAGAGTCATCTTTGAATGTGTAGTAGTTGATTTGAATGTGATTTCTGTCATTGCGTGAGTAGCCACCTCTGGCAACTCACGGCATATATAAACCTGAGCGTGAAGGAAAGAAATCCCTTCCTTTGACGTTCTGCAATTTATCTCAGGTATGTAAGCCAGTGTTCCCCGCCGATTTAGTCATTCAGTTTGACTTAGTCAATTTAGTGAATATCAGTGTTCATGTTGTAACAGTGAAATTGTCATTTACCCAGTGTAAGAATTACTATAACGTAAACGTCGTCTGTCGTTGCTAGACGAAAGATTGTTTGTGACTGAGTCATCATCAGCCCTTCCTTGACGCCTTCCAATTTATCCCAGATCCAGTGTGTGGGTTATTTGAACACCCCACTGGCTGCCCGGGGTCGGTGGCTACCTAACAGTTAGCTGTATTGGACGATGCCTCTGATTCGGCAGGATTGAAATACTCCAGTCTGCATTCTGGGAATTAGCCCCCAAACGCTCGCCACGTGTCAGACTTCAACCGACCATAACAGCTATCTTCATTTGTTGAGACGCCACTGTTATGCCCTGGGACACTCTGTGCAGTTACGTATATGGTCCACAGTGTTTGTTATATATGATTGGGGATAATTAACTGGATATAATTATCCCATGTTGGGTAGTGAACCCATAAAATTGTTAGTATCAGTATTAACATGGTGTGTTGTGAGTGCATCCTCCATATGTACTAACAACAGTTCTATGAAAGTACCAGATGTAAGTTTGTCATTTGGTGTAGTCTATGTAATGTACCATCAGTAATGTTGTAAGAAACCAGAGTACAGTATACTGCCAGACCGGGGTCACTAATTCTAAGGGGGAAACTTAACTCTAATCTTAATTTCTAAGGGTTGCTGCCACCAGACCCCCTCTGGACAGTATGTAACTCGTTAGGTAGCGGGCAGAGTGGACTAGGCATTGGGTTAGGTTTTTCATTGACCAGATAGATAAGGGGAAAGAAGGGTGAAACCATAACATGTCTTAGTTCTTTCAAATGTTCCTTCTACTTACTTCAGTTCATTTTTGGTACTACCTAACCTCAGTTCTTTTTGGTAGCATATCGATGGTCTAGGCACATGGGTAGTGTAATTCTGATATCAGGGTCACTTGGACATAAAGGTAACTACTGTGGGAGAAATGAATACTCCTAAAATACTCAAAGAACAAGTTTATTAATATAAAATCAAGGGGAAAAGAGATATTATTAACATACTGTATAATTACCAGGTTCAATTCCTGGGCTTATTGCAGTAGGGTGTGTCATACGGAGGCGAATTTTTTTTTTTTGAGTTTGAAAAATCGGCCCATGGTATTAATGATGTAGTTCTATGTGCAGAATCATGTGATATCTTCAGATTTGAAAAGTTTTCATTTTTTGCTAGGTAAATTTTAACTTGAAATCTTATGAAAATTCAGTATTCCCACCCTTTTACCAACACCACTAAATAGCTTATTTAAAGTAAAGTAAATGTATCAGGTTAATTTATTAGGATGAAAATGATCCAGAATAGTGAAACGAATGATCTTGACACATTTATTAAATTTAATATTCCTTTAGAAAACAAAATCATCAAATACAAAAACCGGTTTTACTACTACGACCCGGTGTTGCTGCACACCATAGAGAACATGTCTTTCTTGCTTCTGTTTCTACTCATCACCTCCCTGCTGACCACCTGAGCTCGGATGTAGCCTTCCCTCCTCTCCTGGCTGTACACATGACTGCTGGCCTTGCTCACTTGCTGTACACAACGCTCTATACTCTGGGTGTGCGAGGGCCAGGCAGGGACATGCATGGGGTTGTCCAGGAAAGCTCTGACTTGAACATTGGTGAGGCTGCAGGTAAGAGGGGGCTCACTGCCAGCCTGGATGTTATCCAGATCTATGAGATCAGTGAGGGTCTTGGCACCTAGATTGACTTCAGGAGTCTTCCTGACCCTGAAGGAATCATCACCAACTGATTCGGCATGCCCAGATCCTCTCATAAGTCTCATATCCAAGATCTTTTTGACTGCCACTCTTCTCTCCTCCTCATCCTTACTGCAGAGCATTGTCTGCAGAACTGCTTCGGGATGAGCATACCAGAAAGATCTCTTCACAGTCTGCTCCACAATCTGAACAACCTTCCTTGGCTGACTCCTCAGGAGCTCAAGCTGGAAGAGAACATGTCTCGGACCTTCGGAGAACGATGACTTGACCTTGGTGTTGAACCAATTTGGCAAGTAGACACTCAAGATGAATTGGACAATAAGTCTCAGGTTGTGAAGCTGGTTCCCTTTCAGTTTATGATGGGCGACCCAAATTCTGCAGAACCTGAGAGCCGTTGTGAGCCACCTAGAATGTGAGACTGGACCTATCTGCAGGTAAGCAAGTCTATCAGGCATGACCCCAGTTTTGATGGCACTGCAAATCATGTAACCATAGTACTGGTCAGTACTCAGGTCGTCAATGACAGTATGTGCAAGCTCAACGAGTGGAGGGCCAACTGTGATTTTTTCAAAGCTCGGATTTATTTCTAACTCAGTGGCAGAGTCCAGCATCTTGCCAAAAGGACCAGACCATCTGTTGTTTGAAAGAGTCTTGCCATCCAGCTCCTGGATCAGATGTCTGAGTGGCAACTCGTTGGTGTGGAGGTCACAAACAATCCAGACCAGCTTCCTCCCAATCTTCCGCTCTATCCACTGTATGACCCCCCCTTGCCACCCTGTGTTCGTGTTGGTGCTGTCCCCTCCAATGGCCTGCAGGGTCTGGTCTACGTTCCTCTCTCTGAGCCAGTTCACAATGTTATCTGCCACTATCTCAGCTGGTTTCCTGATGTCATCTTTCTCTGGAGTGAAATGCCACAAATACTTCCCTCCTGGTTCACTGCAGCAGGAGTAGTGTTCCTCCTTCACCATGGCAGGGAACAACTTGTCAGAATCTCCAACTTTCATGAACACTTTAGTGTCATCCCTTCTCCCATCAAAGAACAAACAATTGATTCCATTTTCTCTTATCCCCTTATCAAACTCCTCTTCTAGGTTACTGACAAGTTTCTCCTGAGCTCTCCTTACTTTGTTATGATCTATCACCAGGTGAACATCATCAGGTGTTATCAAACCACCGTCAATCCAGGCAGCTGTTGCTATCTCTGCAGTTTCTCTGAGACCAGTGTGGTGTCGCATGCTGGCCAGAGCTATACTCGGGATATCTTTCCTATTTCGAATCTTACGCCTGGAAGGTTTGGGATCATTATTTTCTGGGTTAGGGACAAAGTCACCATTCTCCTGGTCAGCACTCGGATCAGCCATGGGGAAGTCATTAAACTCTGAATCAGCTTGACTCCAATCATCGGCCTTTTTTACCTCACCCTGGGCCTTCTCAAGTCTCTTTTCCTCGGCAACTCTTCTCCTCTTCTGTCTCTCTGTGGCAGCCTCCTGTCTCTTGGACTCCGGAATATCTTGGCTAGAAATCATGAGAGCCCCTATACTGCCAGTCTTCTCTCTCTGTGCTTTGACAAATGCCAGTTCGATCACAGGAATCTTCAGTTCACACTTGCAAATACAGAAGATGTGGGCCTCGGATTTGCAGTCACGATCGCATCCAAACTCAGGATAGAGAATAATTGGGCACTTGCAAGTAATTATGTCAAATAACTGGTCCAGTTGCTTGGCAAAGCTGTCCTTAACTGCAAGTTTTCCTCTCCCAAGAGAGATATCTCTTGCCTTTTCCCAACTGGCTAGCAGTCTCTCACTAATCTTCTTCTGACTTGCCTGATTAAAACACCGTATCTCAAAGCATCTCTCAATGTAGGCAACTCCTACTTCAGGAGCTCTCTCCCAGACCCAAGATAGTGACTGAGATGGCTGGATTTTTGGTTCCTCGTCCTGACACAAGCAGCCATCGCAAATATTATCAACTTATAAATGCATCAGAATCTGAAACAGAAAAAAATATTGTTAGTTAGGTTGTTAAAGAATGAAGTCAGAAAGCAATGTTCACTATTCAATTGTAATTCACTAATGCAGCTGTACGTTAGATTTTCGATAAATTTCGCGCTAAAATTTACCTAGCAAAAGGTTGCAAAATATTGAAACTGAAATTATTTTCTGTTTATATACAATAAAATCTACCAAAAAAGTGATGGGCCATTAGTTTTAGCTGATCTTCCCTCCTATGACACACCCTATTATTGCAGACTCCGTATTTCTTATTTACTCATTTCCTTATTTTCTTATTTACTCAACAACAATTACTCTGATAGTATTCTCTTACCTTGCACAATCTTACTGGTGTCACATTACATTACATAGCAGGACCAGTTCCTTGTCCCTACTCACAGTACATAGTCACATGGCAACTTCTTGCAAATTACTTTACTTCTCCCACACTACTAGGCATTTCTCATGACACCCAGTTATAAGACCAACTGGCATATGGTACTTCACAGACTGTTGATAGTGCATAGGAGATGCACCCACAACAACACATTAATACTGATACAAACACCTACATGGGTCCGCCACTCAACATGGGTTAATTATTAACAAACACATACAGCCACACTGTGAACCATAACTCCAAGGCAAGTCCCAGGGTATAGCACTGGCGCCTCTAACACTGATGACTGCTGTTATGGTCGGTTACACTCCGACACGAGGCGGGTCTGGGGCCCTCGGCCCACGAGGTAGCTTGGAGTCGATTAATCATGCCGAATCAGCGCCATCACTCATATATTGACCACTGCTGGGTATCCACCAGCTCCGAGCGACCCATGGGTTTCAAGTAAGCCCACCGTGGATCTGAGAATGAAGGTGAAAGGTGATACGGGTGGTTTTTGGGAAGCATGGTGGGTCACAAACAAATCTTCTTGTCTGGAAACGACAGACATTTACGTTATATTACTTCTTACACTGGGTGAATGACAATTCCACTGTTAAAGCATGAACACTGATGAACACCGATATTCACCACAATAGACTGAATCAAACTGAATGGTTATAAACACAGAACATACCTGAGAACGAAGGTGAAAGGTGATACAGGAGGTTTATTCCTCCCACCTTGCACTGGTTTATATACCTCTGAGTTGCTAGCGATCTCTACTCACGCAATAACAGAAATTACAAACAATCTAACTGCTACTCATTCAAGGATGACCCTCAGTTGACAAAGGTCTGGCGAATTACTAAAGTTGATTTACACAGACTAACTCAAGATTGCGCTTGCCAGTGGAGAGTGGAATAAACTTAGTGACAACTGTGTTCGAAGGCCGGACTTACTGGGAGTGATCCCGAGTGTAAAACAGATGGGAAAAACGCGTCTCTCCTGAGATTCTACAAGCGCTGTGGATTTGAATGTTATGTAGCGTAATATGAATTAAAGTGGGTTTTTTAGGAATGACAATGATGTGTGCAGTACAACAGTATCCAATTTGAATTGCAGATGAGTAAAGCCATGGAGTTGGACCTTGTAGTTGTATGTTAATGACATCTTTTACTTAATTTAATTTCATATTAATACACCATGTCTTAGAGTTTATTAGGGGTATCATTTTCTCTCAGTATTCACCTCTATTTTGTCCAATGACTTGATATCAAAATTACAGTACCCATGTGCCTACCCTTGCCATGCTACCAAAGGTCAGAGGTGATGAAGTAACTTTGTAATGAAAATATTAGACAGAACAAATGAAGGAAATAAGACAAAGAAAGAAGTATGAAATAAGAATATAAGGGAGAGTAGAAAATCCCCGCCCTTATAATGGTGGCAGCGTGATCAGGGTTGCCAGATGGCCGTTTCCACGGCCAAATTTCTCTAATTAGGCCGTAAAAAAAAACTTCGCCTGGCCGTGAAAAAATGGATGGTCACGGCCAAACTATTTGGCCGAATTTTGTAAAACACGTATTAATTCCTCATCTAGTGGATTTTGAAGAAAAGTCATCAGATTTTCAAATTTCACAATGAAAATGCTGGCTCAGTGACCTCACCTTATCATGACCTCACCTAATCAGTGACCTCACCTCTTCACATGTTTAAGTGACCTACTGAGCTGACTGATCTTTCTAATTACTACCTTAGTTGTTAGTTCTCATATTTGAGTTGTTCAGGCTGAACGTGTCCAGCACATGGGGTTAAGTTTCAGAGCTTACAAAGCCATCTGAGTTACTTTCTGAAATTCCGAGTGCTAGTTTTCAAAATGTCCACTAGTAAATGGAAAGGGTCCTACAACAGTGGTAGAAAATATAACAAACCAGGGGACGATGACGAACTAGACGTTTTTGCTTGCGCCAACTAGTGTATCAAGTTCTCCACCATTATCATGCTCCACCACCATTTCAGATTAAGGTAAATCTTCACTATAGATTATAGATATTATGTTTATGTAATTATTGGGCCCTCAATTCAATGTGAAAATTTGGTTTTATTACATTTTAAGTAGATATTGTAGGGGATACTTTTTATTTTGTGTGAATTGCAAAAATAGCCTTGTGCTTCCCATCCAAAAAGTTTTGGCCGAATTTTGGCCGTGAGATGGCGTGAAATTGGCCGTGAAGTTTGTCGTACATCTGGCAACCCTGAGCGTGATCCCTGCCCTTATAGTACTCTGAAAACTTCAGTGTTTTTGTGTGAAATGACCCTAAAAGACTGCCTAGTGTCAGTGCAAATGATGCTAGTGGAGTGAAATGTAAAAGGAAGAAATCAGTGATGACCCTGATAAAGAAAGTTATATTATTAGATATAGTTAAAATGGGATGAGCTCTGCTACGGCTGGTCAGTTGTTTGGTATGGGCATACAGTAGTGCACTAAGGTAGAATAAGTTACTATTTGCATACACTCCCTGCTTTGCCATAGCAACGCTACCTCTGCCATCTCCCTAGCAACACCCCCCCTTCCACTGTGTGCCCTCCTCCCTTCCCTCACCGAGCCAGCTAACTCGAGTGCAAAGAAATGTATATTCCTTTGTGTTTGACCTTATGATAATTATTTCGTTTACTTTATTTTCACAATATGTATGTAGGATGGTATGTGCATGTAATTGAGCAAACATAAATGAAAAAAGTTATGTACTGTACAGTATATCTACCCGAAAATACGAGTTTAAATGAGCACCAAACAACCACCTCTGCTGTAAGTTTACTTTATCCTCTTTGCCACTGATTGTCAAATTGATTTCAGCAGATAATATTTAGGGAAATTATTGAAAGCATAAAAAAAAGCTAAAGTTATGCCTCTGCAGACCGACCCCTTAGCAACTGTTGCTAAGGGTCAGTTGGCAGAGGCACACAACCTAAGTCCCCTCCCTTGCTCAGTAGATGGGCAGCTGCAGCCGAGAGAGGAAGTACCGTACAGTAGCCATTTTATGAAAAATGGCTAAAAAAAAAATGGCCTGCAGTCTATATGTGAAGTTGCGGTGTCCTATCGGCAAATAAATCCCCCAGTTGCTGTCTAAATTCTACCTCACCCACATCCAGAATTAAAAATTTGTTATTGCTTACTTAAACATATTATTTTTATTTTTATTTGTAAATATAAAAGCTGGATTTATAACCCGAGACAATTAACGTCCATACAACAAGCACCTAACTCTTCGGAGCAAAGCAGTAACCATTTCCGAACTCTTATAAGGATGACTATCTATTAATGCACATTAGGGTTGCTCATTTTTCCCAATTTTAGAAAATTGTGGGTGGGGGTGTTTTTTCCCATTATTTCGTTACTCCTAAATTCATTGGTGCCAGAATTAATGAAATCCAACATGTTCTAGGGGTCGCGAATCTAAATATAAAAAATGAATTTTTGCGAAAAAACGTCAAAACTCAATCTTTTTCTCTTATAGATCAGCAATCGCGCTGCTTTTCACTACTTAACCCTAATGGCTGGCTAGAACAGCTATTCAGCTTTCCATTGACACCTAATTCGATTGCATGCACCTCTTAGTTGACCTTCTAGTTCAGGTCAAAGGCTTTACCTGCGTTAAGGGAACCAGATTCCAAAATATTCATAGTTTTGACTTTTCCATTTATTCGAAAACACATATCAATATTTTGCCGTCACAGTCTTTTCCATGATATATTTCCCTCTTAAAAAAACAAACATCATTGAAATAGGTCAATAACTCTAGGAGGAGATGCAATTTGAAAATTCAATCCCCCCTCTATTCAACTCTCACAGTTGCATCAGAGCAGACTTGCTGAAGCCACTCATCTGCTTCCTGTGCTTTTCCACAAGTTGCATGACATCCTGCAGCTGCTGCTCATCCTTCGTGACTGAACCAATGAAGTCCTGCATAAGCTTTATTCCCCTTTCGGCCACGTCATTGGTTACCTTCAGGCTTCTGGAGAAATCTTTCAGCTTCATGAACTCTTCGTTTTTCTCCCAGTCTTCCACCGGTGACATCAGCCATGCTGTGCCGCACACATGATGCTCCTTGAAGATCATCCATGAACGTTCATCTTTCAGGTCGGAAAGCCGTGTAGTCTGTTGGATGACCAAGTTGTCGTTGGCGTAGTCGTTCGTTTCTTCTCGGCAGCTCAATTTGGTCGCCATCTCCTTTTTCTCTGCCGCACTCAACTTCTCGCTGCACAGCGACAGAACGACGGTCTGTGGCCTTAGATACCATAGGTGGCGGCTCGCGACCGCCAGCGCCGCATCAGCCACCTCACAGTCCACGGCCCTGTAGCGGAGGAGTTCGTGATGCAGTTGCAGGTCATTCACAGGCCCATCCTCGGCTACTGGTGATTTCAGCCACGCCGGTGTGTACAGCAGAGACACAAAGATCGCCATCCTCTGCAGCTTGACGCACAGGTCACTGCTGAGCTCTAGCTGGTGGCTAAACATGTAGATATTGAGGTAGTATATGATCTTCGCCATCCAGCGAGCGTGGTGACATGCGCCAGGACGCAGAAAGTGCGTGCCGCGCGGAGGATTCACACCGAGGACGAGGAGCGTTAGTTCTGCCGCTTCTCGGTAATCCTCTCTGGCCCATTCTGTGACGGTCAGCAGGTAGCTAACGGTCCTGTGTCGGAGGTGACTGAGCCAGTCAGACTCTGGTAGATTTGCAATGTCCAGCCTGAGATACTGAGAGTGATCTAGTTGACTCCACCTTTTCTTAAGAGTCTGGAAGAGAGGGTCCGTAGGGGCCGATGTTTTGCCGAAGATGTTGCTGGCAGCGGCTCTCACCACCAGTTCCATGACGTGGTGTCTGCACCCAAGCCTCAACAGCTGTTTTTTCAGCAGCGCCTCCAGATGGACAACCGCACCCTGGACTCGCCCTGTGTTGGACGACGTTGTATCAAAGCACAGTGCCTTGACGTTTGAAGCGCAGCTCCAGTCCTCGATAGCACGAGCTGTTGCGCGTGCCTGGGTCAGGCCAGTGCCGTCCTTCACTGGCAAGACAGCAAGCAGCTTCCCTTCCTCATGGCCGCGCCCTGAGATGAAGATGGCCTGTCGGTGTTCCTCTTCTCCCACGACGTTCTGAAATGAGAGAAATATAAAAATTCAGACAGATAATGAAGAATTATCAAGGCTGCCTTTTTCTCCAAGCTTTTTGTTAATGATTTGATACATTTCTAACAATATATTACAATAGTCTAGGCTTTGGTAAAATATTAATGTAGTACCTAAACGTGTTCTCACCTTAACCAGCTTACCATCCCAGTGCACCACTGCATGTCCTTTGTGCGGCAGCTACCTGACGACGGTGTGAAGCTCGCGCCCGTCTCGCAGTCTCTCTCGAGATCCGGAACTCAGACAGATCGCCTGGCGGGTTAGCAGAGCGCAGCACTGCTGCGACCACCGAAACTATCTGCGAGCAAAAGCAGGCAAGGGTGTCAGTAGAAAATGTCGACTGTTTAAGTGCTTATCAAACAATTAACAGAAATTTCAAACATTCCAAACACATTTATGGATACACTTACTTCGTTATTGGATATCCGAAGACGGTCAGCGAGTTCCTTTAATGCTGGCTCTTGGAGAATGCGACGTGGAAGCTGAACCGTCACATAAGGGTGCTTTGATGTGTACCTGCCAGGTTGTATCGCTGTGTCCTTTTTCTCTATTTCTACTTCCGTTGGGGTGTCAGCCACCACAGAGGTTTGAGTTCTCGAATCACTGCTGCTTGGTTCACAGGCTGCGAACCTTCCCTGTTTCGACCTTTGCTTCTCGACTCGTTCCTCCTGCTTTCTCTTCTTAGCGGCAAAAATCTTATCGTTACCACTCATGAACGCTTTTCTTTCTCCGCGTTGGTCTTGATAGAAGGCGATGTCTTGTTGCTTGTCGGCCGGTGTAAGCAGCCGGTTCTTCTCGATGTCCTCTACGGCGTCCGGTGCTCCGATGTCCCACAACAGGTCAAGTTGAGACTTGAAGTTTTCAACCTTGTCCTTTGCAGCCCTGTCCCGACTTTTTTGTAGACTTCTCCAGTGCTCCCATAACCTTGTCAGCTTCTCCCGGCACCCCTTCTCTGAGATAGTCTTGATGCGAGCTAAATTCCAGAACATGAGTACGTTTCTCACTGTTTCTTTAAACGTCTCCTGTCTGTCACCAGATTCATTCACTGTGTGAAATAAGAACTTCAGGATTTGACGCATCGTCGGGAGTTTACTGCCTCTAATTGACGATGCTGGCTGGCCTACTAGATAGATTTCAGTGGCAGAACGGGTAGTGGATGATGTTGGTCTGACCGTCCCCTTAGCATTCTCCCCCGACTGTGACTCACTCTCTTCCATGATTGTATGTATATAGACAGATGAACTCTGTAAGAAAAAAACGTTTTGTAATAAAACAAAATAGGCAAACAAAATAGGGTCACATAAGAGCAATTTAATCACCTGTAGAAAATACAACATAAATAGATAACCATAAATTTACTGCCACACTATATAGCAGATTTGAGTAAATTATAAAATAACACCACAGTACCAACAACAACACAACACATGTCAAAACACTGCAAAGAAGCGCAGGGTTTTATAGCTGCCAATGTGAATCTAGTGAATTTATAACTCCGTTAACGCAGGTAGGCTACAGCCTTTGACCTGACTTAGAAGGTCAACTAAGAGGTGCATGCAATCGAATTAGGTGTCAATGGAAAGCTGAATAGCTGCTCTAGCCAGCCATTAGGGTTAAGTAGTGAAAAGCAGCGCGATTGCTGATCTATAAGAGAAAAAGCTTGAGTTTTGACGTTTTTTTGCAAAAATTCATTTTTTATATTTAGATTCGCGACCCCTAGAACATGTTGGATTTCATTACTTCTGGCACCAATGAATTTAGGAGTAACAAAATAATGGGAAAAAACACCCCCATTCACAATTTTAAAAAAGTGTGAAAAAATGAGCAACCCTAATGCACATACTTCCTAGCCCCCATTAGTCCCTGTTCACCTAGCAGTAAAGTAGGTACCTGGTGTAAATCGAATGTTGCGAATTCGTATTCAGGGACAAGTTGTTGGAGCTTCCAATAACTTGATGACATAAACCATAGACTTTTCAGGCTTCTATGCCCTTGACTCTTCATGCTTCTACGCCCTTAACTCATGAGACATAAAGGCAAGCATGAACTTAGCATGCTTCCCTGTTGGGTGCTGTAAACGCTTCTGCGCTTCACCTTACACAAGGATGTAAGGGAGTGCCCAATAAAAAAAAAAAAATTATTAATGCCATACCTGCAACATTTATTTTTAAATCTACAAATACTTTATATAAATGAAAATTTACAGAGAGTAACTTTCTTTTCACATTTGGGTCTGTTAACATCCCTGCCGGCATTGTAGCCAAGTTAGACTTGTCACTGTACCCACCAGGCTACTGGTGTTATGGTTCTTTTTCAAATCATTTCAACTCGTATTTTCGGGTAGATATACAGTGGTGGTTACAAGTGTTCCCTGAAGAATGCAGTGATGGGTATGGAAACACCGTGTAACACTGAAGTCCGTTTATTATGGATGAGAGAAATACAAGTGGTGACTCGCGTGTGCCATGCACGGCTCACACAGTCAGACTGAGGCTGCCTTGCCATATGGCAGCCTCGGGGCAATGATGCCACATAACGTGCAGTGTTGCCACGTGATGATATATATAAATGCTACTCGGCACAGTAGCTTATATACAGGGTTGCTACTCGGCACAGTAGCTTATATACAGGGTTGCTACTCGGCACAGTAGCTTATATACAGGGTTGCTACTCGGCACAGTAGCTTATATGCATAACCTACATCTCCCTCCCCCCTCAGGCTCATAGTCTTTGTCTTGAGCGGACTTCTTAGTCCTATGTCGCTCCGTGTGTCGAGGTGCACTGTGGGGCGGATCCTCGTGAGGTGTAGGTGACTCGTCCTCGGTCAGGGGGCCAGCAGCAGGGGGTGGGACTGGCCGGAGGAAGCGGCGGTTCCTCCACCAGACACGGCCGCTCGGCATCCTGACCTTGTAGTCCCGCGACCCGCCGACGCCCATCACTATGCCCACCTTGTCCCAACGTGTCGTCGTCGGGTCCTGGACGCGGACAAGGGCACCAATCTCCAGTGGCTGAAGAGGGCGGGCACGGTCGTCATACCGAGCCTTGGCGTCCTGGGCACGTGAAGCGGCGCGGCGGTCGCAGCTCTTGGCTCTGGTCTGCCAGTCCTTCGCAAAGGCCTTGACGTGTGCAGGAACGCAAGAGCGGAGAGGGTGACCATACAGGATCTGGGTAGGGGAGCGTCCTGTGTGGGTGGGAGTGGACGCGGGTTCTGGGCAGCTCTGTGTGGCAGTGCCAGGCGCGTCGCTCGTTAACTCATGCACCCTGCTGGCGGTGTACCGAGCAGCTGGGAACTGCTCAGGAAAGTCTCTGGGCACCACACCTAACTCCTTGCAGTGCTCCCACGACAACAAGGGTGTAGCGAGAGTAGGCCGCACGTCGATCCATCCGTGACACGACCTGTTGCCGTAGGTGATCTCTGCTTAAAAGGAGCCCACAGCGTCCGGCATCTGGGAACCGTCCGCATTGTAGCACAGCAGCTGCCGCCGTGGTCCCAGGCCGCATTTGGTGAGGCCCAGTTTCTGGAGATGCTTCAACCCAATCACCGTAGTATCGGCGCCGGTGTCCGGTATCACCTCGATGTGACCCGACACATCACCGTGTGTGACGGCGACGCGGATAGTAGGGGAAGGGGTAGCCCTGGGGCATGTGGTCGATTCCACCCTCCTGATGTGACTCCGCTGCTGCTTGGGGCTGCGTGGGCCATCTGGAGGGGGCTGTGTGCGAACCACCCAGAGGGAAGTGCGCTGCTATCCTCCTCGTCTCGGGCTTTTGGGCTTGGGTTGGCGGCAGCACTTGTCGTAGTGTCCATAGCGACCACAGGCCTGACACTTGCGGCCTCGTGCAGGGCACCTGTCTGTGTTAGACCAGTGGCCCTTACGGTCACATCCACGACACAGTGCGTCGGTGGCCGGGCAAGTCTTGGGGCTGTGCTGCTTTCCACAGCTGCCACAGGAAGCACTAGGCGGAGGCGTGGAAGAACGTGTGGCAGCCTTTGCGTTGTTGGCCGCCTTCTTACTCTTCTTGTATTGTGAGATAGCTCTCACAGCAGGTGGGGCCCGTAAGGCAGAGGTGGCGGACTTGGTGGCCTCGTATGACCGACATTCAGTCACTACCACCTGGAGTGTGGAGGAAGCGTCCAGGGGGATGAGTCGCTGCACCAACTCTTCCTGCCTGACACCTGCCAAGATCCCGTGCTTGATCCAGGCTTCCTCACATTCCCGGCTGTGTGCCTTGCAGACGTCGATCTCCTCTGACAAACTCTTCAAGCGTACAAAAAAGTCGTCAAAGGATTCGTTCTCCGCCTGCTTGCAGCTGGTGAAGGCGCGGCGACGCAAAGCCTCGTTATTCCGACCCTTAACATGCTCCTGTAAAAGGTCGAGCACATCCGTCACTGAAGAGGTAGAATCGGGAGGCACTTGCAACGTGTGCTCCAAAACTCTCTGGGTCTCCAGCGACAAACACATCCTCAGTTGGATGAGCTGTTTGTTTGGAGGCATGCTGTCAAGGTCCACCATCGTGGAGTAATATGTCCAACGCCGCCTCCACTCACGAAAAAGCTGAAACGTGACGTCTGGTGAGAGGGCGGGTGGGGGTTGAACAGATGCCTTGGGAGCTGTTTGTTTGGAGGCAAGAGTACCTGGAGGACACTGGTGTGGTGGAGGAGGGAGTGTACTGGCGCCTTGAAGTGCGCTACCTGCGAGTGAGGGAGGGTGGGTTAGCGTCAGGGTCGCCAATAGTGCCTCAAAACGCAACTTTTCCTCCTCTCTTCGTGTCTCCTCCCTCTGAAGTTCCATCTCTCTGCGTCTCTCGTCCCGGTCGTCCATCTACCTCAGAATTGTGGCAATGTCCGTCACTGGAGGTGGAGGATGAGAGTCTGCGCCCGGTGGAGGGGAAGGTGGTGGGGAGTCGTGTCTCCCATCTTGACGTTGTCCCTTCTTACCACCCATCTTAGTGTGTGCGTGGACTGCACTGTTTAGTATATAATTGGTGCCTCAACAGCTCGAACCACATACATATGACATAAACAGCGCAGAAATAACGTATATAGTCCACTGTTCTGTCCGTGAGTGAGTGCGTGCGTGCGTGCGTGCGTGTGTGTGTGTGTGTGTGTGTGTGTGTGTGTGTGTGTGTGTGTGTCTGAGACAGCAGATGCACTTCGTGGTGGCCTTAATGCCGGTGGCTAGAGACGCGGCAGGGGGGGGGAGACTGTCAGTGTCTTCCCGGATGTCACACAAGAAGGGTGTACGCCTGCGTGCTCCGTGGGTACCACAAAAAACAGGCCAATGCTCAACTCTCAGCTCTTGACACACACTAATACACTGACACTAACACTGCCACCGTCACTAAAACGCACTGTGACGGAGCAACACTGCACATCGCGGCGAAACACAGCGCAACACAACACAACACACTATGAGTCGACGCGCATGACGCGCATCACCGGCAGACGTAACTGTCTCGGCATAGTTCACACACTTTGTATGTCCACAGATCCTAGCCACTACGCCATGGTGGTTACTAGTGTTCCCACAAGAATGCAGTGATGGGTAGGGAAACACCGGTAACACTGAAGTCCGTTTATTATGGATGAGAGAAATACAAGTGGTGACTCACGTGTGCCATGCACGGCTCACACAGTCAGACTGAGGCTGCCTTGCCATATGGCAGCCTCGGGGCAATGTTAATGATGATATATATAAATGCTACTTGGCACAGTAGCTTATATACAGGGTTGCTACTCGGCACAGTAGCTTATATACAGGGTTGCTACTCGGCACAGTAGCTTATATGCATAACCTACATTCAGTACATATCTTTTTCATTTATGTTTGCTCAATTTCATGCACATACTATCAATGGCAAAGAGGATAAAGTAAAGTTAGAGCATTTTTTTTTTTGCCGCTTACAGCGGCTACTTTATTGTGCACCCCACACTCATCCTGTGAGCGGTAGCGCAAAAGGATTACAGAGTAGAGTTTACAACGGGTCATAATAATTAACCCCTGTTGTCAGTATTTCAATTACATTATTTGTTTAGTTCTATACATAAAGGGTAACTTATTCACAAATGAGTGAGTACGGGCGTGTGAGGCAGAATTGTAGTGGACTCCATCCCCTACAAGGGATGACTGAGCCCCCCCGCGCGCCTACCAGCCAATCAGCGTACAGCAGCGGTGCCGGTAGACCTACCCAGCACGGACGCACATGTAGCAACGCTAGGACCAGAGTGCCGGGTGTGCCTGGCCTCCTCCTCTGTGATTGGCCCTCTCGCTACGCTCACCCCAAATCCTGATCCTCGTAAATTGTATAAATACGGCCATGGCTGGCCAGGGAGACACACTTCACACATCGCTCCTGAACTAAGAAGACCTCTCAACAAAACCTCCTGCAGGACCCGAAACTGTGAAGGCCGCCCTCTCTCTTGTGCCGTTGTTTGGCCATCTTCCCGGACCGGACCACCCACGACTGACATCGTCAACAACAACTCATGAGCGTTTCCGGTTTGTCGAGCATTAGCTTGCCCTTCCCACTGGTGGTGTGAGTGACCCACACTCCAGCTGGAGAGCAGTTATAGCGCGATATTCCCGGCGTGGTTTGAGCTCTTTTCCTTCTACTACTATTTTTCCTTTTTCGCTCTGGCCTAGGGACCTGCACCCTCAAAAAGTGTATTCGTCCTGCGGTCCCCCCTGTAACTGTTCACCTCCCTCCCAGGAGATTGTGAACACGAAAGGGGGTTGGAGCAAAACCCATCCCAGCCGAGTCTTTCCAGGAAAACCGTGATCGTGCGGGTCCACCTGGAAAGAGGGTAGCAATCCTTATCCTTCCCAAATAGGCACACTTAGCTCACGTCTATAAGTGAGCAGTCACATACACTAGGAAGTAGGCTTCCCCAACGGGGCTCCGGGAGAGAAGCTCAGGAACCACTCTACGACCACCAGCCAGTGGGGAGTGCTGAAATTCCTCTGCTACTTACTCAACCGGAATAGGTAGGATTTAAAAAAAAAAAAAAAAGAAAAAAAAAACGGTTTTGGAGCGCGTACGCCCTCCTAACCGCGACCCCCACCTGAACCGCCAACCTGACGACCCGAACTATGACAGGCTCCGCACAGAGAAAGCGGACAAGTTACGCGCCTTCAATGAAGCCCTAAAAAGCAGGAACACTGCCACCACCTCCAACAACTCCACCACCACTGCTACCGCCACTGAGGACGACAACTGGACGAAGGTAGAAAATAAAAAACGCCGACGTGCTTCTTCGGGAAACGAATGCCGTCAAGCAGCCCGAAAGGCACCCATCACCACCACAAGCTCACCTCCAACGGCACTGCCAAAATTCCGGATCACGAAAACGGACACAAAAACGACATATGCCGCCATCACAGAGATAGAAAAGCAAAATCCACTGGCCAAGTTCTCAGTGCGGCCCAACCTAAAGGGGGAGATGATTAATTCACCCGAAAGACATGGACTCCGCCACCACCCTCGACATTTACCTGCAAAACACCACCACCACCGTTGCATCAACCAAGCTAGACCCCGCCCAGAAACTGATGAAGTCGGTAGTCCTCCGGTACCCAAAGGAACTGCCTCTCGAACCCCTGGAGAACCACCCGAAGATCTTAAAAGCCGAGAGACGCTCTCCCCTGTCCGAAAAGACGGCCATCACAAAACAAGTGCTCATAACGCACTACGGTTCACCCCCAAGCACCATAGACCTCAAAACCTGGGGGATCTACGAAGTGAGGTCCTTCGTCCCAGAGCCCCTGCGGTGCTTCAGATGCCAGAAATACGGGCACCATCAGACAAGGTGCATGTACAAGGAAATCTGCGCAGTCTGCGCACAGAAGCACGGCACACACTCCTGCCCCACCAAGCTGAAAAATGGAGAAAAAATTGCCCCCAAGTGTGCCAACTGCGGGGGCAAACACCACGCCTGGAACCCTGGATGCTCCGAGAGGACAAGGAGGGTCCAGGCATACCGGCCAGCTGCAAGACCGGCCCCCACCGCCTGCACACCAGCCCCACCAAGTACCTTCGTATGGGGAACCCAAAGGCCAAGACAACAAAGCCAACCTCCTCAGCTGGTCAACACCCAAAGTGCAGCCCAGTTTCCTGGCCTCACTACGGCCACACCTCAGCCACCCAAGCAGCAGACAACGACAACCACGAAAAAGACAAAAGAAGCACACACCAAAGCACCAAAAGGAATGATACACGTATCAGACCTAGCCAAGGTACTGACAACCTTCGCGGAGGGCCTAGCCGGACTACTGGGCCACAAGATCCAACCCACACAGCTCCAAATACTCATGGGGAGCGTCCTCGGGCAAGTTGCCACAGCTCCAGCCACCTCAGTGGAGGAAGCCACGCCAGTCCTCACACGAGTGACAGCCGAGGTACACTCTACACCGAAGAAGGCCACCAGAGAACCCAAGATACCGACAGCTCCCAGAAAGAAATTGGTTGTTTCAACTCCCCTGAACCGAACCACGGCCCAGAAGGCAAAAACCACAGAACACGAAGATATGAACCTGATCCAGTTGGAATCGAACTTGGACATCTCCATCGAGGACCACCAGAAGTCCCCGATGAAACAGTGGTGGAAAACATCAGCACCCTGAACATCCTTACATGGAATGCTCAGGGCATCAAAAACAAGAAACACCTCCTACAAGAAGCAGCAGCCAAGGACAAGCTTGACATCATACTGCTACAAGAAACACTTCTATAAGAACACCACTGTTTCAAATTCAGTGGTTACAAGACATACAGGAGGCATTTCACGCAGGCGTCAACAAGAGGATGTATGATCCTGGTCAAGTCAAGCATACCCTCCTCCGAGGTCACGCAGCAATTTCCATGTGGGGAAAACATCGAGACACAGGCCGTCAAAGTGACCCTCCAAGAACGGGAATTAACTGTTCACAACATCTACAAGAACCCAAGGGGCTCACTGGAGGTGACTCAATTATTTGCTTCGGCCGCTGACTACGCCACACTCATAGGAGGGGATTTCAACGCACATCATTCCTTCCTAAGCTCGGTAAGCCCCACAAATGAAGACGGCCTACACCTATACACCACCTTTCAAGATACACCCGAGATCTGCCTCCTGAACACCGGAGAGCCCACCCACACTAGGGGAGGAAGGCTAGATCTAACCTTCGTCTCCAGCGCACTACAGCCTTCGGCCTCCTGGCAGCTACACCCCACGCTGACCAGCGACCACTTCGCCACCCTAACAACGTTGAAGGTGAACAAACTCCCCACTCCACCCCCCCCCCCCCGAGATGGAGATACAATACCCAAAATGCAGACTGGGGACTCTTTAAGAAACACCTGGCTAAGTGGCGCGAAGAATCACAGCCGGCCGGCGCAGCACCCGTGGACGAGACATCCCTCCACCAACAATTGGTCGAGGCATTTCACCAAGCGGCAGAAGAGGCTATTCCAAAAACAATACCCACATCAAGACAGTACAGTGATTACTGGTACTACTGTCCCAGGGTGAAAGAACTCAACCACAGAGTGAACATGGCCCAAAGAAACTACAGGAGACATCTCACGGAAACAAACAGACATCTCCTGCAAGTCATAGTTACGGATACCAGGGAAGAGAAGGAAGAAATAAAAAGCGTAAGCTGGCTCAAGTGGTGCTCCGAACTGAACGAGCACACCTCCCTTGGCAAGATGTGGGCCCAGATCCGAAGGGCATCTGCGAAGGCAACACCACCACCACCAACCCATCCCAACCCAGAAAAGGAAGCCGAGAGACTTGCAAAACTGTTCTTTGACCGAGCAGCAACGAAAAACCTCCCGAGACAGGCGGTGGAGACACAACGGCGTCTGCGACAGGTCAGACTGCAGATGATCGAAGAGGCCTGCAACAGTGAAGATGACACCGGCAGACCTTTCAACCAGCAAGAACTCCAGAAGTCGCTAAAACGAAGCAAGAACACAGCACCAGGGGCCGACAGGATAACCTACTCCATGCTTTCTCATGCCGGTACAGCCGGACACGAGGCTCTGCTACAAGCCATCAATGCTTCGTGGACAGCACAAAGACTCCCACCGGAATGGAAGAAGGCAGATATACAGCCCATTCCGAAGCCCAGAGAACCAGACAAACCGAGGCCCATCTCCCTTCTCAGCTGCATAGCGAAGACGGGAGAAAGAATGGCTCTCAACCGACTCAAGTGGAAAGTAGGCAGCCCACACCCTCACATCTTTGCTTACACCGAGAACACCGGCACAGGCAACAAAATCGCCGAGATACTCAGCACAGTGGACTACAAACCAGCTCTGGTGGTCTTCCTCGACCTGGAGAAGGCCTTCGAACTAGCAAATCCACTGGCCATTACAACGACGCTCGCTGAAAAAAGCGTCAAAGGAAGGTTGCTGGGGTGGATCCAGAACTACCTCACACAGAGAGAAGCACGAGTACGCTTTCAGGGAGCAACCTCAAGCTACAGGGTCCATGAAAACGGAACCCCACAAGGAGGCATCCTCAGTCCACTGCTGTTCAATGTCCTGATGGAAAATCTAGTCAAACTTCCTTTCAGACAAACAGCCAAGCTCCTATGCTATGCAGACGACTTACAGCTTATAGTAAGAGGATCAAACAGACTAGCCAACACGCAACACGCACTCCAACTTATAGAAGAGGAGTGCAACAGACTTGGACTCAAGATAAATCCAGCCAAGTCGAAAGCGATGGCCATCTGCACAGACACACCAGACAAGACGCTCTCCATACAAAACACGCCGGTAGTCTGGACCAACACCTACCAGTGTCTTGGAATCTGGTTTGACCAGAAACTCACCTTCAAGCCGCAACTCGAGTATCTCAGGCACAGGACGAAGAGCAGACACAATATAATGAGGTCGCTCACCAGCACAACCGCAGGAGCAAACCTTCATGTGCTCAAAGCCTACTACACGGCCGCCATCAGATCGCTGGTAGATTACAGTGCTCCAGCACTCATTGGACTGAGAGAAGACCAAATAGCCAAGCTAGAAGTCATCCAAAATAATGCTCTCAGGACCATGCTCGGAGCACCCATGTGGACCAGAATTTGCAATTTGCAAATGGAAACCGAACTACCACCCCTGGCAGTACGAGTCAAGCAGGTGACATCCGGTCTCCTTGCCAAAATCTGTAGATCAGATAAGCCCACAGTTGCCAAAATTCGAATCAGTGCCTCCCTCCACCTCGACCACAGAGTGAGAGGGGCCACCTGGTCGAACGAGGCAAGCGAGGTCATCCGACACCTGCAAGCAGAAACACTCGTCAAGAACAACCAAGACACACGAGACAATGGTTACGTTGTTCCTCTACCATGGAGCCCTCCACCAGCCACATTCAAAATTACCGACCTAGGTGATAGCAAAGCCAACCTCCAGAAGGAGGACCTCAAAAAAATAACTCTCGAAGCCATAGCCACCGAGACACCGGCTGATGCAGCATCATACTTCACAGACGGCTCGGTGGACCCAAAACATCATAGATCCGGAGCGGCCTTGTACACCCAAGGTCAGACCCTCCGATGGAGACTTTCCAATGACTGCTCCACCCTACAAACAGAGCTGGTAGCAATCTCAAAGGCCCTACAACACGCTGCAACACAACACAACAAGTCCATCATAATTCACACGGACTCGAAATCGGCCATGCAGGCGCTGCAACACAGTCAACCAAGAGACAACGTCCACATCATTACCTCGATCCTCGCACAGCTACAGGAATTCCAAAGCCAAAACCGCCCAGTCGTCTTACACTGGATTCCCAGTCATGTAGGGATCGGAGGAAACGACGTGGCAGACGAAACAGCCAAGGCAGCTACACGTTCTAGTAGCGTACACATCCAAGTTCCAGCAAGCGTGCAACAGATCAAGAATCACCTCAGAAAGACTAGCAAGCTCCACATCAAAAAGAGCTTCCTTCACGCATTCAACGCTGGTTCCCAATCAGCCAAATGGTACCTGGCGGCTACAAAAGGGGAACCACCTTTCGCTGACAAGAAAACTCCAAGACAAACCCAAGTCAGCCTTCATCGACTACGACTAGGGTACAAGTGCTCCTGGCAGATGATCGGAAATGACGTCATGGAATGCACCTACTCTCAGGAGCCAGCAGCCAACCCACTTGAACACTATCTCCTCGACTGCGAGGTCACACAAAGCCTCCGAAACAGAACTCAAACCTCCCAAGAAACACACACAACACCAGCGGCCACTCTAACCCGAAAGGCCCAA